>CM052436.1:173944308-174004619 GCA_028533085.1 Varecia variegata
TCAACTGGTTTCTGAAGTTTTCACAAAAGTCATCTGGTCCATACCTTATTAAGTTGATGTCTCCATGGGGAAGGTCCTGGGGCTTGCCATTCTGCCATCTTGATGACATCACTAATGCTCTCTCTACTCCCACTTTTGTAGGTTGAGAATATTTCCTTAAGGTATCTATTCTGCTTGGAAGTTGATTAAAATTTTTCTCAAAGTTACTTTAAATTTGTTTCTACTTGTGCTAATACACACCTTCTTATGAAATCCTTGTCACTTATCAATAGTCAGTGTTAATACTTGTTCAATGAATATGACAGCTATGTGCTTCACAAATCACTCAACTGCACATTCTTCTTAAGGGAAGGCAATGTGGTGTTCTTTCCTCTACTAACTAATGTAGTAGAACAGTTAAAATAATGTTGGTCAGGCATGGATGATTATTTTGTCTTGCTTCTTACAGCTTTCTTTATCTATTTTATCCTAATCTCCCTGGCCCCCAGGATATTTCCTCATTTTCATTCTGTGCCCGTTTCTCCATCCTCAACCATCTGCCAAGTAAACATAAGAGTTAGGGTTCTTTTATGTCCACAGAAGTTATAAGTAGCCTTAGAGTTCCCCCAAGCAGAGTGCTCAAGAATCATGTTAGGCTTATGAGTGCTGAAACTAATTAAAGAACTTCTGTCTTTCTCACAAAAGACCAAATGTTACCTGTTGGAGATACTATGGAGATAGTGGGAGAATCAAGAAACTAAAGAATTTAAACATAATGGAATAACAATGTTTTTATGTGTTAAAATGGGGGGGATGGTAGCTGAGAAAAATGGCTCAGATAACTGAATTCAGATAGTAGGCACATCTTTGAATAGAATGGATCCCCAAATGGGTGCTTTCCTTTCATCAGACCTTTCCTAAGTGCCTGTTATGTGCAGATGGCTCACTGACATGGCTCATTCCTGATTTGCAGATAATAAAGGAGTCTACTGGTCTTCATTCCTGGTCAATCTACAGATGTCCAGTAGGTCAGCCATTTCCTACAGTTTATAGAGCTTTATAGGAAGAGTCCTCAGTTAGAAGTGGGGGGATCCAGGTTCTTGTCCAAGTTTTCCCGCAAGACTTCCTGTTGTGACTTTTTTGCAGTATTTGACTGGCTCTATGTGACAGTCCATATTCATTTTGAAAGTGGGTGAGGAATGATCAAATAGGCATATTGCTAGTAATTGAAATATCCAAAGCCGCCTTAGTAGAATTGGGGTCATTCTCATTAGGTCATTAACACTTTTTCCTCCACATCTGCACTGTTCATTCTCGCTCCTGGTGCTTGGGGGTTAGAATGTTTGTGAGATGGAGCACAACCATCAGAGCCATTTTATATTATTCAGGTTGGGGTATATACAGAGGGCTGGCATGAGGAAAACATATTTACAAGGAAGCATTAATGACTTAAGCTAAATGTCTCTTGCATTTTCCTGGGAAGATCTACTTAGAACCTAGGAGGACCCAGGTCCTCCAAGAAAATACTCACTTACTGTTGAAATAGTTGCACAGTTACCCTAAAGGTGGATTTTATTCTGTTCAATTCAACACTGATTTTTTGTCACAACTGTAAGAAAAGTACAAAAATAGGTGTTTTTGAGAAAAATATTGGAATTTCTAACTTCCTCTCTATGTAACTTATGTCACAGCTTTTCCAGCAGGAAAAGTGACATGAAGGATATTCTTGCTTGGCTTCCCTCTTATCCTGGAACTTAGGCAAGGTGCTTCACTGTTCAGTGCCTCGGATTTCTCAGCTGAAGCACAGAAGTGATAATCCACCTCCTTTTGGACCGACATGAGGATGGACAGGATAATGTCAAGTCTTACTGTGGAGCCTGGGGTATAGTTTCCTTTCTATCTGCACTCCGATGGATTTTTATTGAACTCAGTGACTATTATAAGTTGAAAATTAACATTTTACAAATGAACATAATATTAGAATAATTGTTCCTCAAACAAATTCATAGACAAACTACAAAGTTATAGTCAGGGGGACTAAACTTAGGGAAAATAAATAAACTATGCCCCTAGATATATAGCAAGAAAAACAGAATTCAGTAAAGGCAGAAAAAGAGACAATCCTAAAGAAATATGAATCAAATGAATAGATTTAAAATGCCTGAAGTGAGAGAGAGTGTTGCATTAAAACTCTTGGTGGGATGAAATGGAATACTGGGACTTCCTGGAGTAGACATATATTTTAAGGAATTACCACTTGCATTCACTTGTGGCCAACTGTTCTTGAATAAATATACCTCAGTAGGGATAAATGACAAAATATAAGTCTGTAGTCACTTTGGCTCCCAGAAAGAATGAAACTGCAGAAACTTGGGTTTAGTGTTATTATTGCAGCTGTTATTGACAGCTGTTATTAGCAGCTGCAACTCCATCCTTTAGAAAAGAACTAACAGGTGGTAACATGGAAGATGGACATGCATGGGGGTTTTCTTAGTAGATTCAGACCCAGTGAATTGCTGGTGTGGTATTGGATTGACAATAACTGGCTGCCACTGTAGTATATCATATAACTTCAATATACCTTTAATACTGTCTCATCAAGTAAGACAGGACATGCAATGATGTCCCATTGTATAGGGAGTAACTGAGGAAACAGACACATCCTTCTCTGAACTCTACCTGCATTTAATACTTTTCACACCTCAGGTCACCTCTACTTGGTAAATTTTGGATGGGGACAAGCCTTATAATAATATTTCTGGCAGTGGAATATATACCCTAGATCCATATAATAGATTGCAAAAAAAAATCCTTTGTGACCAGCCTGAGAGTGAGTGAGACTCTGTCTCTACAAAAAAATAGAAAAATCAGCTAGGTTGTCCTGCAGTCCCAGCTACTTGGGAGGCTGAGGCAGGAGGATCACTTGAGCCCAGGAGTGTGAGGTTGCAGTAAGCTACGATGATGCCACTGCACCCAAGCTGGGGTGACAGAGCGAGACTCCGTCTCAAAAAAAAAAAAAATCCAGAATTCTTTGACACTTGTTCCACCAAGAGGTAGAGTCTATTCCCCTCTTCTTTCCTTGAATCTTAGATAACTTGCTTTGATCCACAGGGTGAGCAAAAGTGGTGTGGTGTCAGTTCTAAGATCTTAAGAGGCCTTGAGTGTCCACTCTTATGCTGGGAGCTCTTCCGCTACCATGTGAACAAGTCTGGACTAGCCTGTTGGAGAATGTGAGGTGCAGCCTTTCCAGCCTGCGACACTGAAACAAACCCAGCTAACAGCAGCCCAGACCAGGACCATCCCACTGAGTTGAGCTTGAATTGCTGACTTACAAAATTATGAACTATATAAAATGGTCATTGTTTTAAGTCACTAGATCTTGGGGTAGCTTGTCACAAAGTAATAGATACATGACACTGTCCAAAACTCATCCACGGAGTCAGAACTCAGTGAGTGAGAGCTGTATGACTACCTGCCTGCCTACTCCCTCTTCCCAGCGTCTGGATAAGGGGACTGGCACAGAGTGTCAGACTGAATGGCTGGACCCAATGCTTCACTCAACTCTGGACTCACTCCGTATTCCAGGCAACTCTGCACTTCTTTCCATAAAATGTAGAAATGATTCCCAGCCCACAGATTTTGGGCATGGTGATGTGACTGACTTTGGACACTGGCTTGAGAGCTCCAAGCCTAGAGTTAAGAGCCTTAGCATATTTCACTTGTCATCTTGTATTTCTACCATCCACATGAGAAGACCTTCCCCTGACTTGCTGCTACCACTTCAACCTGGGCCCCAGAATGAAAAATATGTGAGAAATAAATGCTTATTGTTGTGTGCAACTGAGATTTAGGGGCTGTTTGTTACACAGCGATAGCTTCTTCACACATAGAGCTTAATTTTGACACTGCCAATATGTCTGCTCCTCCTTCATGGGTAAGTGGGTGTCTCAGGCACTGTTCCAAGCCTGAAGTCCAGGATACTGGGGTCCAGGATACTGGCCTGCAGAGCCGTCACTGAGTGACTTTGGAAAAATGACCTGCAAGAGGCCAGGGCAAGATCAAACCTAGCAGAGAGTCCAATTAAAGCATCAGAGAGAACAGACTAGGAATAAATTAGGGTGACAGGTAAAAATGCCTCAAAACAAGAACTTACAGGTACCCAGGCAAAGCAAGTAAGTTCTGGAAGAAAAATAACAGGAGTCAAGACCTGAGAAGACTTCTGGGTCTTTTGAGGGAGACACGTGCCCTGGCTCCTGATAAGAGGAGGGCTAGCTTAGAAAAAGAGGCTTTTGTGGAGAATAAAGCATGCTCTTCAACTCCCCCTCCTCTTCCTGAGTCACCAGGATGTGACTGGCCACCAGGTATCTGTGCCTGTGTGTATATAGCCCAGATCACCTGGGGTTATACAGGTGTGGTCTTTCTTCTTAGGGACATATATTTGCTCTTCTCCCCTTGATGTTTTGCTCACATCCTGTCAGGCCCATTCTCCATCCACCACTGGGTATCAAGACAATGTGTGTGATTCGTTTCTAGAGCAGCTGTTCAATAGAACTTTCCATGATGATGAAAATGGTCTATAACCTGCACTGTCCAACATGGTAGCCACTAACCACATGTGGTTACTGGGCCCTTAAAATGTATTGTAACAGGTGTGACTGAGGAACTGAATTTTTAATTTTATTTAATTTTAATTATTTTAAATTTAAATGGCCACATGCGGCAACGGCTACCATTCTGGACAGCACAATTCTAGAGGGGAGTGTGCTGACCAAACCCGATACATTACGAACCTCTAATACATATTACTAATTTGAAATCAAACGCTATTGGAAAGCTAGGCCTCTGCAAACTAGCCACAGGCTTGATGGTCCTTTTGCAGCTCCTGTTTCAGAGCTGAGCATGCTGGACGCTGGCAGTCAGCACACAGAGTTCTCAAGTGCCAAGACCCACTCATTTGGAGAAAGGGTTTAAGACATGAGACGTGCCACCATTGCAATAAATAGACAGCAACAACAGGGACCCGTGGTGCTGGGTTTTTCAAAGTCCAGAGCCTGTGGCAGCCACAGACAGAAACCTCCTTCTCTTGCCGAATTAAAGACTCTAGTTCAAGATGCTGCGTTTGGTAGCTTTTCCTGCTAAAAACAAAAACAAAAACACTACTCACAAGTGAACTCATCTGCACTTATCTTTATGCTCCAGGGTTGGAAAATAATCTAGCATGGTTGGAATGACATGTTTACTTTCAGACACTCTATTCCCCAGTTTAGCCCAAAGCATGGCGTGTTGCGAATGACCTTTTCAAAAGTCTGCACAGACCTCACGAATGAGAATGCAAATGTCGAACCACGCTCCTGAAACAGATTTTTAATTTTTCAGCTCTTTCTGATCAGAAACCCATCCTCAAAGGGTGCGAATTGTAGCTGCTGGTTTGATGACAGGCAGAGAACTATCTTTAAACGCCGTTACCAGCTCACTAAGGGACACCCTGGACACGACCCAGCCGTGGTGCCTTGGTTTTCCCCTTCCATATAGACTTTCAGCTCTCTGCAGGCGAACCCTACTCTCATTCCTCCAGAGAGGCTGAGTTCACTCTGCTTGCGTGTCACCTCCCTCTGACATATCTCAGAACTCAGCCTCACCTTCCCTTTTGGCATCAGCCCCTCTGACTGCTCCCGTGCCCAGTCTCCTCTCAATTTCCCAAAAATTCATAGCACTGGTTTCGTGCAATCATGCACCTAAGTCCTTTTCTTCTTGCTGTCTCATCTGGCTCTCTTTCTGGGTCCCTGAGTCTGCAAGTGCACGGAAACTCCCTGAGGACAGCTCCTCGGAGCCCATCAGCTCTGTGCATCTTGCAGATGTTGGCGTGAGGGAGGAGCTCAATGCGAGCTTGAAGTTGGGTGTGCAGGGGCCGATGAGTGACAGGGCTGCACAGGCAACCAGGAGACACGGCATTTCTGGGCTTGCATGCCTCATGGTAATGATCTTCCATACACAGGCCAGCTGAGGGGAGCGTTTCTGAAGGAAAGCTGGGGAAGCCGGTGGTTCCGGGGAAGATGGAAAGCGCAGAAGCCTGGATATGCCTGACTGCCTATTTATTTAGCATGGTTCTGGGCATGGCAGCACCTCCAACCCCCCAGCAGCAGACTAGAAATGCAGAATCCCAGGCCCCATTCCAGACCTTCTGAACCTGAATCTGCGTTTTCACCAGCTCCCCTGTGAACCGTGTGCACATTACAGTGTGAGCACTGCGGGTCTAGAACTAAACAAACACCTGGGACACGCTTAAGGGATGATTCTACTAAAAAGGAACACACTACGCATCATGTTTGGGGATCCCTGAGGGGACCAAAACAAACACACTCTGACCGAGGGTGTCAAGACACAGTTCTCTGCCTAGGTGAGCAATAATCAGCATCTTTAGTTAAAACCAAACCAGCAAACAAGCCTTCTACTCATACATGTAGCCTGAGGAATTTAGGTCTGAGGGCCATGGGGTGCTGGTGAGGGGTGAGTGGGGGTAACCCTCAAGAAGCCAAGAGACTCAGGGAAAAATGAACCTGCTTTGAGTTCATTCACTGGGTGGACAATGTCAGTCTCTGGAAATCCACTCCAGCGTCTCATGTGAATCCTGCCCCAAGAAGAAGGCACATGTGGGAAGATGTCAGTCAGAGGGATCCATAAGGACAGGAGGTTTGGTGGTTTTTTTTTGTGTTTCCTAGAAAATGTGTTATCTGCTTCTTTTTGTTTCCTCTAAATGGTGTGGCACAGAGTCTGGAAAAGGAGGCCTCCAATGGTCACTAAAGACAGAAGATAGAAAATCTTAAAGGCACCTTTCACATCAAACACAGCTCTGAAAGTTTTACTTTTTAGGTAAGACACCTTTCTTCAGAGACAGTGATATTTTCATTCTGCAGGAAACTAAGGTCCCTTGAAAAATGTCTGGGTTTTTCCAACATTTACTCCAGCAAATGTAACGAGAGCCGGGGAGCCCCATCATTCTCTCCCTCTCTGTCTTTGCAATGCAGACTCACAACAAGGCCGGAGCTACAGCTTCTTCCAGCCCCACAAACCCTCACTCTCCTTCCCAATCTCTCACCCTAGGACAGAAACTCAAGCCCCATTTCTCAGGTAAGCAACAAATGAGTTATCAATCCAGCTGCTCTGCAAATGCCAGACAGAAAACTCAATAATGTCCCAGCAGGTGGGGCCTTATCCAATTTCCCCATGGATGTGCAGGTGTCCCAGTGACATCCGAGGACAGCCAGAGTGGAGACTCCAGCTGCCTGAGCCCCGATGAACCTCTGCCTTGTCATAAAGCCTTAATGTCAAACCACTGAGGATTTGGCAATGTCATTTCTTACTCTTCCAGCCTCTTTCAATAATGCCTAATCTCTGACCCTCTATAAGGTTTCCCCGTTCAGAGCACTGCAGAATGTACGGCTCTGAAAGAGCTTTGACTTTGAGATGCTCAAGTACAATCGTTATCTCTTCAAGCTCCCCACCCCCAAAGAAGATTGACAGTGTACAAACTCTTAAGACTCCCCAATCATCATTTCTTTTATCCCAAAGGGAAAAGAATAATCGTTTAATCTTATTTCTAACATTGCTGGAAGCTGCCCTGATAAAAAGATCTGCTTAACTAGTAAAGGTGTCATGGGAGGATTTTCGGGATTACAGCCTCCTTGTGCTGGAAGACCCTCGGGCTAGACAGCCTGACGGGGTGCCCCACTGCTGAATTAACACTGGGGGTTGTGGAGTGAGTCAGCCAAGGAAAAGGTGGTCCAGTTTCTCTGAAAATGCAAAGAAGGGCTTTTGGGGGTGGATAGGAGGGATCTTGTGACCCCTTTGGTGAGTCCTAAGGGATTTTTTTCTTGCAGAATAAAATATCCCCAAACCATAGATATCCCCCCATCTTCTTTTCCTTCTTGATCAACCCTCCTCTAGGCCAAGATTTTCCCTTGCCATAATTTAATCTGCACGCATAACTTTTCACCTGCACTGAGATCTCCTAACCAGACTTTGTGTTCTTTTAAGACTATCGACTGTCATTGGCCAACAAACAAAAGTTCCTTCTGGCAATTTTCAATAGCATAAACACACTGATGCTAATACACAGGTTACAGAGCTCATTATCATAGAGTTGCAACTCAGTGCCCCGTGGGTGGGGCTAGAGCCACTTCCTTGTTTCGAGGCCTTGAGATGTGCCCCACAAAGTCTGTCCCAGAGTGGCTGGAGTTTCTCTCTGTTGGTGCTCCGGTAATGTCAGCTGAATTACAAATTACTCTGAAATGTAATGGCATGAAACTATCATTCTCAAGCTCACAGATCCTGTGGGTCCATGGGGACAGCTTGTCTCTGCTCTAGTTGGCATAGATTGAGGTGGCTTGAAGATCAGGGGTTGGAACCATATGAAGATTGCTTATTTTCATGTCTGGTGTCTGGGCTGGAAACATTCAAATGGTTGGGGTGGGATCTCTGAGGCTCCCTGACCATCTCTCTCTGTCGTTGTATGGTCTCTCCGTCGTTGTATGGTCTCTCCAGCACCGCAGCTTCAGGGTAGCTGGGCTTGGTTCCTGGTGACTCCAGGCTCCGAAGGTCCATGTCCCAAGGAAGTGAGAGAGAGGGCGAGTTGGGGGAAGGGCAAGCCCCCTTTTCTGACCCGCCCTGGGAGCCACGCAGCATCACTTCTGTCTCATACTTGCTGTAAGGAAATTGCTGAGCCAACTCCTAATCCAGGAGAGGGCAATGAGATGCCGTATTTTGATGGAAGGAGGGTAAAAGAATTTACTGCCTTGTTCTGAGCTGCTGCAGTCGGGCAGGGCGGGTTGGGAGCCGGGAAGCCGTGCTGGGAGCTGGCTGGAGCTCTGAGCGGCCTTGGAGGTTTACCCTACCGTGGTTTTACAGTTTGGTTTGCGGGAATCTGAACCACTCAGCACTCTCCAACAGTAAAAATAACTGGCCTCAAACGCTTTCTGGATCTAAGGACAAAGTTGGGCATGCCCTGACCTCACGGATCACTAGAGGGAAAGGGCTGTGCCTTGAGAATTTGCTTGGTTTTCCTGAGAAATAGTAACGATTCCTGATGCCGTTCTAATACTTATCTCAGGGGGGATTAACTCATCTAATTCTTACAACAAGCCCACCAGGTAGGCACTTTTACGGCGCCCATTTTTCATAAGATGAAACAAAGACACGAGAGGCTTAAAAAATGCTTGCTTAAGATCATCTGGATAGTATGTGGTTGTGACAGGCTCAGTGTCGTCCCCCTAAAATTCATATGTTGAAGTCTTAACCCCCAGTATCCCAGCATGCAACTGTATTTGGCGACAGGGCCCTTTAAAGAGGAAATTAAGGTAAAATGAGGTCGTATGGGTGGGCCCTAATCCAGTATGACTAGTGTTCTTATGAGGAGAGGAAATTATTAATAGGACACAGACACACACAGAGGGGAGACCAGGTGAAGACAAAGGGAGGAGACGGCCCCCGCAAGCCAAGGTCAAAGGCCTGGAAGAAACCAACCTTGCCGATACCTTGATCTCAGACTTCCAGCTTCCAGAAGCACGAGGAAATGAATTTCTTTCTTTTCTTTTTTTTTTTTTTGAGACAGAGTCTCACTCTGTTGCCCAGGCTAGAGTGCTGTGGTGTCAGTCTAGCTCACAGCAACCTCAAACTCCTGGGCTCAAGCAATCCTTCTGCCTCAGTCTCCCGGGTAGCTGGGACTACAGGCATGCACCACTATGCCCTGCTACTTTTTTCTATATATTTTTAGTTGTCCAGTTAATTTCTTTCTGTTTTTTTAGTAGAGACAGGGTCTCGCTCTTGCTCAGGCTGGTCTCGAACTCCTGACCTCAAGCAATCCTCCCGCCTTGGCCTCCTAGAGTGCTAGGAGGAAATGAATTTCTGTTGTGTGAGCACCCGACTGTGGCACTTTGCTCTGGCAGCCTGGGCAGACTCGTGTAGCAGTGATATTGGAACCTGGACACAGGCAGCTGCCTCCGGTTTGCGTTCTTACCCTTTCTACTCCGGGGCTGGGACGAGGGGTCCCCATCAGTGACCTTCCTCCCCAACTTTTCCCACCCTCGTAACAAATGTGTTTAAAAACAGGCTGGCACTCCTCCCCCGCAAATTTCCAGGTAGATGCTCCCTGGATATGCTAGGAGGAGAAGTCAATTCAAAGTCAGGAAGGAAAAAAAAAAAAAACCTGAAATGAGATCATTTAAAATAGGATGAGAGGATTTTTAAAGCTCCCTGGGATTTGGCTTGGAAGCTGGAGATCAAAAAGAAAAGTCCCAGAGCTCCCCTGTCTTCTCATTACCCCACGGTTATGTAACGCGCTGCCCTGTCTGAACCGCAGACCGGAAATTCCTGCTGGGACGACAGCACTCTTTCTATTAAATCCCTCTTTTTACAGTCGTTGCAGTGACAGGCAGAAAATGCACGGGCTGGGGGGGGGGGTGGTTTGGGATGGAGACTGTGGGCAGCAGACTGCCCCTGGGACAGCTCCCGGCTGCAAACCGCAGAGAGGGAGCCCAGAACACCCTCCCACAGCCAGTCCTGGTTTGCAACAGCAGAGGTCTCACCACCTGCTTGCTTTCCCAGAGCCGCTCTGAAACAAATGTCATGGATGGAGTCCCCTGTGCCCGTGAGAGAAGACACCAAGGCCGGCTCCACTGTACTCCTTAAAGCCCTGCTGCTTCGAGACCCAGGGTGCTGGCTCCATTCCTCGCTGCTGGTGGAGGGCAGCGGGAAGAAGGGCTTGGACATGTATCCGCGGCTGCCATAGCCCTGGAAGCTTCTGGTCCAACACCTCAGGCAACACTCAGAAGTGCTCTAGGGACACCTTCTAACCACCGGTGGGAGGTGAGTGTGTGCACACATGCGTGGGCATGGAGCCCGCCAGGCATCTTCCAGGGCCCAGGCTAGATTCTCAGACCTTATCAGACCCCAGAGTCCAGATGCAGTGAGTCCAAAGGACCCGATCGAGAGGACCCCTATGAAGTCAGATTCACTTGGAGCCCTGTCCCATGAGATTGTTAGCTCGCAGCTGAAGCCATTCCCACTTGACTTCACATGCAACACCCCCCGTCATGTGTGATGCACCATCATCCTACCCAGACGTAGAGCCCTTGAGGGCAGGGGCTTCATCTGCTCGGTTCGCCGGGTACTCAGTGAACACTGAATGAAGGAAAGCAAGAGCAGGCGACAGTTCTCCTGTCCCGTGGGAAACCCCAGGCATCTGCAGCAGGTGCTTTGCTCCCTTCCTCCCTCCCATTTGCTCAGACAGGCCCTGAGGGGCATTCTAAGCTGCCTGAGAAGCATCCTGGACAGAACCCAGTTTGGGCCCTTGGCTGAAGACATCTTCAGCGGGAAGGAGATGCTGGAGGGGAACTGCCGTCCCCAAGGGTGTGGCTCACCTTTGACGGGTCACAACTCCTAAATGGCTCCTAGGCCTTCCAGTGCCCCCCTGGATAATTAGATACTTCCTGGAGCCCATTTTCTTGGGGGTGATTTTGACCACAGAAGGTTTTCATTCCCAGTGCCAGCGCCTACAGTGTGGGGGGCTCCAGCACCAGCAGGCAGGTCTAGGTCAGCTGTCTCCCATGGACAGTGGGCCTGGGAACGGGGCAGAGGGGTGCAGGTCACAGCACTTGGTACAATTTTGCCAAGCACTCACCTCAACACGCTGCTGCTAACTGGGGGTGGGTGGACGCTCAGAGGTCCTGGAGGATGCTCTCCAGGGGGTTGGAAGGCACACGTGGTAGGCACGGAGAGGTGACACTCAACCCCCTACAAGGAAGGACCTGCTGCCCAGCTGCAGGGGTGTGGTCACTGGGCAGCCTCCCTCAGCTCCTCTGGGCTGGGTCTGCCTCAGCTGCAGAGAGGGGCCTTGCTCAGAGTACCCGCAGCCCCTGGCCGAGGAGGCGGTGGTATAAAGTCCTGGCAGTTCTGGCCCAGCGTGGGTCATATTTGTTCCAGAGCTCCTTGCCAGGCTGGCTGGGGCTTTGGTGAGCCTACCCTTCATAGGCATCGGGCCCTAAGAAAATCTTCCATCCCAAACTGTGTCTCAGCATCTGCTTCCACAAAACCCAACTAGTGACAGTATATAATTAATTCACTTAAAATTTCTGCACTCTGATTTGATCCTTTCCTGACAGATTTTTTTTAAAGGACAGAACCACAACTAAACCAAACAACAACAAAACCAACTGGAAAAGGAATTAAACCACTTGGTAGGAAAGATCCTCTATCCCTTCGAGGTCTGTTCAAGGATGAAGCTAAAGACCACATAGTCTGTGAAATTAAGGCTTAAAAGATTATGGCTTAAAAAAAAGATTATGGTTTGGATGATCAGCAAACAGAAGAGATTCACTAATCACAACACACAGGCGCACACACATCCCACTAGAAAATTTCAATTTTGATTGCTGATGCTGAGTGGCTCATTTGATCTTCTTTCTAATTCAACCTCATTATTTGTTATCAGTCTTAATGTTCTTAGCAGAGTGATCCAGGGCAGGGATCTGGGCTGGGTCTGGGTACAGAGGTTAGGTCACAGCAGCTGGAAAGCTGGTGGCGTTTTAATTAGAATCCACATGGCATCCAGAGGCATCTCGGTGTCACAGACTGCACTTCCCTGTCTCTCTCACTTGGGCTGCGTCCTCAGTTAATAAGAGCCCGCTGTGCAATAGCACTCGCTCTCCCAGGGCCCGCAGTCTAGTCGCCCAGAATGACACAGGCAAAGTGGGTAAGAAAAGCAGAATGAGATCAGAATGGGTTCCCACCAGGCTCTGCAGTAAAGACCAGTGTCTGGAGGAAGGAGGTTGATGGGCCTGTCGCACGAGGGGACAGCTCCCAGGAGAAGAAGGGCTTGGGCCAGGCCCTGCAGGCAGCACATTCTAGTGCATATTGCACAGGCAAGAGCAAATTAATAGTTCATTTTTACATAGTATTTACTATATACCTGGTTCCATTCTAAGCACTTTACATGTATGGACTCATTTAACTAGAGCACTGATCCCACAAGGAAAGCTATTAACCCATTTTATAGATGAGGAAACTGAGGCACTGAGAATTTAAGAAATTTGTTCAATGTCATACAGGTAGCAAGTGGCAGAAATTGGATTCAGTCCCAACAGTCTGGCTGCAAATCTCAAACTTGTAATCACACTCTCAATCACAATCTTTTCAAGGTGGCACTCTAGCCAACCCCCATGCAATTTTGTAGAACTGGAAGAAAATACAAAATCTGATTTTCTGCCTGACCACAGACTCTAATGGGGGAGGGGTGCCAGGCTCGGAGGAATATCATAGACAAGTTGGGTTGGGTGGAAGCATCTTAGACAGCATCTAAATTCTAAGTTTAAGTCTAAATTCTAGGAAAGTCTGGCTGTCAAGGAAACCTCAAGTCAAAGTCACCCACTGGAGGAGTTTCGAGTGTCCCAGGACAACTTACCACTTCTGCCCCATTAAGCCATTGGCTGGGAAGGTCTGGAGGGAACACTGGCCTGCCGCAAAGCCCGTGATGAATTTCAGAACATAGCAACCAGGGCAGACAGTCAATTTTACTACCTGCAGTCAAAAATCTGAGAGGCACATTCTCATGGCTGCTGTGTACCCACAGATGACCATCAATGCTGGGCAGTGTTGAGCCAGCTGTTCTGGCCTTATTCTCCTCCTCACATTTATCTAGAATTTTGAGAAAGATCAATCTTTTCTGGAGACTCACCAGATGCAAACCGACCCCACCCTCATCATAGGACCGGCACTGCTTATCAGATCTGTGGGGAAACACAACGAAGAGGCAGAGCCAATGCACTGCATGAGAGAATCGAGATTCAAAAAGATGTCACCAGCCTGTGCCAGGACAAAGAAGGGTGGTTTGCAAGGGATGAATGCAAAGAGTCGCCCGTGTAAATGCAGAACAGGGTGGTGCATGGGAAAGGTGCCTGGAGATTGGAGTTGGTGGAAACCTCCCATGAGCCAAGAGTGAGCAACAACGGCTACGAGGACCAGTGCAGCCTTCATCTTGGTGAAAGGGTGTTTCACAGGAGGGGAAAGAGGTGGGCATCTCTCTGTGTTCAGCACTGGTCATTACCCTTCTGGAGAAGACATCCTCCAGGCCTGGGCTTCTCCCTAGAGTGGAGACACTGGCCATGCATGAGTATCTCTAAGAGAGACAGGTGTCTGGAGGAAGTTCCAGAAAAGCAATTGAGATGACCAAGAGAGGCAGGGAACAGTTCCCATTGTAGGTGGAAGCAAAGTCTGGGGGGTTATCTGAGATCTGCCTTTTATGATTGATTAAACAGGGAATGGATGTATTCTGTTTGGGCAGAGAAGGCAGAAATGGAACCAACTGCCACACACTCCAGGGAGGGAGAATTCAGCACAATACCATACAGAGCTCTTGTAAAAATTAATAGAAATGCCTCACAAAATGGTAAGATCTGTGTCCCTGAACGATGGAAGGATAAGCCATTGAGGATGGATGGGCAGTCGATCGTGATGTTTGTTCATCATCGGTCAGCACGTGGATCTTGAGCACTATTTAGGCATCGGGGATACAGCAGGAAACACAGTTGATAAAGCTACCTGCCATGATACCCAGATCCCATTGGAGGAAGATGTATGGTACATAAATAGAAAAATGACACAGCATGTTCTATGATGGTACATACGACGGAGAAGAATAAAGCAGAGAAAAGGGATTGTGAACTCGAGTAGGGTGGCTGAGGAAGACACTAGTGAGATGGTGACATTTGGAAAGGCAGGAGGGACTTCCAGGAGCGGTGCAGTGCAGATGTCGGGGCAGCGTACAGATAGTATGGAAAGCCATGCCTGGAAGCAAGCGTGGAGAGAAAAGGGACATCATCAGAAGACGGAACACAGCACGACAGTGGGGAGATGAGAAAAATCCCACCACGGAGATTGGGCGGGGGCGGTGAGAGGCAGGGGACAGAGGGTTGTGTGGAGCCCCGAGGCCGGGGAAGAAATGTTTCTAGGGGGAGCGAGCAAGTGCCAAGTGCTGCTTTACGTCAGGAGGCAGAGGCTGAGAATCAGCGTTAGACTCACCCATGTGGGGCCATGGAGGGCTTTGACAAGAGCAGCACCCGTGAAGAGGACCGAGAGCCCCTTCAGGGAATACGGTATTGGGAGAAAATCTGATAAACAGTCCCGAATGTTCCCTTTGAACCCTAAGATCCTACGGCTTACATATCTCCATTCCAGAAGAAGTGCTGGTAAGTGGAAGGGCAGCTGAAGAGGAAAAGGCTACCTGGAGTCCTGAAGGTCAACAAAGCCCGTGGAGAGGTCACGGCTTTGACCGAGGGCTCTGCTGCAGCCAGGGGGATTTCCCCATTTCCGTGCACCTGCCCAGTGGATTTAGGGATGAAAATGGGGACAATTTACATATGGTCTGCTCTACTTGGAGAGTCCTGGGCGAGGACTCAGGAATCTGGTTGAGGCATCAACTCGATTCCTGTCTTCAAAGACTCTCTCGGCGGGTTACAGCCACTTCTTTTCTTCTCAGTCCCAAGAACCATTCCAGTGACAGATTTAACCTTCTCTCTAAGGACTGAGAAAAAGGCAGAGGAGTGTGGAATCTTGTAGTGGAGACAGGCTGAATGAGATTCATCTTTTATCCCAAATTTAGTCAGACGGCCTATTGAATTTGCAGCGTTTAGTGCGTCGATGAGACTTGCCCCAAAAGCTTCCTTCTGGGAGGGAGCGAGTCACTTGGATCTAGGTCTGTCCTGGTGTCCCAGCTCCCCCTTCCTCCCATCCTTCTTGAAAAGGGAATTTGGCATCCATAAAGCCAGTATCTTCCCACCTGAGCATGGAGGAGTGGGCGCTGTGCCCTCTGCAGTGTGTCCCTGTGATCTGGAGCGTGGCACACACGGCCTGCATCTCCTGCTGTGTCTCGTCCTTAGCAACCATTCCCACACAGGTGTGCTGGGCGGCCAGGGCCTGTGACTTTGCCCGAGTGTCCTCTGGCTGCCTGACCCTGCTCTGCCCTCACAGGGGGCAGGCTGGCTGTGCTGGGAGTCATACCCTCGGGGGACAGCTCTCCACCAGTGGACACCCCAGCTCCACACCCCTCAGGGGCATCACTCTGACGTGTGTGTTCCCCACCACCTCCCAAAGCTCCCGGATGGGACTGACCAGAGCAGTGACCTGCTTGATAACTCGCCCTGGCTGCCTCTTTCTCTCCTTTGTCTCTTCGTCCCATTCTCCACCAGTACTTCCTAAGATCTCGTCCCAAAGCACTTACTTGCTTTGGAATCTTTGTCTGAGAGTCTACTTCTGGGAAACACAAAACTGGACGTGGGGAAAGGCCCCAAGGTCTGGTGTCCCTAGATTCTTGTCACTCCTCTCCATGACCATCCTTACCTGGATTCAGGGCAGGTGGCTACCGAGGGGACGGGCTTGGCATCGTGCATGTGTGGGGGCCCCAGTTCAGCCCCACCATTGTGTCTGTTGGCCAAGGTGGGGCGGGCCAGATCTTCTCCCAGGTTCATTTTAGCATTAATGTTCTATACCTTGGAGAAGAGAAATTGCAAGTAGAAGATCCCGATATTTATCTGTGTCAATGAAATAATATTTGGTATAAAACAGAATGAAAACCAAAAGAGACAAAAAGGTGGGGGAGAATAAGGAGGATGAGGAGGAGGATGGGCAGAGGAAGGAGAAGGAAGAAGAAAGAGGAAGAGGAGAAAAGAAATAGGAACAAAAAATAAGAAAAAAAGGACCAAGTTTCATGAAAAGCTTTATTTCACCAGATTGGAGTGATGGACTACAGCTAGCTCATAAAGAAAACAAATGAGCAGTTTTCCACCCGAGGTCGCTGGCATGCAATGCAAGACATGTCGACTCAGTGAGTGTAAGTGGAGAATTTGTGGGTATGACCAACACGGATGGATGCTTGTGCAGCTTGTTGGCAAACACTGCAAAGCCCCGGTTACTGTTACCACTTCCACTTGACTCACAGGAATACAGAGACCCCCAAATGAAACCCTTTTTGGTCTCAAAATCCTTTTTCAGAGAAAAGAAACTTCTTACATTATTTAAACATCATAGACACGAGGATAGCTGGTAGAGGAGAGACGTCTTCACATAAACTACCTGAAATGGGGATAAGTTGTACAAATAAAAAAATGGTTTCATTGAGATTTTGTCTTGAAAAATAAAATACTTGAACCTAATGTTTCTCCCACAATTTAGGTTCTACGAGCAACCATGCCCTGCTTGTAAGAATGAACAAGTTGATTGTTCCTTGGTGTGATTTGCCCATAAAATGGTAGGAAGTCATGAGATAACAACCCCCAGCCCCTTCCTTCATATTTTATTTTTCCACATGGTCATAAAGAGAGTTTTGAGGGAAAATATTCAAGGATTTCATCAAGTTTTCCAAGTCTCTGTCCTAATCCTTTAATATTGAATCATTCTCTTTGGGAGGATGTAGGACCTGGGTTATTGCCCGTCTTTTTTCTTCCTCAATTGTGAGAACCTTGTGCATTAACGCCTTTGTGCATGGGACGGAGCCATCCTCCAACACGTCCACTTCACAAAATCCTCTGTCTTTGCCAGATTTTTTGTTACACTTTGCAGTGAGTTTGCATTTTTACGGGCTGTTACAACAAATAGCCATAAACCAGACAAAGAGGCTGATGCAATGGACGGGAAGAGGTGCCATTGTTAAGGAAACACATATGGGGGGGTGTATGTTCATAAAGTGGCCAGCTCATTAGTGAACACTGTGAGTTTTGACAACTTTGCTTCCCTATGCAACCTGCCAACGGCAGTGATTCCGATAATGAATACTGTGCTCAGACCAACTGGGACCCCTGGCTCCATCACACAATATACTCCCTTTTTTCTCCACTTAAAAAAACATTGTTATTCTTCTATTTTAAAGCCTTATTGTGACATGGTAAGTCTATAGAAACAACCAAAGCTTCCTTGAAACATGAAGCAGGTATTGCTAACATGTGTAAAAAAGTTGTTGACTTAGTTATGCATCTTCACAGAACTGTGTGTGCTGAATGAGAAGACACCAGCAAATGGCACAGACACCAAAGGACCAACCTGAACTCATGCTGTAGAATCATGCATTGGGATCTTGAAGTCTATACAATTCATATGGCAGTTAATCATTTACCAACCTGTGACTCCACATTTCTTGTTGTCCTGAATGTGTATTTAAATCTTATGCTGAGAATTAATAGTCTCATGTTTATGTATTTTTCTCTAAATCCTCACCCCCATGTCACCATCATCAAAGAAAGCAAATGCAAGAAGAATCAGTTTGGACTGGTAAGTCTGGGAGTCTATTAGAGATTATCATCTGTCCACATGAATAACGAAATAAAACCAAAAGATTGCTATGGGAGTTCAAAGGAGAGAAGACTATGTTCACCTGGAGCAATCAGGGAAGGCTTCTTGCAGGAGGTGACATTGAATACAATCTTGAAGAACAAAAATGACTGCACTTTTAAAATTGGGGGATGGTACGGAGAGAACAGAGATGAAGGAGGTCATCCCAGCTAGGAGGAACAACACATGTATAATCTCATGCACAGAGGTAAGACTATGAAGGTCAGACACAAACAGCGGTTCAGTTCTGCTGTGAATGTGAACAGGAAAAAGCCAGACATGGGAAATGGCGACTGGGATGTGATCGTCAAAGGGGGCCCTGCAGGCAAGAGACGAGGTCAGAGTGGAGGCCCGGGAAGTCCAATCAGTGTGAAAATGGATTTGAGCGAGCAGAGGATAAAGGGCAGAGAGACAGGGGTGAGGGGACTCTGGCTGTCCAGTTGAGCAAGGGTGGAGGTCTGGGTTGGATGGAGCAATGGACTTGGAAAGTAAGGGGCAGATGAGAAATGCTGTGATGGAAGACTCGATCAGGGCTGACAGCAGGCTGGATGTGGAGGGTCTGCCATGAGGCTGAGGCTCAACATGAGACTGACAAACCACAGGGGTGCAGCCGGTGTGCCTGGAGAACTCAGGTGGAACAGTAGGCTAATGAGCAAGGGTTTAGCTCAAGGTTTAGACCTTGAATCAGAGGCGGTCTCAGAAGACCCAGCTGGGGAAGACCTGGCAGCCAGTTGGAAACTAAGTCCTGTGGATGGGAGAAAGTCAAGGCCAGGGATAAAGAGTGGGGTGCCCAGAGGAGAAGGCTGATGCATGACATTAGATGAGAGCACCCCATCTGGGGGGATGTGGCCATGGCTCTGTGGGGAGGAATGTCACCATCTGGGGGTGAGACAAGAGGGGTTTCAGGAGAGAGAAAGTGTTCTGCAGAGGAGAGCAGGGGAAAGTGGGAAAAATTCACTGGATGTGTGTCCAGGAAGAGATCTTTCGGGAATTTGAAGAATCAGTTTCCACTGGGGATCGGGGGCAGGAGAAGGAGGCACGTCACATGTTATGGGCTCTCAAAGAACATCTGTGAGTTGACTCATATTTTTGGTGGCTTCCTTGAAGATGACCATCTGGACCCACTGACCCGTCCATCTCTCTGCCACACCTATGCGTCTCTTCATTAATTCACAGAGGGGCCCGAGGGGCTGCCGGGGGGCAATCGTCCACAGGTGAACCAGGTGCAAAGCACAGCTTGGTCACACACTGTCCACATATGCACTGGAGTGGTCAAAGGGGGCTGGGGGTGACGTGGGACAGTGGGGTGTGAGCCCTGGTCTGGCAGTTACAGGCTGTGTGGGCCTGCACGGGGCACTCTCCCTCCTGGGCATCGGTTCATTCATCTGCAGAATGCGGGGCTGACCTTGGCTTTCCTACATCCTTCTACGCCTTGGTCATGCTTCTGAGGTTCATGACCTTGCCCAGCTTTCTTCCCTCTGCATCCTCAGTCCTCTGAGTCCCTGCCCCTCTGACCTCCCTCCTACACACGAGGGAGGCACAGACGCTTCCTATTTACACTTGTGGACAGAGCAAAGTTTACTTCCTTGGGCTTCAAAAATTCACTCCTCAAAGTCAGATGAACATCATTTGCAAAGCAGCCATCCAGATTCAAATTTAGCGAGAGGTTTAGAGCTTTACTGGCACCTAACCCTCCCTGCAAAAAATGTGTGTTTCTGCATTTCAGCACCAGACATTTTAAACACTGTGAGCTATGGAATAAAAGATGAAATCAATACCAACTGCTATTACTTCTATGGGCGCTGCCTGGGCCAATGTCAACCAGCACCATTCCTGCTGTAAGAGAAGCTCATTTAAATGATCTAAGTCACCCTTACCCATACTGGAAGCCTCTAGGCACTTGGCAAGCAGTAACTAGAACATGACAATCCTACACTCGTCAGAGGGTAGCGTGTTCACGTGCAACCCAAGCGGGCAGGTCTGCCTCACCTGCACCCTGGAATAACTATCACGTACCACAGGCCCTGGGGACAGAAAGCGTGGGAAGCGGCTGGTTTGGATGACTTTCTTTTGCTTAGCTGCTCAATCTGGCTAAACAGCAAGTCCAGCTGGGGAACGTCATGACGCCTAAGCCGAGGATGCTTCCAGGCTTTTAGAAGGACTATTCCCAGACTAGGAATTTAGGGCTAGGTATCAGGAGATAGGCACAGCCATTCAGAGCAGGGAGGACACGTGAGCTGCAACCTCTTCCCTTCGAGTCCTACTAAACCTCTTGAGTAGAGGAGCTTGGGGGAAAAAAAAAGCAGTCCGATAGGTATAATTTGTTTTTCTTTTCAATGCTATTAAATTTTATTAGTTTTCTTTTGGTTTGGCAAGTTCAGTGGATTGATTCGTGGGGAAAACTGAAGCTTAAAATCAGTGGCTGTGACTTGCTGGGGAAGATGTCGAAAAATCAGGTCACTAAACAAACAGAGACTCTGCGGGTAAATGTCAGAAAGTTTCTGCTGGGAAGAGCATCTCTGCAGAAGGAAGACAACACATGTTATGGCTCTGGATGAGCAAATGCAGCAAAAATTCATACTGCAGGCTGGTGGGGTCGACATTCATCTCTCAATGGCAGTCAGGATAAATTGCTAACAATCCTAAGAATCAGTTGATTTCAGCTTCAGAAATTCATACGTTGCTATTATGTTCTAGCAGCAAGACTGCATTTTGTAAAAAAAGAAAAGAAAAGAAAAACCTCTTTTGTAGAGAAAGCTTAGTAGAAGTCTTAATTGGAAACAGACTATTTAGTCAGTGGATTTAAGTGATTTTTAAAAAAATCACAAGAGAAAGGAACTGGAAATAAACACAGTGTAAAAGCCTTTAGACATCAGACAGCTGTGGTTGAACTGGGTGAGTACAGAGCTTTAATTAAATCTGGTCAATCAAACACTTCATACAAATGGTGCAAATCATCTCTTTGCGTGGTCTTTGACCATCTTACACTTTCTGGGAGTTCCTGAAGTCCAGGGCCATTCTGGGATTGTGATGAAGCCAATGTGACCTGCTGCTTTTTCTGACATTATTTGCTTGTCAAAAGTCAGATGCTACAGGCAGCAACGCAAAGAGGAGAGCATGGATGTTCCCATGAAACAGATGTGGGTCCAATTCCTGGCTCTTCCATTTACTGGCAAATCTCTGATATCTTGGTGTTTGCATTCTCTTTTCTCAAGTGGGGCAACTTTTAGTGTATTAGTAACAAATTATCCCCAAACTTAGCAACTTCAAACAATAAACATTTATTATCTCACAGAGTTACTGAGAATCAGGAATTTGGAAGTGGCCTAGCTGGGTCATTCTGGTTCAAGGTCTCATTAGGTTGTAGTGAAGATGTTAATTGGGGCCACAGTAATTTATGACTTACTGGAGCTGGAGAATCTGCTCTAGGCTGGCTCACCCACATGGCTGAAAGTTTGTGCTACTGGAAGGAGGCCTCTATCTCCCACCAGGTAGACTTCTCCACGACACTGCTTAGATGTCCTCACACTATGGCTGCTGTTTTGCCCAGAGTGAGGGATCCAACAAAGAAAGGGAGGCAGAAGCTGCAATACCTTATATGGACAGCCTCAAAAGCTACACACCACCATTTCCACAATATACTATTAGTTACCTGGATCAGCCTTCTCAGTGTGGAAGGGGAACAAAAATGCCTGCATACTCAGAAGCTGGGGTCAGTGGCATGTCATCTTGGCCAGATGTCCTCATTTCTCAATGTCAATGCTATTATAAGGACTAGACAACGAAATTCATGCAATGCTTTTTTTTTTTTTTTTGAGACAGGGACTCACTCTGTCACTCGGGACTAGAGTGCAGTGGCATCATTATAGCTCACTGCAGCCTCAAACTCCTGGGCTCAAAGGATCCTCCCGCTTTAGCCTCTGAAGTAGCTGGGACTATAGGTGTGCAACACAATGCCCAGCTAATTTTTTAAAAACTTTTTTGTAGGGACTGGATCTCACACAGGTTGGTCTTGAGCTCCTGACCTCAAATGACCCTCCCACCTTGGCCTCCCAAAGTGCTAGGATTACAGGCGTGAGCCACCGCGCCTGGCCCACACAATGCCTCTTGTTCAGTGCCTAGAGCTCAGTGAAACCTGTCCCCTTTCATTAGGATGTAGGCCATCTAGTCCAGGGAAAGCTGCAAAACTGTGGGGTACACTCAGTTTAAGTACCATGGAGAGAGTCTGGGAAGAAAGGGAAGCTCAATCTTCGTAGAAATCTGAGAAATTATAATTCAAAAGAAATGCCCGTGAGAGGCTATTGAAGTACGGAAGGAGGGAGAACAAAGTGGCCACCCTGTGGACAGTCCCAATTTCAAATATTCCAACCTGCTGTTCATAATACACCACCAGACAGTCCAACCAAATTCCAGCATTTCAGCACCCAAGCTCGACCCCTCCATTTAACTCTTGTACCCGGAAACAGCATACAGGGATGTCAGACAAGTGCAGCACTACGGGGCGTGGGAGGGGAGGGAGAGCGGTCCCTGGGGCGGGGGTGGGGTGGCAAATACCAGAGCCCAGGGCCGGCTAATCGAAAGGGTCACCTGTCAGAGGTGGATGCTGAGAGTTGAAGGAAAAAGGACAAGGTTTGGAACAAGAAAATGAGAGAAGGTGGTTATGGTTAACCACTTGCATAATCTTTCAGGAATGCGACAAAGGCTGAGGGCAGGGCCGTGCTGTGAAGTGCGGACACGGAGCCCTGAGAGGAGAGGGCAGGCAGGGAGGAACTGTGGGCCTCTCTCCACAGCTCCGGTGGAGGGAGACCCACACTCGGGTCATGTTGTGGATGTCACCCATGTGGCATTACGCTGGTTTAGGACCATCCAGCACCTTGAGTGACTCAGGTTAACACCTGGACTTCTGGCTCCTGTCCGCTGTCTGTGATGTCTCACCAGGAGCACTGCCCTCAGGACTGCGAGTCCCTGGAACATCGTCCTGACTGCACCCCAGCCCCTCACCAGGGCCTTCAGGACACCCCCGCCCAGCCCTGCCCAGCCCCCACTCTCCAGCAGCGCGAGCCCTCTTTCTGCTCCCCTAACTGGCCCGTCTGTTGCTGCCTCAGGGTCTTGGCACAGCAGTTCACTCTGTCTGGAACATGCTAGGTCTTCAGTGGCTCCACCTGAAACCAGGCAGATCTCAGCCCCCCATTTCCCCGCTCACAGAGGCCTTTGTTCCCTCTGCATCTGTGGTGGTCCCATTCCACCCCCCACTCCCACTAGACACTGACGTTGCCCTATTTTAGCCTCTTCAGACCACGCCTATCTGAAATGACCTTGTTGATTTGTTTTTCTTGCAGACCACCTGTCTTCTCTCCACTGGCACATGAGAGACTCGGGAGCAGGCGCCTGTCCTGTCTTGATCACCACCATATTCCCAAGCCCTGGAACTGTCACTCAGAAAATACTCCCTGATGGAGTAAGTGATTGGACCACACTGGTGCTGTCCGGGGATTGTGGAGACCTCTGCTGCCCGTCACGACACAGCGGCACTGGAGCCCTGGGCTCTCCTTGGAAGGCTTTACATAGACCCGTGAGCGACGGGTCTCAGCGCAGACCCTGAGACCACAGAGGCCACCGCTCAGCTGTTCTCACATGCCCCGGGCTCGGCGTGAACCGAGGCACCGGGACAGCTGCTCTTGGCACCCCAGGAATTCACAGCGTTTTTGTGGATCACGTGCATCCATGCCTCCAAGGCTGGTGATAGCACACTTAGCTACAAAATGAACAAAGAATTTAAGGGATTAAAAAAAAAAAAAAAAACTGAAGGGAAAATATGTACCCAGACTCTGAAAGCTGTAGGAAGCCTCTTCTTTCTTCTGGTGGAGAAAAGACTTCCTGCTTTCAAACAACTGCCAAGTGGTTTGACAACAGCCAGCCTGCTGGGCAAACAGGTGTTCAGACTCAGGAAGGATTTGGTCACAAATAGGAAGTCATTCTGGACTATTTATGGAGTTCATTGATTCCATCTCTGATGGAGCCCACTAGATACATGAGCACCGAGAGCAGGCAAACAACTCCCGAAATATCCACTAACAATCCCCATTCCACATTGATTTCTTTTCTTTGGAAAAGGAGAGAAATTTGGGTACATGAAATTGGAGGTGCAAACATTCAGCATATACCATCATCCCCTGTTGAGGTGCCTGTTTAGTGGGCAGATGCCAAGGTGTGGCCAGGAGTGCTCAGACCAAAATCCCCACGGAATTTAAGCCCAGGACTCAGGAATTGCTAAGTCAGGCCTGATTTTGGCCAAATCAGGGCCAGAGACTTAATTATGGGTAAGGATCCTTTTGCTTCTAAATCACACTTGGGATTTCATCAGATAAACGTTGATTCCCTGACTGGTGCCATGCCATGTGATTCCGGGGCTTTAAACAGAGTGACATTTCCAAAGAGGCTGAAAGCCTGCCTTGTTTTACCAGGACCTAACTCCACACACCCCGTGGCTGTGCCAGGTTCCCTCTGAGCAATGCTTCTCAGTTGTGCCACCGTCCAGGTGTGGACAAGCCCCCTCGGCTACCTGATGCTCCCGGTGGTGGCAGCGAGGGGTCTGCTGGCAGGGCACCTGAACTGGCTTTCAACTCACTGCACACCTGTTTGCTGACCCATCAGCACAGAGGGAGAGCCAGGGGTCCACGGTGCCTTCTGCCATCTGCTCTGGATGTGCATCCTGTGGCACAGAGCAATGAGCAGGGGTTCGTGTCTGTGCAGAGAGAACCCTGTGGATGTTGACACTTGTGAAGGGGGAAGTTTCAAGTGTGGGGACTCTGAGAATAAACGGTGCAGAGTGTGGTAGAGCTTGGAGTCTAGAGTTGGCCAGACTTTGGTTTGAAGTTTGGACTGGATGCTCCGCACCTGGGTGACACCGAAAACCAGCTGTGGTTTCAAAGTTTTCTAAAGGAGAGGCTCAGCCAGCTGTCTGGGCAAAGGAGAAGGTAAAGGGCTTTCTCTGAATGTCTTTAGAGTGAGCACAGGGGCGGGCCTTGTGTGCGCAGTGGGCGGGTGAAGCTCTCCAAGCCATCCACTGGCTCCATCTCTGTTTTCTCATCTCTAAAATGGGGGCATTGATAATACTTTCTTCAAGGGACTCTAGGGAAGATTAAATAAAATAATGCATGTAAAGAATACAGTACAGCACCCAGGAGCCGTCAATACATGTCAGGAATAATAATAATAACTTTTAAAATTAATGCTACTACAATTAATGCAAGTAATAGTAAAATATTACTATTTTAATTATTATTCCTAGTGGGAAGTATGGCTAACACCTACTTTTTCTTAGTCATCTTCTGATAGCCTTTTATTTCAAGTAAACCATTTAAACTAAAATCTAGATGTACACGCTCAGTGCTATGATTCTATGAAACAAAGCTATCTGCATGGGATACTGACCGGTTGTTCTAAGAGAAACATTGGCTCGCACCCCTCGTTTCAGGAAAACACCAGCACTGTGGTCAGAGCCGGCCAGGAGGCCGTGTGCATGGAAGGACTGATGAGATCTGACCTGCAGGACACTCAAATTCACAATCCCGCTTGCAGCAAGGCTGGTCGTGGATGTTCTGAGGTCCCAGGAGCCCAGGAATGAGTCCTTTCAGGCCCCTCTGAGAAAGGGCTGCGTCAAACCTCGGTTCTCTGTAAAGAAACCAGGATGGCATCGGCGACCTTCCTGGTTTTCCCAACAGGGCAAGAGTCAAGAGTCGGAAGGGGGAAGCCCAGTCTCCACCTACCTGATCTGTGACCTTCCCCACAAGAGTGGAGGTGGCAGGGTGCAGGCACACAGGGTCTGGGGCCATTGCTTTTCCTACCCATTTCCAAGTACCGATCCCCACATAAAGGGAATTCCAGCTCCTTGAGCTCTGGCTGGCCAGGGTTTAGGTACTCACAGCACAGACCAGGAGATCAGGGGCGCCAAAAGGACAGGGCATTTCTGAGAAGGCAGCTGCACAGCTGAAAATAGACTTGGGGCCTCTGGGCAAGAGGGCTCCGTGGAAAAGTGAGTCTGGACCCCACACGAGCTCTTGTGCTGGGCAGAAGGCCAAGCCAAAGTTGAGGCAAGTGGGTCTGCTAGGTGCCTGGCATATATAAACATATCTGAACATCACACCCTATTAGGTCAACATCATTCTTATTTTCATTTAATAGATGAGGAAACTAAGGCACAGGGAGGTTACATAACTCCCGGAGTTCACAGAGTCCAGATGTGGGGAGGCCAGGATTTGAACTTGGGCAGTCAGCCTCCAGAGCTGCGTGAAAAGCTTAGCCTAGTGCTTGTACATTTCAGTACAACGTGAGTAATATTTATAATCACTCTCTCTGCCCAGGGCCAGAAGTGGAGCCATACATCTTATATTAAACATTTGCTTCGGTTAAAACTTGTAGAGTAGCATTTCATTAAAATCCATTTTTATTTATGTGAGACGTGCGAAATTCTTTTTCATTATCATAGAAATTAAGGAAATATATTTTAGCTTGATATTCTTGTTTGTTTATGGGAAATTGTGAAGCTGACTTTTTTTTTGGATGGCATTTAAAAAGGGTCTCAGAGGCCCTCTTCCTATAAACATGAAGATACATATTAGGTGTTCTGGGATTTAACTGCTGGGCAGTTTTACCTGTGGTATTTGTATACCATGGAGTATTACTCAGCTATAAGAAATAACGGTGATATGACACCTCTTTGTTTCTCCTGGATAGAGTTGGAACCCATCCTATTAAGTGAAGCATCCCAAGAATGGAAAAATAAGCACCACATGTACTCACCAGAAAATCGGTTTCCCTGATCATCACCTAAGTGCACATTTGGGAATAACACCAATTGTGTATTGGACAGAGGTGGGGGGTGGGGGGAGGGGGATGGGTGTATACCTACATGATGAGTGCGATGTGCACTGTCTGGGGAATGGGCACGCTTGAAGTTCTGACTTGGGGGGATGGGGGTGGGGGAGGGGATGTGTGTATGCCACATGTTTTCTGACTTGGTTCACAACTTTGTCCCAAGAGCACTGAGGCCTTCTCATCGCTTAGGAAGATTTCAACCTGGTCGCTGAGCCTTCACAAGGTAGCACAAGCCACGCCAAGCTCTCCAAAGCAAAGTGTTTCCAAAAAGGAAACTGCACATTTCACCAGGGACACCCTGAGATTTTGTTCCCTGGATCATATAAGAACCCGTTTCCCTCTCAATCTTTCCTCCTTGTCCTTAAAACAGAGTGGACTCTCCCCAAAGAGGGAAGAGAGACCAAGCACAGAATGGGCTGAACAAACCCATCATGGATGGTGGAGAGGGGAGGCCTCTGTGGCTCCATGCTGCAGAATGTCCCAGCGCCACAGTGTACCAGCATCAGGAAATGGCATCAGAAAGGTCCTCAAATCCCATTTAGTCCCACACGACATTTCAATCTCTCCTAAGTTCCATAATCAGGGCATGTATAAATGTAGAACAGAGCCTCAGTTTCTAAAAGGAGGCATCACTTTGTCTTCCTGGACATAACCCCCTGGGGAGCCAGTCTCAGCACCGCCTCTAAGAGTTTTGAAACACAAAGGTTCAAGGACACCCGATCTCTGCAGTTTCTGGACAGTCTAGGATGGCCTCTTCCTTCACCCATGAGAGGTGTTCTTCTACAACCTTCCACGATGGGAGCCCTCTGCACTGCTCTGCTCCACTGGCTTAAATGTGCCCCACAGAGAGTAAGGACACAAATTCTGGAACCAAATTGCCTCGTTATAAACCTCAGCTCTGCTCTTCCTGTGTGTTTCTCAACCTCCCTCTCTGGGTTCTGTTTTTCTCATCTGTAAAATGAAGAACACAGAACCTACACCATGGGGTTGACATAAGGATTAAATTAGTTAACACATGTAAGTTTGTATTGACTCAACTGAGATCCTAATAAAGATTAGCTATGAATATGAAAACTATTTTTGAGTTAAAATAAAAATAGTAACTGGGAGCAGAAGAAAGTTGTATATTGTTTTTTAAAAAAGAACAAGAGCAAAGATGCTATGGGGAGGCCGAGACACATGTTTTTAGAAGCTGCATGTTGCAGTAATCAAAGACCGAGCGAGAGAGTGGAAAATAGGGTTGACGGTGTAATGACCAAGATCTTAAAATAATGAAGGCCAGCGGTCTAATGTTGTCTAACAGCTGCACCCAGCCCTTGAATTTCCCAGCTGCTGGTACCACACCATGTACTCAAATTCTCATTTCCTACGCCCCAACTCCAGCCACAGTTTCAGGAAAAAAGTCACAAACAAATAAAGTGCGTCGAGGCAAGTTTTCTTTCCCATCTCCTGGGAGTGGCAGCCCCTGTATTAATATATCCACCACAGGGGAGGGAGGGAGGAACTCACCCTCCCTGCCACACACCAGGTAAGTTGTCCTCTTAGGTGGGACAGGGGAGGGAGAGCCACAGGTCGACCTCTACCTGATCTGACTTTGCCAATGAAAGCCAGACACTGGGGACATGAGCCCTCCCCTTGCCCCAGATGGTCTGCACATCATCTGGAAGGGTGAATGGCATTTGTTTCTTTCTCACTTGGAGATTCAGGCTCTGGCCTAGGTTCAAGGTTTCCATTTAAAAGAAGAGTTGGATTTCCCCTGCAGGAAAGAGCAGCTGCACCAGGAGGGCATCAATGTCTTATTTCACATAAATAAAAGGAGATTGGCTTGGAATAAAAAGGATTGGTCTATAAAAGTGGTTCATCATATTCAAAAATAAAAATACAAACACTCCACAAACTTTCCTTTGGTTGTCTCCCCAATTCTCCATTTTAAAATTGCAAATTGAGTATTGAAGTGGTACCTGCACCCCCATGTTTACTGAAACACTAGTCTCAATAGCAAAGCTAAGCGTCCATCAACAGATGAATGGAGGCCAGGCGCGGTGGCTCATGCGTGTAATCCTAGCACTTTGGGAGGCCGAGGCGGGCGGATTGTTTGAGCTCAGGAGTTCGAGACCAGCTTGAGCAAGAGCGAGATCCCGTCTCTACTAAAAATAGAAAGAAATTATATGGACAGCTAAAAATATATAGAGAAAAATTAGCCGGGCATGGTGGCGCATGCCTGTAGTTCCAGCTACTCGGGAGGCTGAGGCAGAAGGATTGCTTAAGCCCAGGAGTTTGAGGTTTCTGTGAGCTAGGCTGATGCCACAGCATTCACTCTAGCCCGGGCAACAGAGTGAGACTCTGTCTCCAAAAAAAAAAAAAAAAAACAGAGGAATGGATAAAGAAAATGTGGTATATATACACTACGGAATATCATTTGGCTATAAAAAAGAATGAAACCCTGTCATTTCCAGCAACATGGATGGAACTGGAGAACATTATGTGAAGTGAAAGAAGCCAGGCACAGAAAGACAAATATCGCATGTTCTCACTCACACGCGGGAGCTAAAAAGGTTGACTTCATGGAGGTAAAGAGTGGAGTGATAGATTCCAGAGACTGGGAAGGGTGTGTGGCTGGTGGTCTCGGGGGACAAAGAAAGGTTGTTTGATGGGAACAAGTACACAGTTAGATAGAAGGAATCAGTTTTAATGTTTGGTAGCCGAGTACAGTGACTACAGTTAACAACAATGTATCGTAGGCTTCAAAGTAGCTAAAAGAGAGGACTTGAAATGTTCCCAGTATATAGGAATGATAAATGCTTGAGGTGATGGATACCCTAAATACCCTGCTTTGATCATTACATATTATATGCACATAACAAAATTTCACATGTACCCCATAAATATGTACAGATACTATTTATTGACAAAAAATTTTTAAAAATAAAATTTCAAACTAGGTCCTTACTGCATCATGGGTTAGCAAGTAGAGATATGGCTTGTCAAGAGCTCAGAGAACCTGGAATAAAGACCCGCCGACAGTGCTGCAGCCTAGTAGGATCTGATTAAATGTCCAAGCTCTAGCCCGGCCTCAGGTAGGTAGGAAAAGGGTGGGGAAAGGAAGGAGGGGACAGCGAATATGACAGGTCAAGCCACATGACAGTAAACGCTGTGGATTTCAACTGTTCACCTCTGCTTCACCACATGTGAAATCATGACCCCCGGGGGTCTATGGAGCTCCTAGGCGCCAATTTTAAATTCATAAAGACTGAGGCTGACCTGGAGATGGGCAGGGCTACCCAGGACTTAGGTGTCACTGTGTCCGAGGTCCCAGAAGGAGCCAATCAGGGCTTTCACCACAAGTGCCACCTACAGGAGTCGTGGCTCCGTAAGAGGGTGGGGCTGCTTGGCGAGGTCGGGCTGGGCTGCTGGGGAATAACAGATAGCTGGCAACCTTTTAGTTCACAAAATGCAATCTCACCATTTACTTCGGAGACCCTACCAGCTTTTTGGATCTGACACACAATGGTGGACCTCAGAATTCATCAGATAGTAGGCTGTCTAGGCTCTGAAGACAAGCTCTCGTAACTGCTCACAGCCAATTTGTACTCATTTGTACACTCAAATGGTCCTTAACCTGTTTGCATTGCTCGGGACAAAAATTCTGAAGTCTTTCATGATTTATCTCATTTTGTCACTCCCAATTCCAATTCCTCAGCAAAACCTCTTGGTGTCACCTCCCAAAAATATTCTAAATCAGCAACCACTTCTTTTTTTTTTTTTTATTTCAGCATATTATGGGGTTACAAAAGTTTAGGTTATGTATATTGCCCTTTCCCCCCCATCCCCCCGAGTCAGAGCTTCAAGTGTGTCCATTCCCCAAACAGTGCGCATGGCACTCATTATGTAGGTATACACCCATCCCCTCCCCCCAATATGGATTAATAAAATGTGGTATATGTATACCATGGAGTATTACTCAGCTATAAGAAATAATGGTGATATAGAATCTCTTATGTTCTCCTGGAGAGAGTTGGAACCCATTCTACTAAGTGAAGTATCCCAAGAATGGAAAAATAAGCGCCACATGTACTCACCAGCAAACTGGTTTCACTGATCATCACCTAAGAGCACATTTGGGAATAGCAACCACTTCTTATTATCTTTTTTTTTTTTTTTTGAGACAGTGTCTGGCTCTGTCACCCCAGCTAGAGTGCAGTGGTGTCATCATAGCTCACTGCAACTTCAGATTCCTATGCTCAAGCGATTCTCTTGCCTCAGTCTCCTGAGTAGCTGGGACTACAGGCACGTGCCACCACAATGCTGGGCTAATTTTTTTTCTATTTTTAGTAGAGATGGTGTCTTGCTCTTGCTCAGGCTGGTTTCAAACTCCAGGCCTCAAATGGTCCTCCCACCTCGGCCTCCCACAGTGCTAGGATTACAGGTATGAGCCACCACGCTCAGCTTCACTTATTATCTTTACTGTTGAAAACACCACTCAAGTCTCACCATAGGCTTCCTACCTGATCCCTCTGCCACCATCTTGCCCCTGTAGGGTGCTTTCTCTACTGAGTAGTTGGGATGATTTTCTGATAATATAAATTTCATGATGTCATTCCACAACTCGAAACCCTCCAATGGCTTCCCATTGCACCCAAATCCTCACCATGACACCAAGGCCAGACATGATGTGTCCCTGGCACCCTCTGACCTCTCTCTCTCAATCACACTTGCCTTGTTCACAAGACTTCAGACTCACCTTGACCATCAAACATGTCAAGCTCATTCCTGTCTGAACACCCACTCACTCTTCTTTCCACCTGGGACTTTCTACTCCCAGATCTTCATTGGAGCTGCCTTCATGATTTGGGGTCCTTTGAGACACTCCCCTGACCACCCTCATTAAAGCTGCCTCTCCACCATGCCCGCCTGTCACCCCATCCCACTGCCCAATGCATTTCCTTCACAAATTTGTTGTTTTCTATTATTTGATCATTTATTGGTTCACGTGCTCCTTGCCTGTGTTCCTGATGGGTCTACAAGCTGTAGGAGGGCAGGGACCTTTGCTGTCTTGTTCACCTCTGTGTGCCCTATGCCTACACCTAATAGGCAGCGAATGGAAGCCCACATGAAACCAATAACTCTGTCTCATGACTATGTCTTAAGTTCTACCCATAGTTTCTGCTGTTTCAACTCATCTTGTGCACCTGGTGGCAGGTTGTGACATGTATCCGTGCATCCATCTGACCACCCAGGCACCCACGGAGTAGTTCCCTTGCAGCTTATCAGTTAGCCAGGCCCTTACCAAAGACCAACTGAGCACTTACCATGCCAGCACTACCCTTGGTGATGTGGATACACTGGGGGACAGGCAGAGACCGGGGGGCCCTCCTGGGGCTCACAGCCTGGCACAGCCATTCTCTTGGCAGAAGGGAGATTCCCTACACCTCTATAGCCACATCGTGCATTTCACTGTTGATGGTCACCGTGTACGCCTCTTCCTTCCGCCCTTGGCCTTGCTGTTTTCTTACTTTAGTTTGTGAGGCTATCAGACCAGCATATCACAGCGTTCCCAGGGGCAACAGCTGTGGATCTGCTGGGATGGCACATTCCTTTTGCTCACAGTGACTCATGTTCAAAGCAGCACCTGAATCAGAGTCTATATCATAAATGGTGCCATGTTCTTTATAGAGTAGCATGTAGTAGTATTTTTTTCACCTCATTAAACTATCAGCCCTTACAGAGTTCCCGCCCTAGAAACCTTTTGTAACACAGTAACTTTTCTCCCATGCACTGTCTATAACTCTTAGCATGCTTTATTTTATTTTATTTTTTATAGCATTGACTATCACTTGACATGGTATATCTTCTCCCTATCTCCCTATCCCTCTATCCTAATAATTCATGGATAATAATTATTATTCATGGATAATAATCTCACTCTCCTTCTGTCTTTCCCTCCCTCTATCCATCCATCCATCCACTTACCTCCCTACCAAGCTATCATCTTTGTTGGATATTTAACATCCCACAGCCCACTAGTAGAATGCAATTTTTCCACTGGTGTCTCTCCAGCACCTAGAACTGTGCCTTGAACATAGCACGCACTCAGTAAACATTTGTTTAATTAGTGGATGAACTTAATGCCCAAAGTACTATAATACACATTTTTCCCCGTAACACAATCCATGAATTATTATCCTGGCTTTAAATTCACAGATGACTAAGAGACAACCACCTCTAATTAACATTATTGTGAAAAGACAGGCCTGCAATTTTACGCACTAGGTGGGCACAGGCCTCAGGTGCTGGTTGTAGCTCACACCACGGACGCCTGGACTGTAGCTGCTTGGATGCAAAGCGTGAAGTCTGGTCGATTCTGTCACAGCCCACACTGTGCCTTGTGTGGGGGGCTGACAAGAGGTCAGACCAAAGAGTGCTCTGGTGGACACTGGGCTGAAGGCACAGAAGGTGGCAGCCTGCAGTTTGCTGCACATGCACCTCTGTGACTTGCTGATGCTCTGTGTTCCCTTTTGTCACAGGAAGCTTTCCAGGGACATCTTGCCCAGGGTGGAGTTTGAAGGCCACGCGTGGAATTCTTCTGCTCCCTTTGTTTGGCATGCAGGCTCCGCCTGCTTGTGAAGGGTAGGCATGGTGGTGAGGGGATCCTTGTGCTAAGGGCTGGGGGTGCCTGAGCCCACCTGGCAGCTCTTATGGGTCTCAGGAGTGGATGTGCCCAGCCCAAGGTGGCCAGGGCCCACTGGAAGGATATGAGCTCAGCAGAGACCACATGCACATTCCAGCTGGGGGCCAAGGAGGCATTTGTTGGCCCACCCTTCCCTGTTCACCCAATCCTGCCCCTCTGCCTGCTTGGTGAGGTGAGTTTTCTGGTGTTAGGAAGGCGCTGAGCTGTGAAGGAGAGGCGAGGACGGCCGCAGCATGGCGCAGGTCCCCATATGCAAGGCCTCTGGTCTAAATCGACTCCTGGAGCCAGGATGGAGAGAGAACTTACCACGTCTGTGCTGCTGGCTGGACCCCTGCAGCCCCTAATGCCTCCCAACTCACTCATTCTGTGCTAACACCTTACTTAAGCTCTCTGGGCCTCAGTTTCCTCTTTTGTAAACAGTGTTCTCCTCAGAGAGTTATTGGGAAGATCGACTACGAGACAGCGCCTGGCACACAGTAAGCACCAGAGATGTGCTTGTTAAAGACAAACATAAGACAAGCATCTGCCAGCCGGACTCTGTCCTCACGCTCCGCAGCCTTTCACTCAGGTTCAGCTGCTGCGAGAGGAGAGGGGCCTGGCTGCACAGTCTACACCTCTTTCCGTGTTTTTACTAAGGGATGGCCCTGGCTTTGGTTCAGTTTGGCAGGAGCACACATGGCAGAGTCCTGCAAAGACCCTCACTTGTCTGTGATAGGAGGTAGTGTGGGGGACAGTGCATCACGGAAAGAAATGACATTTGTGTCCCAAAGATGGACTCCCCTCTTGGGATGGTGCTCAGCTGCGATGGTTGTAGGATTCTGGGCTCCTTTTACATTGAAAGTCTGTGCCAGCACCCAGGACACCATTTCCAAGGATGTAGGCAGTGACCTGAGACTCACTTTCAAGGAGCAAAGTGAGACTTAATTACATAGGACGAATGTTCATCCTCAGCCCCCAGAGTCTCTTACTTTCCTCTTCACATTTCTGCAATGATGCATCTCAGGTCTCAGTGACTGCTACACCTGGGTTTGCCAGACTAAAAGGGAAGTGACTTCTTCATTATCTTTCACACAATCGAAGGGTGCTGTTTCTGAGTACCTCTCTTATAAACCCAAATGTAAGCAACAAAACTAATAAAACATAGCCAGGATCACTCTAAATCATTTCTAATGGCCTTACTCTATTGATTAGGCAATGGAAATAAATTGGACAGAAGGATTCAGAGAAGTGGCGGAGTGTAACGATTTAAAGACTGCCTGGACAACAGACTAAGAAGAGGATAAAAACTCTAACAAATGGGCAAAGATTTAAACAGACCTTTCACCAAAGATGGCAAGTAAGTACTTGAAGAGATGTTCAACATCATGATTCATCAGGTAAATGCAAATCAAAACCACAATGAGATGCTACTCATACTCACTAAAATGGCTAATATTAAAACAAAACAAAATGACATGGATAATACCAAATGCTGGTAATGATGCAGAGCAACTGGAAACCTTCATATTGTTGATGGGGACACAAAATGGTTTAGCCAGTTTGTAAAGCTATTTGGTAGTTTTTTACAAACATGCCTACCATGCAACCCAGTAATCCCTCTCCTAGATTATTTACCCAAAAGAAATGAAAGCATATGTCCACACAAAGACCTATGACGGATCTGTGTGGTTTTATCATTTGTGTTATACCAGCCCAGGGAAAGCAGCCACTGAGGCAGCCCGTGATACTGCACAGGCGTTGCCCTATAGTCATTTATCTCTGCTTTTTATAATAACCAAGGACCAAAAGCTATGTATTTGGGGTGGGACTTATTACAATCTTAGCTCTGGAGGGAAGGGAGAAATGGGTAGGTGATTTTTGATTAACCTAACTAAACCAATTGGGTAACTCTGGTTCCTTTGCCACAATGATTGGTTTGGGGATGGTCAGGTGACCTGACTTGGCCAATAGGATTTTTGTTTGATGATGCTATGTGGGGGTTGGGAGGTGGGGTAGATAAGGAGACATTCGCTTTCTCATTCCTGCCCAATGTGGTATGTATATATAAGGCCTGAAACTGCTACAGCCATTTTATGCCATAAAGGAAAACCAGTCTAAGGAAGGGAACAGAGGAGATTAGAGATAAGAGAATCACAACAATGGGGCTACAGCCCTGATCAAACCATACCTGATGTCCATTTTCCTTTGTATTTTTCAGAGACACCAATAAATTTCCTTCATTTAAGAAGCCAGTTAGAGTTGGGATTTTTTGTTACCTGAAACTGAAAGCCTCTAAACTAATTTACATATGTATCTGAGAATCGATCTGATTTCAGGAGATCATTTCAAAGAAGTAGAACAAGTCAGAAACAAGTTTTGTGAGTCACAATCAAAGCGAACACACAGATCTGGGATTAAGATGTAGAGACAATCAAAATAGAGCAACGCAGAGTTGGGCAGGTGACCTTAATGGTACTCTGGGCCTAGGAATAGCAGCATCTGGTCTGTCAGGGGAACATCAGGTGTGGGACACCGTCAGGACCAGGCCTTGAGTGTGTTGGGGGTGGGGATGGCCAAGGAAAAGGAACTACCAGGGGACAGCGAGCGAGACAGCCTCGGGCAGGTGGTCAGTGATAGGATTGGGGCAATGAGGAAGGACTGTTTATGCTGCCTGGGCCAAGTGCAGGAGGGCTGCCTCTCGCACAGGGCCAAGCTTGGTCTGAGAATTTGAGCAGAGCTCTTTTGACTCAGTTGGGCTGGGACTAGGGATGGGGATCTGCATTCTAACAGGGATCTGCCTCCTGATGCAGGCCACCTGCAGAAGACGCTGGGAGAAACTCAGTTTTACTGGACGCGATAGGACCCAGTGACTGCTCCAGCTGGACCTGAGCCTGCCTCGGTTCTCTCCTGCACCACAAACTGCTCTCTCGCTACTCCCAGATTCAAACATCAAAGCGTCCTGCTTCCTGGCCGGGGCCTTCTCCTGCACCTGCCCCCTTGGTTTCTCGACAGATCACTCGTTCTCTTCTTTGCACTTTCATCTCTCTCCCTGTGGTGGATGTCAGGCCTCCAGCCCCTATTTTTAGGTTTGGCAAAACATGTGGTGCATGGTTTTCAGCCTCATCTGTCCTCAGTCCTCAGCTTCTTGGGGAATCTGGATGCTTCTCAGAATTGGAACACAGCAGGTGATGTGTCGGGGTTTTGTCTGGGGAGCAGTAAGCAGGGGACCAAGGTGTACAGGTGACCCAGGGTGGTCTGCGGGTCTTTCACTGTGCTCATCAGCCCGAGTCCTCCATCTGTGTGGTGGAAGCAAAGCCCAGCTGTGGGAGATGCTGTTTGATTAAAGACGGGCCCAGGCTGTGCACTAGGTCCTTCCATCACTGACCTTGGGTTACCACCATTGTGCCGGTGCGTCCCTTCTTTGCACTGCCCCCAGATCCTACACCCCAAACTTCCAAAGAACACAAAATCTGAGGCTAATCATAACAATGCAATAATAACAGCTGGAGATTTTAAAATCATAGATTCCCTGTGTGGAAGGAGAATGGATTTTATACTCAACAGTGATGTGGGCTCCAATTCAGCCTTAACTACCTCATGGTAGACCCCCTGCCATTTGGGGGACACTGAATCCCCCAGTATCCATTGCCTTTCCTATAAACAAGGGTAATATATTCCCCGTGTGGAAGGAGAATGGATTTTATACTCAACAGTGATGTGGGCTCCAATTCAGCCTTAACTACCTCATGGTAGACCCCCTGCCATTTGGGGGACACTGAATCCCCCAGTATCCATTGCCTTTCCTATAAACAAGGGTAATATTGTCTTAAAACTCAGTGGGTGTATTTCTACAAATATTTATATGGCATCTAGTGTGGTGCCTGCATGTTGGAGAAGCTTAATAAACAGTAGCTGCTATTTTTAACATTAGAGGAAATTCCCTAAATGCAAGATGTCCTGGCCCTGGACTCTTAACAGTCTGCCTAGCACCAATGTTTCACCAGGGGAGATGAAGTGAGGCCCAATAGTGGTTTTATTTGAAAGCCTTACTCTGAGTTTGTAGCAAATGCTTTATGGGCCCACTCAGATTTCCCCATCGTTACCATTTCATGTCCTTCCAACTGTTGCCCTTATATTTCTTTGCCTGGGGGTGTCCTCTGGGCCTTAAAGTCCACCATGCCTGTGCCCAGCAAGCTGGAATGTTGGAGAATTAGTATTTCTAAAGAGCAGTCTTTAGGCAATGAATGATGGAAGTTGGTGGATAAATACCCCAGCTCCCCCGCCCCTTATGTGAGATAGTAATAACTTAGTGGCTCTCCTTCTAAATTGTTGCCCAGTTCCCACAGAAGAATTAAACCGCAGTTGCCCACAGTGATAGCTTGCTTGCTAGCACACTTCCCTTGGCTGCCTTCTCCTCCCCGCCTCACTACCCCACTGTCCTGCTAGCATTTCCTGGGATCACCTTTCAAATAAACTACTTGCACTCGAATCCTTGCCTGGAGTTTTCTTCTGGAGAAACTCCAGTGAAGGCAGGTTTCAATTCGGATATGCAACCGCTGGGTGCTGCTAGGGTTTATATAAATGAGCCAGCATGGATAGGGCATTATTGGGAAGGCAAGCCCAGCCAAGATTAGATGGACCCTGCCAATGAACATCAGGCATATTTTGAGGATGCCAGCTGAGCCGGTGTTGGAGCTCTTTATTATAAACTGGAGCCATCTGCCGGCCTGTAATAACCTGAATATGGAAGTCCTAATCTGGGATGCAGTTAAACTGTTTACTTTCTGTTTGTGGTTATGCATCTAAAACTTAACATGCTCTGAATGGTGGATTTAAATTCATAAGTATGTCGTTTTACAAAACTGGCACGAAGTCCTTTCAATACAATATGCAAAATACATTATTATGTTGCATCAAGAGCTTGATATTTTCTGTTTGTTGTTATTATTCTTTGTTTTTAAATAAAGAAAACTTGTAGGACCACAGCCCCGTACGTGTCTTGCAGTGATGCCAAAAACCTCTCTATAAGCCACTTTCTGAGAAGCAATTTCCTTCTTGTCCCATAAAACTCCCAGAAGTACCTTAGGCGAACACCATAGTGCTGGCTATGTTTGCAAACTGCAAATACAGCAGACATTTAATTACATTGAATTCATCAAAACCCTAGTTGAGACAGGAACTCAAACCTTACAGCTTAATTACTTTAATTTCAGATGGGTAACAGATGTGGTCATGTGCAGCCCTTCCCGCTGGAACCCACGGGCACTCGCTGATAATTCTCCCAGTCAAACGAAAGTGCGGATCAACATAAACAACCATGCTAAGTGAGACTTACGATTGGATTTATTAATCACTTCAATTCCCAATATCCAGCCTTCGTTGTAACATTCCATTGCACCAGCTCCCCTGCCTGGGATTGTGTAAGGCGGGGCAGCCTTCATTTCTTACTGATCATAGAAGCGGCACCCGTCCTCTGAGATTATCTTTCTATCAACATCTTCCATTTTGGTTTTCATTCAGAAGACCCTCCCTTCTGACCATCCCTTGCCTTTCTGCCTTGTGTCCTGTGGCTCTTAATTAAACTATGGACAGCCCTGATTGCCAGATACATTTCACCAACCAGTTGGTCAAATTACCACAGTGATCTAGGGTGCAATTTGGAGGCGAGCACCCCAGGGATTGATATTCTGAGAGCTGGTAATGGTGTCTAACTTTTATCAAATCACTGTGTGAACTAGGTGCTATTAATGCTGAACATGCTATGGCTCATCCTTAGGGCCACACTGGGAAGAAAGTGTGCTTGGACCCACTCTGCAGATGGGAAAACTGAGGCTTAAGTAACTTCGCCAACAGCCATCAAATGGCTGAGTCGGGATTCAAACCCAGGCCAGTCTTATTCCCAGGCCCATGTTCTTTCTAAATCATCATTTTGCTTCTTCTGCAAAGACTTCAGGGATTCTACAAAACCATGAAAAAGAGAGCTGGAAGGCCTTGCAAATCTCCAAGTGGGCACAGGACAGGAAGTCAGAAGGAAGGGCTGGCATCCATTCATGGTGGGGACTGCTTCTACCAACAGTCATAGATGTCACGTCTCACCATGGTCACGTGGGGTTGTGAGAGGAGCCAGATGATCTTCCAGAGGGAGTGAGGAGACAGATAACAGCATTTGCTGAAGTTCAGGGAGCTGTTTGCCTTTTATGCAGGTGTTTGAACCAAGCTGGGGTTGAGCTGTTTTGCTAACGGATGACAAACCACACTTGCCTTCAAGCCACTTCATAAGTAATTAGCTGCATGGCTCCGACTAGACACTGCCCAGTCATTTGTCTCATTTTCTCACATTATCTCTCTTCCTTTGGGCTTGCTTTTGAACCAAGCTTCAGGTACAAATGACTAATGAACTAATGACAACACTAATAACGGCCAGGCCAATAATCATACTGCTAATAGTGACAATGCTAATTAAGAGAGTGCTAACAGTGGCAGACTCTTCTGCTGGGTGTGACCATTCATCCCTGGAAGGACATATCAGGCGTCCAGGACAGAGGAGAGCCAGGGAAGTGCAAGTGGCAACAAAGGCAAAGACGGAGACATTCTTTTTTGGTACTAACTACGTTTATGTTTATAGATTTTAAAAGCACTATATTGTGAGTCCCCCAAATCTGAGACAAGAGGTCATTGACTAAAAAGATGAGAGAAAAGAAAATATCCAGTTTAGCAAGTTGGGCAGAGCTCAGTCACCAGGTACGCAAAGAGCTGCCCAGGAGCCTTAGAAGGACCCCGTCCACCCGTGAGCCCTAGAGCCGATTCCTGAAGACGTGAACGTGTCCCTCTGCCGGTCACTGAGAGGCAGCTAACACACCAGGCGACCCAGACAAAGACGACGGAGAGCAGCAAGGGTGCACCAGGGTGGGCTGTACCCTGCACGGAGACCCTCGAGTCTGCATCAGAGATCGGGCGGCATGGGTGCCCCGACAGGCTGCCGAAAGGTGAGGGCGCCTGGCAAAGGGTGTGGGACAAGGTTGCCCAGACCTTTCCTTAGCCTTTCAAACCAACCAGCCGCCTCTAGCTGGACACAGCACCCGTCCACACCGAGGCAGCTGCTCGGTGATTAGGATCATCAGGTTTCTCAACATTGTAAGTGGAGCTGCCTCCGTGGGATTCTAGAAGTCACTTTGTCTAGAAGATACTCGGAGTTGTGGGTGTCTGGGCAGACAGCTCAGGATCGTGCTGTTTCTGAATAAAATTCCTATGAATGAACTAGGATATCAGAGCTCGCAAAACAGCTGCGAGCCCTGCAAACCGTCAGGTACCACAACGTACCACAGCCTTGGCTGCCCAACGCCAACATTCCTAAAGGACACAGACCCTGTGACAGTCCCTGGCAGTGGGATAGTCTCCACAGGTGAACTGCAGCCCCGCAAGGCCCTCGTGACCCCAAAGCAAGCTAAAGCATACACAGAAATAAAATGCCCGGCCATCGTCCACAATAAAGGCTGTGTCCCAAACCATGGTGACCACAGGTTGTTTTTAGCAGAAAAAGTTCTCTTTTCCTGTCTCTTTTTCTTTCTCATTTATTCTATTTCCACCGAGGCAAAATCATACCTAAAATTGTTTTAGGCCACTCTGGGTCAGATCAGTAATATATCAATTTGGGTGTGACACCTTCAAATTTGCAATGTGCATCTTTCAAGCTGCTTAATTATTTACGTGGACCTGGGCAATCTATAGTTCATTAGCATAAAGACCAAATAATGGTAGCTTGACAGTTTCCAGTTGCAGCTGGGCTGGCCTCCTGGGGCGTGAGGTCCCAAATCCCCACTGCCCAAGACCTCAGGGCCCTGATGCAGGTTGTATCCCAGCAGGACCTTCCCCTGCCTGGACTCCACCTGCCCCTTCCCCAGATGTCACGTTCCAGCACCACAAAGAAGCCGTCGGTCGGCCTTACCTGCCCAGCAAAGAGCCCGCAGACACCGATGATGCACAGGATGTTGAACACGGCCGAGCCCACGATGGTCCCAACTCCCACGTCGCCCTTGGTGATGAAGACCCCTGAAACACAGACCCGACGTCAGCCTGGCTGTTGTGGCCCAGCTGCATTCCAAGGTCGGGGGGGATCTTTTATAAATGTTAGACTGTTCTCAGGATCTACAGGACACAGCTGAGGGCTGGAGGGAGCCTAACAATCCGCAGAGGGGAGACTGTCCCACGGGGGCATCTGCACCGGTCTGGGACAAGTTCACACACAGCAAAAGCATCACTTAAATGAAACAACAGCAGAGGGGCAAGCCGATGCTCTGCTTGTTTGAGGTCTCTGGATTCCCATTTCCTGTGAGTAGCAGACAGCCCCGTCTGTCCCCACCCTTTTCCTTCAGACAGCGAAGGGCTGAGATGTGCCCCAGGTTGTTACCTACCTATGACCGATGTGAACAGCTCTGGGGCCGAACTGCCCGCCGCCATAAACGTGGCCCCAGCCACATCTTCACTGAGGTGCAGGCGCTACGGAGAAGACAGAGCACAGGTGAGTTGGGAGTCCACCTGGGAACAGAGGTGACCATGACTCCTGGGTCCCAGGCCCTGAGAAGGGAAGGCTGGGGCTTCAGTGAGAAGAGGACTGATGGGGCCTGGGGCTCAGTCCCCCTCACCCTTCTCTTCCTCCTCCTCCTCATCCCAGAGCTTGGCCACTCCTACAGGACCCCTGCTGGGCCAAAGTTCCTCTCACTGTCCTCCTCACGGGGCAGGGTTAGGGAGGGGACCGTATGTCTTCACAAGCTAAAGGCTCTTGGGAAGACCTAGGAGTCCCCAAGGCAAATGCACCCGGGGGCCATGCAGACGGCAGGGAGGATTGCAGTGGCCATGTGAGGGCACAGTGGGTTTCACCTCCTTCTGCAGGTGGCTCTGCTCTGCTCCCTCAGTGCTGCCAGCTGCTCTGATTTTAAGAGATGCCAATGATCCAGATTTTTATGCAAAACACCCTGCTTTTTGCAATACTATGCTGATCTTGGGCTCAACAAGGCTCATAATGACCAGTTTGTGAGCCTTCTTTCTAGGAGGCTGTGGAGGCATTTGGGGATGTGGGTGCGGGGGTCCCCCTCCTGAAGCCCACTCCCCGGCCTTGGTGCAGTCTGGAAACCCTAGGGTGGGAGAGTGGGAGTGGGGACTTGAGACTGAGCAGAAAGTGATGAGCCATCGGCCTCGCCAAGGTGGTTCACACGATGACCTCCCCAGGTCACCCTGTTTGTGAAACCAGAAGGTGATTTGCAAGAGGACAAGACCAATAGACGTCAGAGGCTGGTTAGCAGGTTTAGCTTTTCTGCATTCAGTCGTGACCCAGAAAGCAGGCTGCTGGCTGTCAGGAAATAGCCAGTTCCCTCCTAGCATTCCAGGTAAGAGACGCCAGGCTTGGGTGACGTCGTCCCCTTCTCAGTGGCACCAGCGGCTGCACTTCCTCGCTCAGCCATCGAGGGGCAGCCTGGCCCCGGTGTGGGCCACTGGCTCCACTGACCCACCAGCAGTGGGCTGCAGCTGGAGCCCCAGTGGAGGATTTTGACCTGGGACCCTGTGTCCCTTCACTGTTGACTGGACAGCTAAGCTTCCCACAGGCTCTCTCCAGCTGGGCTCCCTGATGGGGAGTTGGAGTGTCCAAACCCTGGGCTCCCGTCCCCTTCCTCCCTAGGCTCCACCCAGTCACTTTCCTTCTTTCTCCATATTTCCTTACATCCCTTTTTCATCCCTAATTCACTGCAGCCCTGGCAACCTCTCCCAGGACTCTTAGAGTCACCAGCGAGGCAGGCTTCCTGCCTTTAGGCTCCGTCTGTCTGCCATGACTGAGCCGTCCGAAGCCCTCCCAGCTGCCTCGTGACACTGAGTGATTCCTGACGCCTCAGCCTGGCATTCAAGGCTCCCCACGTGCCCCCAGGCTCCCCCTCTCGGTTCTACGGCTCAGACTTTCTCTGACCAAATACCCTTCCTTGAAATGCTCTGCCACTGACTCCTTCCCTCCCGGGGCTGCTGCAGTCCTGCGCCCTGCACGAGCCCTTTCCTGACCCGCTGAGCAATCTCTCCTTCCTCCCTTCTCTGCGCTTCTGCGCTTTCTGATTTCCAGCCGCTTCCACCAGCCCACGGTGCGTATTGTTCTGGAGGTGCCGTGTGGCCTACCGGCCCTCAGCTGGCAAGCGCCATGCTGTGGGTGCCCAAGTGTCCTCCCCAGACACTGGCACCGAGCTTGGCCCGGGCAGAGCCCAGCTTGTTGCTACAGTAAGTGGGGTGGGCTGTGTCCCACACACGTCATCCTGTCCCCTGGCCCCAGCCGCGTCTGTCTGCCCTGGCACACAGGATTTTTCAAAACTCTGACACCTTCTCTGCGTGTCCTGTGATGAAATGTCCTGGCTGTCCAAACCCCAGGGACTGTCCTCTGACACAGGGAGAAACTGAGGTCCAGGCAGGAGAAGAGGGTGACCCGGAGCAGGCGCTTTTGACCCTGGCCTTGGGCTCTCTGGGTCATTTATCCTCTTCTCTCTCCCGTTTTCTTTTCTTTGCTGTTCCCTACCCCCCTAATTGTTTTTCTCTGCTTTCAACTTTAAAGTATTTGAGACTGAGGAGAATCCGGCCCCTGCCAACCCCTGAGCTATGGTTTGTTGAATGGTGTAGATTTCTCTCCCAACTCATCTTTCACAAAAGCTGAAAGCAACATCCTTCTGAGATCCTCTGCCCCTCTTCCTGCTTTAGTCTACGAGCAACCGTTAAGTACACAATATCAAATCACTAGAAGGTGATTAGGGAAGGCAAAGGCAGGACGGAGTCCGGGGCAGAGAGGCCCTCCAGGCCACCGCGGGCCGAGCGGCACCACGATCCTCTAATCTTGTAAGAAAGTGACTCCAGGGAGAATTGATCCCACGTCTCTTAGAAGATGTAAACATGTTGGATCTCTAAATATATGTAAACTCTGGCCTCTGCCCACCCACCAATCACAGACATAACGTTTCCTTGGTGATTAAGGTTGTTTAAGGGCCTAGGAGCCACGCTACCTTTCCAGGAGACAGGCACGGGGCACCCTCTCTTGTTATATAGGTCCTAAGACCAGAGTCTGGGTAGAGCAGGGAAAGCTCGGGATAAGGTGGTCCCTCTTCTGTGTCCACCCCTCCCTTACAGCCGTGGGTCCTGGAAGGGTGGCCAGTTTTAACAAAAAACCATGGCCTGCTCCAAGCTTGTCTCTGCATAGCAGAGAAATGACAAGCGTGAAGGCCTGGAGCTCAGGTCCACTTGGGTTTAAATCATGACTGCCCCCAACTCCCTGTGTGACCTGGAGTAAGTTGCTCAACTTCTCTGAGCCCTGGTTTCCTTGTCTGTAAAGAGGGGATAATAGTAGTCACCTGGCAGAGTGAGATGATTAAAGGGATGAATGGACGTACTCTAACCACACTCATTTAGCAACTAAACCAGTTTCTGGCACATGAGGGACCCGGTAAAAATAACATTCCCCCCATCGCCCCGCCATTAAACATTTTCTTTCCTTTTCCTCCTCTTTTAAACTTTTTGTTAAAAAACTCAATGACAGCCCTCTTTTTGTGCCATTTTCTGGCTTTCTGACTGCTTCTTCCTACAAAGGTGTGTATACTGTCAGGTGCTATGGGTTTCTTCAAAAAAGTAGAACATGTGTTGACAATTGTTTTTACATTTCTAGAACATAATAATTTTGCTATTCACAACAAATAAAGTTATGTGGGAAAGAGAGAGTCATTTTGCTTTGCATGAAGAATAAACCACCAAATGTGGCATTTTAGAGATCACAAATGACCCCAATGCCAGGGGCTGACTACTTCCTTCTCTTTGACACAAGGTGACCTGCTACCGGGGTGAACCCCTTTGACAAAGGGCTTCCACACCTGCCCACTGTGCATCTCAGGTGCCACCTCACTTTCCTTACCCTATGCCACTGCATAAAGGAACCCACTCCTGTGGCCCCTCTAGGGTAATTGTGGAATGATTCTTATTAATTTATTTATTTTCAAGTACCAAACACTAACAAACTTCCAGAATGTAGAAGAAACTGCTTAAGTTTGTGGTTCTCAAAGTCTGCAGTTTCCAGACCAAAAGGCAGCCTCAGCGCCCCCTGGGAGCTTGTTAGAAATGCAAGTCCTTGCCCCCCCCATACCCCAGACTGCCCCCAAGACCTGCCTGATCAGATGCTGGGGGAGGGAGAAGGAAAGGGGAGGCCGCAAGGTGTGGGAGCTACCGGCATAAAGAAACTCGGCTCCAGATGGGAGATGTGTCTGGGAGAGGTGTCTTCTGAAAACTAAGATTCTGAATTAAAAAGATAAATAAATAAAATGGAAAGCTTTCAGATAAAGGAAACTACATTTCAAAACACACAAAGAGATGAAAGAGGTAAGAGAATGAAAGAGTTCTAGATCTGCTGAAGTTTTTTTTTTGATGAAAGGGATTTAACTTGCTGTTCGGCCTGGCGTCCGTTCACTGTGATGATTTCTGACAGGGACGCTTTGCTGATCTCTGTGGCCAGTCCTTTCATCTCGGTGCCTTTTCTGTACGTCACAGAGAGAGGAAGCGTGGCGCAGGTGCGTGGCTGGGGTTCCTCGTGCTGCGAGGATCCCAGAACTTACCAAATACGGAGGCAGAAGGAAACGGAAGAGACAGGGAGGAAGGAAGAGCAGGATTCAAAAGAGGAAAAGAAAACAAGGAAGCAGAACACAAATTGCACCCTCAGTTATGGCCCAATGGAGTGGGAGAAGCTGGTCGTGTGGGTTCAGGTCCGACTAGTGATCCGTATCATGAAATGCTACGCAGACTGACGGAACTTCTGTGCTAATACTGTCCGTGGCTGTCGGGCGTGCTGATGCCTTGTGTCCCCACCCCGCCTGGCCTGCAGGGACTCCCCAGACCTCAGGGAGAAGGCTGCAACAGTCCAGGGTGCAGGTCCTGTCCCGGGCCCGGGTCACACCCACCGAGAACACGAGGCACGTACCTCACAGATCTTTTCCAAGGAAGGGACGAAGAAGTCATCACACACAATGGCCAGCGCGTAGAACATGTACATGGCCTGGAAGACAGAAGAAGAGAAAGAAAGAGTTCAAGTTAGAGTGAGGCAGAGCCCTGAGGGTGAGGATCTGGCCACCTTCCGCTTCAATAACGTCCTCTGTCATCATGAATCCCACATCTTACTCAGAGTAAGCACACAGTCTTTGCAGTGCCTGAAAGACCCCACGTGACCTGGTCCCAGCTTCCTCTCTGACCTCATCGCCTGCCACTCTCCTTTTGTCCACATCCCTTTTCCCCAAACATGCCAGGGATGCCTGCCTCAGGGCCTTCGCAATTGCTGTTCCCTCTGCCCAGAACACTCTTCCCCCTGATATCCCAATGGCTCACTCCATTAATCATGTGGCACCAGGGCCCACCCTGACTCTGGACATTGTAACACACAGTGAGCACTGCTGCGGCCAGTTTGGTTTGCAGTTTCCCCGTTACTTGCCACCCAAAGCATCTAGTGGGTGTGGATGTAGTTCCAGCAGCCTCAGCAGTGACATCTCTCTCGTTTACTGACCTCCTAGCATCTTTTCCTTTTGAGGATTGCTCCACAGGATGGGGAGTCACACACCTCCTTGTCCTCATGACCTAGGTGCAGGCACATGACCCAGGCTGGCCACCAGAACACCCATTCCCTGTCACACAGTGGGGAGTGGGCAAAAGGTCTGTAAGGGGCCAAGAGGGATTAATAGAGAAGCTGGGGGAGAGAGCCCCTCTCCTTATGAGACATAAACATGCCCGATGTCTGGAGCTGCTAGAGGCAGCTGTCATGTAGAAAGAGCTTGCCTGAGAATGCTGCTCACACAGGAAGAAGTCAAACCAAGAGATGGGACAGGTACACCCACACACATGTACGTGCACACACACACAAACACACAACACACAGGTGCCCAATGACACCAGACCACCCCTGGCCCCAGCCCAGTCGGAAACCAAAGTGGACTTTCCAATTGCCTGAGCCAATAATGCATCTTTTACACTTAAGCTGTTTTGAGTTGAGTTTCTGTCACTCACACCTGTCCTTCATGAAGCCTTCTGTAGCATCCAAGCATGAAATGATCTCTCTCGCCTTTGACTCTTGACAGTGGCACTAATGCAGTCTCTGTGCCCCTGCTTTGGATGAGCTTGTTTTCTTTTCATGTGTATGTGTTTGGTCTCTCCATAAGATTGTAAGATGCAAAAGTGCACCTTAACACTCGATTCTGTGGAAACATCAGACAAATGCACAAAAGACATGTGCACCAGTGGTGTTCACTCCAAAACTACTGAATGTAAGTTACCAAAACCTAACAAAATATACCATACGGCCTGAGTTATATAAACTACAATTCATAATTCAATGAAATGCTGTTAAAAGGGATTAAGTAAATCCATCTTCAATGACAAGGAAAGGCACTCACAATAGATTGCTAAATGAAAAATGTTGTAAAACAGAACGTACAATCTTGTTTTTGTTAAAAGTATTTACATACGTGTGTGTGTGTATGCACACATATATATTTGCACATAATAAGGCCACCAATCAAAATAATGACTACATTTATCCCTTAGTTGGTGTGACTCTATCTGTATTTTATAATCCCTATCCATATTTTCTATTTTTTCTCACCCTGAATTCGTATTTCTTGTGGGAATTTTGTAGGAGGTATGAGATTTTAGAGGTAAGAACTCTGTTTTATACTTCTCTAATCTCTGAGGAGCTCGAGATGTCTGGCATGGAGAGAAATCTCAAAAATAACTTTTTATTGATTGATCTATTCATCATCTGCACAAAATTACTTGCCTATGGGTTTTTTTGAAACTGTCAATTAAAAATAATTAATGCTGCATTTTATAGCCTGTGGATAAGTCAGAAAATATATTTCCAAATTGTATTGGACTCAAACCCTCTTTTGCCATCTGACTTGGCTGATCCAATGATATGCGGGTTCTAACATTACCTTTGAAAGGACATTCAAACGCAGTAACTGAAATACAGAATTTCACATTTGTGGATTAATCAAGATCTAAATAAGCTGTCCATAGCTGACATATCCAACTCCCCGAGACCACCAACGCCACTTAGAAGTCCATAAAGCATCTCACCAAGAATACATTCCAATATTAAGTATTGATCCAGTTTTGAGGCAAGAAGCTCCATCTAACACACTGTGATATGAATGCTCGGATTGGGATGAGAAATGAATAGGTCTGCCAAGCGCTCAGTGCTTTCGAGGGTGATGGCTACTGAAAGCCACGTCAGTTCTCGTGAGCTTGGCAGCACGAGGGGGGATGCCCACTGTTAATCAGACACCCATGACAAAGCACCGCTGGGCACCTGGAGAGGCCTGCAAGGTGAGGAGGCTTCTCGCCTGCCACAGGGCACCTCCTGGCATCTGAGGGTAGGTGTGACACTTGGGTTACAAAAAACTCTTCTAAGTTACCCACTGAAAAACAGGTTCCCACTGCACAGGCAAACAGAACAAAGGAACAACACAGAGGTACAAAGTCAAACTTTAAGATGATGCAGAAAACCTACCGGACGTGTCATATTGCTGGGACTATCAATACAACTGGCACAAATAGTTTAAAGAGTAAGGCATTTTTAGATGAATTTGACCATTCCTATATTTCCAAAGGATATAATAATATCATTGATGATAATGATGATAATAATAATAACATTTTCCACTGTTTGTTGAGCCTGAAATTCCAGGCACACTCCAGCTACTTTACAAGGACGATCTCATTTAATTCCTCCAACTCCTGTGTAAGGCAGGAAGTTACTGGCCCCATTTCCCAGATGCCTCAGTGTAGTAACTTGCCAAGGACGCGTGGCTAGCAGATCGCAGGACAGTCCCCAAGCTTCCCACGGAGCCCAGCTGTCTCCCCGTACAGCGGTCACTTCTGGTTTGCCACCTCATCGCCACCTCTTCTGATTTTCAGCTCACCTACTAATAAGCTGTCTTCTCCAACCACAGAGAGGGAAGGACATTTTTAGAATCCCAACCATTCACTTTTTGGGGCTGCCTGTGAGAGCCATTGATGTTCTTTATTAATATTATGACTTTTACAAGGTGCACTACAAAACATGAGACAGATCTGAGCTCTCAAAAATGCACGAGCTGGCCCAACACCCTGGGGCGGCCCAAATGTGCTGTAACACACCCTGGAATCCAAGCCCGAGGCCTGGCTACAGAGCTAGCACAAGTAAAGGTAGGCCACATTCTGGAAACGTACGTGAAGCCTGTCTAGAGAAGGAAGGGGAGTCTTTTAGAGCTTCAACCCAAGTCTCACGGCCGCAGGGGCTCCTCTTCCCCGAGAACTTATCAGAGCCTTCAGTGGGGGCATTGTACGGCGGCAGTGATAGCTACAGCCTGGAGCACGAGCCGTGCTTAGGTTCCTGGATTTGGCTCCCTTCCCTGGAGGGCAGCAACTGTGTCCTTCCCACATTCATATCCACCCCATCCAAGAGTGGGCTCCATTTATACAAAGTGAATGAATTCCCAGGAGGGTGGTGTTCATGGAGTAGCTGGTGTCACCTTTGGAATTTAGCAAGGGAAATGCCCAAGTAGCACTGACTGGGCACAAGCAGCTGCTGAAACACAGGTGGCCTGGAGCCTTTGAGTGAAGGATCTCACATCAGGTCCTAGGCTTGGCACTCCCAAGCTGTGTGACTTTGAGTGACTCTTGTTACCTCACTTAGCCTTCAGCCTGAGACTAACCACAGCTTGCTCTCTGGTTAGCTCACAGGCTATCGTAAGACATAAGTGGAATCAAGTGGGCAAAGGGGCTTGGGCACAGCAAAGCACCTCATGCACAGTTGTTGCAGCAATAGCAATAACGCCATGGGGACATACCCAAGCTGGCCCGCGGGAGGAAAGAGACAGGTGGAGAAGAGCTGAGTCACCTTGGTTGTCCTGGCCGTGGTGTCAGAGGTCAGCCGGCAAGCAGCTCACCCCCAGACGTGGGTGAGCTCGCCCAGCTGAGACTGGCCAAGCCCAGCCCAAGTTCACCAATTCAGCTGAACCCCAAAGACCCTGGAGCCAAGCAACTGTTTATTGTCGAACGTCACTGGGGTTGTGAGGCCCTTTGTTACACAGCATTCTTGTGGCAGGACGTTGATTGTGACCTTTGATGCACAGGTAGCAGATATGGCCACGATAATAAAAAGAGCCACAGTGGAAACGACAACAAGGAGCAACTTCCAAGAAAGCAGACTTGAAAAATTCCTAAGAGACAAGATGACAAAATAGACCTTTCAGGGGTAGCCAGGACCACCTTCTCTCCTTTCAGCTGAAATAATATTTATATGTTTAAAGTATACACTATTCAGAGGCCACTCAAAAAATGATTCTATTGTGAGGCAGGCATGCCTTAGGATTTGAAGTTATTTATTTATTAATTCAGCAATAATGTGTGCAGCGCCAGCTCGAAGCCAGATGCACTGCTCGCTGGGAAAGGTCTAGGACACAATAGGTTGCTGTCCTTGGACGAAGAAGAATGACCTGAGGTCCAGTCAGGAGTACCCAAGAGACGTGGCTCATGTTAACTCAGTGTGAAGATCCTAGAATAGAGTTCTGTAATGTGGCAGACACCGTCGGTGGCGTATCCATTAGCCATTAACCCTTTTATTTTGCAAACACAACTCTGATGTTGTTCTGAGTAAAATACACTCAACTTTTCTAGTTTCTCTGGAACTAGTCATGGCCATGTGACATAGTTTTGGCCAATGAGAATAAAGCAAAGATTCAACTAAAGTCACCCTTTCTTCTCACCTGCAACTTGTATGTGATGTCTGGAATGGCAGCAGCCATTGTATGACTATGAGACAACACACATGAGAATACACACCAACATGGTAAGGGTGGCAGAGCCCTGAGCACACCATTCACCATCTGAACTAATGCCTGAAACCATCTCTTCTGTCCTTATTAGGTGAGGAAAGGAAATCCCTATTTATTTCAGTAACCATTAGTCACGGCTTCTGTACTTACAGCCACATGCCTCTCTAACTGATATGGGGCACAGAAGATATTCTACTGGGCAGTAGTGAAAGAGGCTAGCAGAGATTAGAGGAAGTGGCTATTAACTCAGGATTTTGAAAGATAAATACTATCTCATCAGGCAATTTCGGAGGTTGGTTGGGACTAATAAAACCAAAGAATTTTGGCTACAATGGTTAAACTGAAAAATACCTAAGATAACAGGAAATCTTTGTGGCCTGTGACTTAATGGAGGTGAACAGGCTCTAGCTGAAATGTTGATATACGCAAGGGCTTCTGCATTGTGAGGGCAAACGCATCTGAACAGCATGACGTTAACCCTGCTGTTTTATGTGGCATCTATAGTCAGTGGTTTTCACAGACGATTTCTTTTTACTACATCATCTGCCCTCCTGTCTCTGTCTTTAATTTCAATGAAGGTGGTGCCGGAGAAGCAATTCCTAGGGAATATCTATAGAACTCTGGCCTTGGTGGAAATTGTTCTAAATCTCAAATCTCCCAGGGAACATGGTTTGAATAATAAGAATACAAAAAAAAAATCTTCCTTTTCCTTCTCTGTCTTATTCATAGTTTTAAGTGATCATGTAATGATTAGGCTTGGAATGGAAAAGTTATTTCTTTTGAAATCATTTTCCCCCATTATAGGCTCTGTATCTAATGGCCCCATGAGGACATGATGAAACTGACCACATGTCCACTCTCTGGAGTTCTGCTACCACTGTAGACATCATTGTTCTGGACACATTCACAGATTCTGGTCACTAGAGAGCAATGCTTAGCCTCACGGTCCAGACTAGAAATCTGAACAAGAGGATTTTGGGGGGGCTGTTGCAGATAAGAAGAATGTAGCAGAAGAATATGGATGCCCCCCCCACCATATTCTTCAAGCCTTATTAATTTAGCGAGCTCCACTGCCTTTCAAACATCAGAGTCTGCCTCAATTTGTTTGGAGACTCGATTTCACCAGATAATGCAATCAAGAAATGCAGGGACATTAACACCTCATGGGAGCCTTCAACCAATGACTGCTGAGAGTTGCTGTGTCAGTACCCCTGCTCCCTTGCCCCCTGGGCACACACCCTCCGTGAAGCATCATTCCAGGGGAAAATGCTTTCTTGGTTTGAGTCCATTAATTCTTTCCCAAGGAAGAACCTTGCTTGTAGAATTGGGAATGTTAATTCCCCCTACAACTATATGGGTTTCCTTCCTTTTCAAGGTATTGCCAAGCAGAAGTCTTCACTTGCTTTGCATAAAAACAGGCATAGAAGATTGGGGTTCTTTATGCTGTTTTGTAGTTGAGGGAAAGAATGACAGTCAAAGGGTGGAGGCAGTGAGCAAGGAGAAGTTGCGGCATCCTTGGTGTTGACGGAAGCTGCTGCCTAGGCTGTGGCCTCCATGCCCACAGGAGCCAGCAGGGTGTGGGGATGGGAAATGTGGATGAAGTCGGGTCCGTGGCTCACCGGACAGTGGAGGCCCATCCGAGGTGGCTGCCTGTGCTCTGACCTGGCCGATTGTTGCAAGAGAATATGTGCTCAATGTGGTCAAAGTTTCTAATTTTCCAAGAGAAGCTGCAAATTTCAACTTTTAGATAAAATTCATGGATTTCAGGTAATGGAAACTAATGCAGACACTCTGACCTCACCTCCTACTCTGTCCCTTGTTGCTTCTCCACCAGGCACACTGGACTCCTGGCTGTTGCTTGAATGAGCCTGGGACAGTTTTGTTCACTTCTGTATCCCCAGGCCTAGAACAGTGTGTGGCACTGTTTCTGGAATTTGAATGAATGAATGAAAAAGCTCCTTCAGCCCTGGACTCAGGGCTTGATATGGCTTAGCTCACTTCACCTTCCCAATAACCCACATACAGTGTTCGGGCTTATAGAGTCTCTATTTTACAGATGAGTAAACTGAGATTCAGAGAGAATAAGGAAGACATCCTATTTGCAGAGTCAATACTCACCCAAATGTAGTCCTGCATGACTCCAAAGTCCCCAATCTTAATCACACCTCCTCCACTCCCCTGGACTCCAGACATTGAAGACAGAATTCCCCACCTGTGCATAGCCATTTCATTCATTCATGTAAAGGTGACATTTACTGGGAAAGGGCAATTGGCCCTCAGGTGATACGAACCAATCCAAGGGGAAGGGCTCTTGTAATGCCAGGTGAAACCCCAGCCTCAGCCCAATCCTGCAGAGAACTCTGCAGTGTGGATGGCACCACAGAATTTGTCTCACCTGAGGCAAAGGAACCAGGCTTTCATACTCCTGCACCCATCAGTCATTGACCACTGAGCACCACAGAGAATGCAAATTTCCAGGTGCTTCCCACAGGCAGTACATTCCCGGTGATGTGGCTCTAGTGGCCTAGTATAGTTCTTTGGAGGTCACAGGGGTGACCCATTAACAGCAAAGCACATAAAGCTATTGGACAGGCATCTGGAGCAGTAAAGAGAATTCACGTGGCTCGGATGGAGCACCAACATCCTGCTCAATACGTGAGCAGAGCATTTGATACTAAAGCTACACAGAAAGACACCCACTGGGTTCCATGTGAGCACAGAGGAGGGACACCTAACCTAGGTTTAGAGAGTGTGGGGAAGGGTATGGTAAGATTATCTGGAGGAGCTGATACTTTAATTACATCTAAGGTGATGAATAGATAGTAGCCAAGCAAAGAAGCTGGGAAAGGACTGGCAAGGGAACAGCATGAATAAAAGCATGGTGTCATAAATTAACACAGTTTGTGCTGAAAACTATAAATCATTCACTGCTGCCAGAGTGTAGATCGTGAGTGAGGAAATACAGACAGATGAGGCTGGAGGGAAAGGCAAAGCTCAGTTTGGGGAGAGTCTTTTACATCATGCTGAGACATTTTATGTATAACTGCAGACTTTCTGTCTTGAACAGGAATCACTGCTGACTCCACTAGATGAAACTTATGATGGTGGAGATAATGAATGTGGTTTTGATGGTGGAGATAATGATGATGGTGATGACGGTGATTGTGATGTGATAATTATGGGGACAACATGATGATGGTGATGATGACAAGCAGAATGATGGTGATGCTGATGGTGATGGCAGTGATGACGATGGTGATAATTTGATAATGGGATGGTTATGATAATGATGATGATGATGGCAATTGCGATGTGATGATGGGGACAATGATGATGATGGTGATGGTGATGGAGATGATGAGAAGGGTGGTGATGATGATGACAAAGATTATGACGGTGATGGTGATGACAGTGATGATGGCTGTGGTGATGATGATGGTGATAATTTGATAATGTGATGGTTATGATAATGATGATGATGGCAATTGCGATGTGATGATCATGGGGACAATGATGATGATGATGGTGATGGAGATGATGAGGAGGATGATGGTGATAATGGTGATGATGACAAAGATAATGATTGTGATAATAGTGATGATGGTGGTGGTGAGGATGACAAAGATAACGATGGTGATGACGATGACAGCTAATATTTATTGACTATCAACCATGAGCCTAGAACTGCTTTAAATCTTAATCCTCTCAACTACACCATGAGGTAGGTACTGTTGCTATCATCACTTTTCAAACAAGAAAACTGAGTAAGGGAGACTATAAGCTCAAGGTCACAGAGCCAGTAAATGGCAGAGACTGAACTTCAACCCTATTTGTACGACTCCAATCCAAGCCAGAGCCTGTGGCTCTAACGCTGTTTGCTTTCCGCAGCAAAAGAGGAGGCGTGCCCTGCAGGCTCAGAATGTGCACCGGCTTGTAGATTGCTCAGGATCTCCATTGATTCCTCAGATGCTTTCTTCCCTTTCTTCCTTTCTCCCTTCCCAGTAACACTTCCTCCCCACTCCCCTCTAAGCCGTAGTGTCACACTCTGTGGAAGTTCTGGAAATCCCAGGTACAGACTGGCTGACAACAGGCCTTGCTCACCCACACTGGGATCATCCTCTTCAGGCTTGTTTGAGAAATGAGGACAGTGACTTCTATCTAGGTTTGTATTTCAGATATTAGAGAATGTAACTTTTCTGGAGGCCTTTGAAATCTCAAAGTTCATGGAACTATCCACAAGATAGTAAAACTCTTCACTTCCGGGTTGGTAAGAAACCTGCTTCTTGCTTAAAAGTTTTTATTAGTAACCTGAACCTGTCTGAGGAACACCACAGCACGGCAGGGATCTTCATGCCAGAGCTGGAACTAAGCTCATGGCGACACTGAGCCTTTGAAAGGATACCAGGCTGGTTAAAGCTATCGAGATATTTGCATTCTTGCTTTTCTGTCATTTTCTTATTATTCTCTCTGCAAACATAATCCTGGAGGCGAGTGAGCACTGCAGATGCCAGATAACATCAAGCAGTGGAATTGCTGGCCAGTCAAGGACAAGCAACCAGGACTTCCAAAAACAGAATAGGCCCGAGACACGGGCACCCCGGGCAGGTTCATAATCTGACGCCTCTTCAAACCCATGTTCTTTAAATATTTATTCCAGGTTTATTCAGTGGAGGAGGGAGGAGAAAATCCATCTTCTATTAATAAAAAAAGTATATAGAAATAAGGCCTCTTACTAATTCATTTCCCCTAGCACAAACAGAGTCAATAGTCTGAAAACTATTCTGCAAAATTTTCTCCCATTTTTCTGCAATTGTTATTGTCTTTCAAGTTTTGTGCTTTTCTCAAGTAGGCAACTTCTTGTTGGTGAATTTCAAGTTTTAATATTTAATATTTAGATAGTGAAACTCAGTTTATTTAACATTGGTAAATACTATACACTGTTCAATTTTAAAATTTCAGCAGGCTGGGACGATGTGAGCACTTACAAGATTTATGTAATATGTATATTTAGGCTGGCAGTAGCAAAAAAAAAAGATGATGATCCTCTTTATTTTGACTTCAGGTGGAGGGGATGGATTTGTTTTCAGTTGTGTACAGAATTCTGTCATGGGGGATCCGAGTTCAGCAGCACTGTCTTTCCCGTTTGTGATGATGATGTTTGAGTGCCCTGGTAGAGTAGCACCCCGAGATGGCCACCCCACCGTCCAGCTTTGCACACCCACTTGAAAGCCTTGGCAACATTCCCAGGTTGGGACATGCACTTCCTTTGTCCTATGCCAGAACTGACCTAGTGTCACTGGCTGAACTCCCGGAGCTAAAGGTGACTTCTGTTAGTGGTGATGGCTACACTGAGTCCAACCAGGGTCTCTGGCCCGATCTTTCTTGTGATAGGTGTAAATACTAAGCTGGATGGCTGTGGGCAGAGGTCCAGTCTCAGGCTGTGTGTGTAAATGAACAAAGCTCCAACAGACTTGTGTGGGGTTGGTTGAAACTCCAACCTTCGGTTTTATTGCTCAAGATCTAGCACAGCTAACGAAGCCAGACAGAAGCTTCCTATTATAGTACTTCCAACTTCACACTTCAATGCCAATCCATTAAAATAATTACCAGATGATCACTATGGACTTTTAACTAGGAGGTTCAAAACCTCTCTTGTCAGATAATTAGCTTAGTTGGGCACATGGGTTCCCTCCTCTCTGGCTGATGTAGGCGGGCTTGAAATTCAGGGTGTTCCAGGGAAACCTGGGTACCTGGACATCAGTACAAATGACACTCTTGGTAGGTCCTTCTTGCAATCTGTTCACCTGGGGCCCCCTTAGAGGGCAACCCGGGCTCGAGAGGAAGATGCTATCAAGACTGTTCTACTAAAAGCTCTCTCTGTTGTTGAAAGAACAATGTGAGATGTTCTCATTGCTAATGAGAAGGACTGACTCTTGCTGCAGTTTGTAGATGCTGACACCAACGTTAGGCTGCAAGGCAGAGAGGTAAAATTTAACCATGTCACCTCCCCCAGGGCCCAGAAAAAGCAGGAGGCAGAGTTGCAAAGAAGAATCCAGGAGATCATCTGAAGGCACGCTGAAGCACAGAGAAATAAATTCCCCCGAGGCTATGAAGGTTATAGAGGGGCTGGAGGACAGTGGTATATTTTAGTTTTTTTAGTTCTCTTCTGCCCCTTGCAAAACAGCAATGGAAGAAATTCACTCGCTGGTTACTCCTGCTCTTCCTCACTGTAAACAAGTCGGCAGTGATGGTACCATAGTTAAGAAGCGGGAATCAGAGAGCCTGGGTCTGTATCTCAGCTGCGTGACCTGAGGTGTGGTGAGTATTTTAAACTCACTAAGGCTTCAGTTTTCTTTGTCTGTAAAGTGGGAGAAATAATAGTACCCACCTCATAAGGTTGTTTGGAAACTAGATAATGCGTGCAAAATTCTTAGTACCATAGCTGGAATGTTGCAAGCATTCAGCGAGTGCTATTAAATAGATAATATTGTTGCTGGGGGTCATTATTATTTTAATCAATTTTTTCAAAGAGTAGGACCAAAGGAGTGGAAATGGGCTTAGAGAACCGTGCACACGCTCTTCTTTACAAAGTCACAAGAAAAGATGAGAAGGCTTATTCCTGTCTCCAGCTGCAGCTGTGGGGCCATTTCCATAGAACAGACACACAGGAATGGTTCTCTGAAGAGCTTGGTTTCCTTTTCTCCCCTTGTCTCCTAAGAGCTGTTGCCCATCCAGAGAAACACAACCCAGATTTCACATTCTGACAAACACATGACTTAGGATTTCCCAGTGGTCAACGAGGATGGCCAACTCAATGGTAAAATCCAACCTGCCCCTGGATCCGATGTTAATTACAACTGAAAAGCAGATGGTATCTAGATCTAGGCCCATCTGTTCCACATCTGTGGGACATTTCTCCAGCGAAGGAGACAGAGCCACAGCCAATTTCTTTTTGCCCCAAGAAGAACTGGACTTTTGCATTTAAGAAAATATCTTCTTATTTGTCATGATAAGATTTTCTCTGATCTACATAACCACAGAAACATTAGGTCAGACATCCGAGCAGGGAAAGGTCAGTGGAAATACCTCCAGAATGCAGGCTGCTACTCGAGCTCAAGATGCTACCACAAGGGAGACGGTCTGGAGATTAGAAAATATTTGAATATGACTTGTCTACTGGTTTGTAAGACAACCCCCTGCCTCCACTCCCAGCCCTGCACTTACATATAATTCCAACTATTAAGTGGCCTGCATTCTATTAATCACACTCGCATTACATGTATTTTTAAGAACTGACAAAGAAGCAATTACCCCTTCTATGAAGAAAATAAAATCTACTAATTGAACAGAAGAATGAAAGTCATGACTCCTGTAGGGAACGCCAGTGTCACTAGGTTCTGGGCAGGTGGGGACTTTGAGACCACATCAGCCAATAAAGAAAGCATTACTTACTGGCACTGAAAGTGCCTCTTCCCTGTTATATTTTATCAGCAACTTTGCATCAGACAAGGAATTGTGCCTTTGACCATGGGTCTAATGGGAGGTGTTGTCGACTCGTGGTGATCCAGGGTTTAAGGGGCGTGTGGTACGTGGAGCAGATGTAACCCTCGGGCCACTCTGACAATGGACAACTCAAGACACATGGGCAGCCTCCTACCCACGACAGCTTTCACGTCACCTGTGGTTCCCTGATTTTCTGCCTGAGGCCTCCACCAGTCCTACAGAACTTTTCTCAGCCCATGTGCAGAGCAGCCTGAAAGTGCCCAGGTAACAACTCAGGTTATCAACAGCAGAGAGAAGACACAGGAGTAGGAGTCAGCAAACCAGTAACCCAACTTCTCAGCCCTTACTGGGACAGTTCTGGGTGATGGTCTATACTGTCCCTCTGAGATTCCTCAGTGGGATGGAGTCCCAGCTGTGCACAGTGTTACCAGCTCTTTAATCCCCTCTTGGTTGGCTTCCTTCTTTTCCCTGTCTCATTTCTCTCACTCCCTCACTTCTGATTCCTGGGGATTGTCTCAGATATGCTACCTGCGCCTGGCAGGGTGCTGGAGGAGGCTCGTATCTCATGAACTGCCATCAGAGCCGATTATTAAAACCTCAGGACTTTTGCAAGTCAGTTGATGTAACTCTGGTAGTTTAAACATTGGTCATGTTGTATTTACACCATGGAAATTTGCAAATGCTACATATCAGGGCATGTATTTGTTTCAGGAGAGTCCCTTGTTAAATATTTACAAGCACACTGTTGTCTTTACCCAAGTCCTTATCTGGAGTTTGTCTTGGGCAGCACCACAACTGAGACTGTGAGTAGCAAATGCTCCCCCGAAGCTAACAACGAACATTTATGATTACATAAAAGTCAAAATTTGTCATGATTATTATAAGCATTTGTTCATTGGCCAAAGAATTAATGATTCTCAGTGCACTTAACTGGAAGAGAATTTGTTACTAGATTTAGAGTTAAGGGAGTAGGTAGAGAAATTAAAAGGAAAATATGCTAGGAGCCATCGCCACTTGAAAGTCATTCTAGAAGAAAATACAGGAGAAAATCT
>CM052436.1:174005119-174026976 GCA_028533085.1 Varecia variegata
ACTCACTTCTTCGCTGCTTGTTCTTTTATTCCTCTCCTCTCCCCTTCCCTCCCCTCCCCAGCCCTCCCCTCCCCTCATCTCTCTGGTTTTGAGAGACTTTGATGTATTCTGAGCCCCAAGAATGGATCAGGCAGCTGAGATCAGCAGTGTGGACCTCTGGGGAGTGGAGGGAAGGAGGATGGAGGTAACGGGGCAGCCTCTGGAAGCTGGTTCCAGAACCCCCAGGAGGAAAGACAAGAGCGCGTCCCCCAGGGGCAGCAGTGTGCGGAAGAGCTTCCACAGGGCTGTGGCAGCCCACAGGAGCCAAGGGAGCGCAGCGTCCCAGGCTAAAGGTTGCACTCCCCCAACACAGGGCAATCCGTGGCCTCTGGAGGAGGCTGAGAGGAAACACACATGGAGAAAAACAAGAGACTCATGGCATGTTATAGCAACTCCACCAAGGAATTTATTTTGCTGCACCCATTCTGAAGGCAAGGGAAGGTCATGTGGATGTGGGATGGGGAGGTGGGAGTGATAATTCACTTTAAGATAATACCACTTCTGTTTTAATTTTTGGAGATTTCAATATACATATAGATGATCTTCTCACTATGCTGATTCTTATTTTCTTGAATTCTTCTCCAAGGTTCTTCTTGTCCATCCTACCTCAGATGCTCACCTCCATTGTCATGCCATAGCAGACCTCGTCATTATGCATACCCACTGTCCCTTCCTCAGTCTCACGTTCATGCATTCCACCCTGATCCCGTTCGATCCAGCAATAGCACTGTTGGGCATCTACCCAAAAGAGCAAAAGACATTCTATAATAAAGACATCTGCACCCGAATGTTTATGGCAGCACCATTCACTATTGCAAGGATGTGGAAACAGCCCAAGTGCCCGTCAATTCATGAGTGGATTACTAAAATTTGGTATATGTATACAATGACCTTGCCTTCCCCGGTCACTCCACCTAACGTCTCAACTTCCATAATCCTTTCACCCTAAATAGAGCCTCCACCTTGAAACTGAGGGCCAAAGAGAAGCTCTGTTAAGTGGAAAGATGGAAGGGACTTAGCACATTAATGAAACTGCAAAGGCACGGCACTGGCCTGAATCCTGAAAGATCCTCTGAATCCTTTGCCTTGGGAAAACTAGGCACCTATGAGTTTAAGGCACTTTTAGTTGGGTTTTCTATTCCAGCAGCTAAGGATGCAGGGTCCATTAGCCCCATGCCTTCTGTTATCTTCTCTCCCCGCCAGTCTCATTTGTTCTCAGATCTCACTGCCCACTTGGGTCTAACTTACCACTCTCACCCTTAGCTTCATTTGCTCTTAATTACCGCCTCTTTTTAATTTTTTCGTGTAATTCCTTAACTGGTCACAGCATTCAAGGCACTTTCTCTCTCAGCTACACTTAGAGGTTACCTTTCTACACAGGTACAATATAAGGGTCTAGCAGGCCACAGATATACAAAGGCAAAAGCGAAATACAAATATTGGCCACAAACCTAGTTTCATTATGGCACCATGCTGGTAGTGTTTAAATTACATTCGAAATAAGATGTAGAAATGCATTTTCCGTCTTCCTGGTACACATGCACACACACGCATACATTCTTTCTCTAATTGTGATTTTGTTGCTACATATTAAATCAAGAAGTTAGAATTCTTCTTTTCTATTTCCAGTTGTTCATTGGCCTCATTGCAGGAACTAAGGAAAGTCTTTTAAAACTACTGTCTGCTCTCCTCTTACCGGGTCTCCCTTTTCCTCCTTTGTGAGAAGTGTTAACTTTTAGAGGATACAATGAAATTCAGCTCAGTGATACTTTGTGTTGTTTGGGGTTCTCACACATGGGTAGAACAAGTGTTTTTTGCTTTTTATCTGTTGTCTTTTAAAGAACAAAAAAAATACATAAAGTAGAAAAATTAAGAGTGAGGAAAAAAGGAAATTGCTCTCATTCTTGTGTTGCATCTAGAATAGCATGGAGACAGTATCTTTTAGAAAATGTTCAAGACCACATTTAGTAAATGCTATCTTGGCAATTCAAAGCTTTTATGTGCACTTCTCCCAAACACGCTTTTCCGTGATAGGAAGAACTGACAATGATCAAGTGTGATTCAAACCACATACTATATTTTAAAGGAAACATCTAGAACTTTTATTTTCAAATGAATGTCACAATTCAAAGTAGTCATCTTGGAAGGCTATATAGTTTTTCTCACGTTTTCTATCTTTCAGGAACATATTTGGAACTCAGATCTTGATGACCTGCATCCTGTCCTTGGAAGAATCTCAGTCATTCAACCCCTCATCAATTGGAAATGGATATGATTTTTCAGAAAAGTCAAATCAAAGGCTTCAGAGGTTGAATCTAGTAAATATATTGAGCAATTAAATTATGAGTAATATACATGTTAATATTTTTAAAAATGGGGTCTGTCTTTTGGTTATAACTGAGGTATTGGTTCTGCTGTCAACTTTTAACCTTGGAGGATAATATACCTCATTTGGATGCATTCCTCCTGGATTGTTTCCCTAAAATTTAGTTGTCATAGAGGTATCCACCAAAAACTGGTGCTCTTTGAATCATGGTGCAAAGACCTCACTAGTTTTCTTCTAGCAACAGAAAGCTCACATAGGGTCTATTTGTTAATGCAACTAACCTACCCTAACTAGTACACAGATTATTTACTTTAGAGTCAGATGTCATGTAACATCTCACTGTTAAATTTTTTTTAATTGTGATAAAGAAAATATCTAATTAATGACATAGATTTTCCAAGGTTTATAGTGTTAGCATATATGAAAACAAAGATCTTAACGTCAGAGGCCAAGTCTTCTAATTTGTGATGAGTGTGCTACTTGTATGCAGGGTGGGGGGGCTGGGGGGGAGGTGCATCCAAACATGCAATGCCAGGTAAGGCACAAGCACAGACAAACCAGGGTAGAGGCTGGCTCAGTCAGAACTGAGAAGGGCTAATGTCAGTCTTTTCTTGTAAACCAACACCTTTGATGCCCGGTCCACATATTCACGTATCAGGCCTGAACTATTCTGTATGGTGACTGAGAAGACCATGTAACTTCAGAGGAGAAAAGGATGCACTCAGAAGAATTTTGATCTGGGGAGAAAAAAATCCTGGACCATACTATAGTCCCAGTACTTGACTATTTAGCTAAACTCTGCAGTGACAGCCACAACAATGTCCTGATTTCTGGGCCATGCCCAAAGGAGACCTCTCCAATTAGAAAGAGGACAGAGATGCGAGCAGGGACAAGAGTTATTAGAAATCATGAATCTTTCTCTTGCCCTGGCTCTGGGACACCATCAAAGGAACTGCAGCTTCAGCATCTGCCTCTGAGCTGGGCTCAGGGCAAGGGGAGGGTGGGGGAGGGAGCCGTTTTGGGCCTGGTCATTCACCCAGCTTCTGCTGCGTGTGCACATCTTGTTGCTGGATGAAGGAGACGGGCAAATGTGGCAGCAGCCAAGGGGATGCGGTCACCTGTGAGATCCTGGTTCATTTCATTTCATTTCATCTCATCTCATTTCATTTTCCGAACAGCTTTGTTGAGGTATAATTTATATATCATAAAATTCACCCATTGTAACTGTACAGTTATATTTTTTAGTGAATGTATACAATCATGCAACTATCACCACAGTCCAGTGTTAGAACACTTCCATCACCCCCAAAAGGTCCCCCACGTCCATTTGCAGCCAACCCTCACTCCTACCCCCATCTTCAGGCAACTCATGGCAGCTTTCTGTCTTTTCTAGACATTTTGTGTCATTGGGATCATATAGCATCTAGTCCTTCGTATTTGGTGTGTCAGGCACTGAACTGGACCCTGGGGATGGAGTGATGAGTGAAACTGTCACTGTCCCTACCCTCATGGAGATTAAGGCTAGCAGGGAGAGAAGCTAATCAAATAATCCCACAAATATGAAAATGTGTAATTACACATTGTGGTAACAACTACCACCGGAAAAGTATAGAGTGCTACCAGCTCATGCAGACAGGGCACGGGATAGGATCTGGGTGGTCAGAGAGGGCTGCAGAGAGGGGGTGACCTCTCAGCTAAGATCTCAAGGATGAGCAGTAGTTAATCTTCCAAGAAGAGAACAGACGTCTGGAGAAAGGAAAGCAGGTCAGAGTGGTTCATCATCCTGTAGGGATGCGGTGGGTGAGTGGCAAGGGAAGGGACAGAAGTGGGGGCTACTGCTTCAGCCTGTGCCCAGGGAGGACTCTAGAGTGTGAATGTACCAGAGCTGCCCCACCTGGAGGTGAGGCAGACGCTGTGGTCTGGGCGGCCAAGAACCCACAGGACAATGGGCAATAGGGCAGGGAAGGAAACAGTGCCGAGTGGCACTTGCTTCTCACACTTTCACGTGCGTATGTGTTGCACGCATATCTCCTGGGGATCTTGCTAATTTCAGTCTGTTTGGGGTGGGGCCTGAGCTTCTGCATTCTATCCAGTGCCCAGGTGACACCCAAGCTTGTGGACCATGCACCACACTTTGAGTAGCCAGGACCGACAAGACCTGGTGGTAGATTCAGCGAGGCAGAGGTAGGCATCACAAAGAGTACTCAGGTTTCCGGGCTCTGCAGCTGTGGGAAGGGTAACTCCAATCTCAGAGAAAAGAGAGGACCAGGCTTGGAAGTCAAGTCCTCGTCCTAGATTTACTCCCATGAGCAGATGACTTGAGAGTATTGTGAGACTTTGCTGCAGAGAATCAGAGAAACTCAACAGTGGAAAGCACCTTAAAGATCACTAGTCTGCCATCCCTGAAAATGAAGGCAAGATTTTCAAACTATTCTCGCCAGTGCTCAACATGCCACGGAGCTGTCTTGGAGGAGGGCGGGGAGCAGGGCTCTACTCCTTCCCACACACTTCTGCCAGGCCTTTCTGTTGTAGACATTGATGAGATTTGGTTTATAATCTATTACTTAAAAAAAACAAAGATGCGAGGGGTAATGAAAGGGTTTGGTGTCACATGGAGTCAGGAGTGGCCTGGTTTCTGGCAGTCACCGCAGAGTCTTTGCTCACCTCCTGGCTCCAGGTGCCTTCACAGGGTACAGGGAGGGTGGGGAGAGGGATTCCTCACCAGCCTTGTCCTGGGAAGGGAGGGTAAGAAGGCTCAGGTCACCCACCTGTTATTATAGGGAATGGTGTTTACTTCCAAGGAAATGGAAGCATTCTTCTAATCAATCAATTTGTATCAGTAAAAGTCAAAATGAAACTCAAGCAGCTCTTTTTCTCTTCCAGGAACAGGCATGTGCCTCCAAACCAGTCATTGCATTTTGTGCCAGCACCGTGGAAATACCGCAGGATCCTCCAGTGGGGAGCAGGTGGCCTTGTGAATGTACCCGAGGCTGGGAGTGAGGTGGTGGCCAGGCAGCATGGCCCCGAACCCCCAGGCCCCATCCCCGTCTCAGAGGGGCCTGCTGACATCTCTCCCTTCCCAGGGCCAGCGGACTGTGGCTGACCTATTCGGGAGCAAGAGTTGGAAAGAGAGCAGCCATTTTATCTGGTCTTAGTGAAACCCAATCTGCACACAGGGAGCAGCTCTGCCCACGTGTGGCCGCGAGCCCAGCCCCCGCCAAGGGCAGTGCCTCCGAAGGGGAGCCGTGCCACACGGCAGGTCGAGAACATTCAGATATCCGAATGGAAACTGGGAATTCCTTTCTTCCTGAGTTACATGTGTCCACACTTGCTGTCTGGACTACTCAGTAACTCCTATCTGCTCTTGCAGAGTTGACTAATTGTATGTAATTATGTGTTGCCTTCCCACCTACATTCTAAGCATCCTGAGTTAAGAGCCACTTCAAGCATTTCCCATGTATATTTCCCACCTCTTCTCACCACTTGGAGCCCAGGAAGTAATGAAAGCAAAACAATAGAGCTGCACTGTTTTCAACCCCGTTCAATCTCTCTTCCACTAGGTCCTTTTTTTTTTTAATTATAAATATACCCACACAGCTTTATTCTTCCTTAATCTTTGGATCCCGTGCGAGGAGGAAGCACCCATAGCTCCTTCCCACACTTCTTCCCTGCTCATTCCACTTATCAGCTCCTACAGGGAAGCTAATCTGAGGTCAGAATGCAAGTTCACAGTGGCCATGCTTGCTAGTGTGTGGCATTGCTTCATTCTGACTGACTTGCCTTTGTGCTTCTCCCTTTCTCTCTGCCCCTCGGGGGTATTCGGGTCCACTCTGCCGGCTCCCACCTTGGATTCGGTGGGGAGAGAGAAGGAAGCATCACTGGAACCTCAGGCTTGAGTGTATACATCCAGCTTTTATCAAAGTTTTGCACAGGGGGGGTTATCAGGTGCATGCCTAATTTCTGATTTTGTTATTATCCTTTGCTAAGAAATGCCCCAAACAGGAGGAGTAGGTATTAGCATTACCAACCTCCCCTCCCATGACCTTTGACCCTGTGCATTTAGTCTGGGGCCAGAATGGTCTCACGCAGGCAGACTTCGCCTCCCACCTCTGTGCACAAGCAGTAGAATTTCAGCTGTTCCTTTTATGCTTATTTAGTTTTTCCTTTTGAGCTCCCGTTGATTCTATTGTGTCACACCTGGATAGCTGGACTCTCAGAACTCAGGCACAGAATGGAAAGTGCCCCTCTCCCACCCTCGTCTATTTCTCACTTTCCAAGGGGTTCAATGGGGCCGAATGCACCCCAGGCACCTCCGGGGTCCTGGAGGAAGGATGTCTGTAAGGTTGCTACCGTCCTTTGGAATTGCTTTTAGAGCCCGTGGCTGATCCTTCCTAGGATCAAATATTGCAAACTAGGTCCCTTAGAGGGTGGTTTTGATTTTGGGAAGTGACCCAAAACCCTCTGGAGGAAAAATATGTGATTCAAGTGTGTGGTCATGCTGCATAATCCTAGGTTTGGAATAATTTAGGAATAAATTATGACTGTGGCAACATAATGAGTTCGACTTTCTAGTGGGACTTGTAAACATCACATTCTTCACCTGACAATGAAAGAGTTCCAAAAATGTTTGGGATAATGGCAAAAATCACAGGAATAAATATGTAGCCTCCCAGGATTCTATTCCAAAGGGGGCAAAACTCATTTCAATGTGTACATTCTGGAACGTATGTTAAGATAACCTCATTCTTTACAGCCATAAATTGTACCCGACGCAGGACTGGATTCCAATATTCAGAGTTTTGCAAATAATAGGACATATACTACCTTTAGGAAACCTAGTTTTTTTTGTTCATTTTTTTTAAAATCAATTCAACAGACATTTAATGGTGACTGGTTCATCCTACCTAGAACACAAGACGCTGCACCTCCTCTTGTGGCCTTTGTGAAAACTTCCCATCCCACCCAGGAGGCTGGATCACTCCCTCCTGGCCTTCTATGGGAGACCTATCATATTCCACCCCAACCCCAGGTCCGCCTCCCTGCCTGGCTGCAGGTTGGAATTTCACTCATCTTGGCATTGCCAACATTAGCGCCAGCTTGGCATATCATAGGACTTCAACAGACACTCATGGCATGATGCTACATGATCTGGAGGCTCAAATTTACGGCCTACCATCCTTGGCTTTGCAAACATTGTATGACACACCAATTCAAGTAACAAAGTCTGAGCTCTGCAAAAAGCCACCTGTATCCAGTTTTTTCTTTCCTTGCCATAGGTTCACCTCCAGAGGTAGTGACACCCAGGTAAGGCTTAGACACACAGGGGGCCACGTCTCCTCACTGTCACTCAATACATGTGTGACCCTGAAGACGTGATTCCATCTAATAATGGAGCTTCTGCTTTTTAGCCTGTATAATGGAGAAAGTAAGATGAACCTTCCTGGCTCCTTTGAAAACTAAGTGAGATCATGATAATTATAATAGAAATTCCAGTGGAAAAAGTCCTCACTATGACTTGGGCGTGGTCCTCAGTGCCTTAAATCCAGAGCTTAATTTAATCCTTTCTTTAAGGCCGTGTGGTAGGTGTCATTATGCCTATTTTAAGGATGAGAAAACTGAACCTGTGGGACACTAGTAACTCCCCTGGGTTACTAATCTAATCCCTGCTAAGGAGGATTAGATCAGACTGAACCTCGGTTCCATAGACCTTCTCCAACATTCTGGACAAACTGTGCAAATGTCCAAAACCTGTCTGGCGTAGGGTGCTCTGCTGAAGGAAGCCTCTCCTTCCCTGCCATGGGCTTATGATCTCATGGGCTCTTCTCAACCCCTCCGTCTCCGTGCCCCAGTCCCACTCTGGATTAGTCAATAAGCATCCCGTGGGTGCATTCCTTCCATTTTCCCTCAGCACAGTCCGAGTCAGGGCTGAACTCTTACACAATTACAGTAGCAAAGACGTCAGCTGACCTCTATACGCTAAAACATCTCTCTCCCATTTTGAAAGGCAGCCCTCATTGTGGGGTGACTATCTATCCCCAAACCAAGGTTTACCCAAATTCTAATGTTCATCGTGTGGTAATAAGGAACAAAAACAACACAGCAGGAGAAAACAAACCTTTGCAACTTCAAAGACAAAATGCAGGTGATGTCACCTGGAGGCCTTGGGCTGGGTCTCCAGTCAATTTACCAGACCCGTGCACAGCCCTGCCCTGAGGGTTCTAAAGAAGAGGCTTCAGTTTCCAAGTGATGACCAGCAGCTTATTCGGACCCCAAACACAGTGACTACTCATCTACGGAATTTCAGTGCCTAATAATCATGTCCATGCACAGCCTCCCAACGGCACATTCTCTAAGGTTTCTGTACAGATTGGATCACAATTTTCGTTTCGACCTCAACAGTCCATGTGCGGGTGCAGGTGTGTCTCCTCCTCTGGGCACTGCCTCTGAACACTGCCCCGCGCCACCCCACCTCTCTCCTTCTGAACACCCCATCCAGCCTGGCACAGGGCCCCCCAGTGGTTGATTTGATAATGCTTTGTGGGCTGGGGTCTCTTGGATTCTTATTTGGTACTGCCATTGGCTTGGATCTCCGCCAGACTGTTTTGTGGGAGCTGAAGCTTTTTCCTCCTCCTGCTCCCTGCTCCCCTCACTCCCAGGCTGGCCAGTAGCCTGCACATAGTAGGGACACCACAACGCCTGCTGACTAATTCATGATAGCTGATGGCATGCAAACCAGAACGTGTGAGAGGAGGACCACAGACCACACACACCTCCCATCCTGATGAGGTTGGCTAACTAAAGTCCCAGCTGGGAAGCACATTCCCCTCCAACTTTTTTTTTTTTAATGGTGCAAAAGTTTTTAAAATCTCAGGTAAGATTTTTACATTTTAATGGGCACATTCTGAAATGAACACCTGAGTGCTCTAGAAATTAACAAATGACTTTGATAAGGAATGAGTCTATGGATCCTGAGACCCTTCCTCATTCTAGGATGCTAGGGGTCTGGGATTGCAGGTGGATGGGGCTGGGGGTGTAGGGGCACCCTGCATCCTTAGGCCACACCTCCAAATCTTGTCTCTTCTGCGCTTGTCCTAACACAGGGACAGCAGTTCATGGTGCTAGCAAATGAATCCATGCATCTAACGCTGTGGGCATGGCAGAGGCGATGGGAAAGGTGCTGGTCTTGGACACAAGCTTCCCTGAAAGTTTTAACTCTGCCATAAAAAGGAAGTGAAGAGAGAGAAAGAAAAGAGAGGGACACCAGGCTGCAAGGACGGGCAGGGCTTGGTGGGGCAGAGCACCAACAGTGACTGGATGTGGAGGAATATTAGGGCAGCTCCACATCTTCCAGAGACATTTCCTCAGTGCAGATGTCATTATTATCACTATTATTAAGTCTTTTGCACAAGTCATTCCTTTCTGTCTAAAAGGTTTGCATCATAGGTTTTAGCCTAAAAGGTATATTTTGCTGGAAGGTTACAGCTAAATATGTCCACTATAAAGGAAGAATAGAGTAAAAAACTGCTTTTAAATCAGAAGAACATGTGAGCTCTCTGTATGGGGGTTTCTTAAGGCAGTTTCCTTTCAAGCATTCAACAGACATTCCCTCCAAGGATGGTTTTGTAGGGTTATCCCACAACAAAAAGCAGGCGTAGGCTCGAGGAGGATATTAGCATTAAAATTGCTTCAGCATTTAGACATTTCACATATGTTTAGAGTGACGTCGTTATTAGACTCGAATTTCCTTTCCTTGACATTGCATTTGATCTTTGGTGATTGTAACAAGTGGGGTGGGGCTGCCAGATAAAGGGAGGGTGGATCGAAGATGTTTCGTTTTTTTCCTCTCAGCTTCCTTTTCCATCGTTGGAAATAATTTTGGAAATAAAGCAAATCCAATGCAAACTTGCACATTAAGGCAGCACTGACTAAAATGTGAAGCAGAATGGGAGGAGATGGGCCTCGCCCAGGCTTCGCGCAGCATGAACCCACCCACGTGTCCCGCGTGTGATGTTTACTCCTCACTGTGGTGCCGGCTCTGTCCCCCACATACTGGAACGTACGATGCAAAGGGGAGTAGGCGTTACTGTCCTCTCAGAACCTTCTGGTTTCATCTTTCTGTAAAGGAACAGCTTTTGCATTTTCGAGGCATATTAAAGAATTAGTTTGCATTTAAAATGGGTGCTCAGGCAGCGATGATTGTGTGGAAGGCTTCCTTGGGCTTCTGGGTTGTTCGGGTCCAGCCGGAGTAGGACCCTCCCCGGGAGCAGGGTTCCTGAGCCCCCTGCTCCCCTGTCCATGGCTGCTGGACTGAATCCTTCAGATGACAAGTTCTGGGGTTTGGGAGACCCCGGTTCCAACTGTAGCTGTGCACTGGACGCGCTGACTACATGACCTAGCATGGGTCTTGCTGGGACTCAGAACGTGATACCCCAAAGTATGGCACCTTGGCGTGCGGAGTACTTTGAACTGAAGGACATCGCAAGGGCCTCATGCAAGTTCTCTCCGATCTTCTTTCCTCCTGTCTCCCGTCCCTCTTTCTCCCCCAGAGCAGGTCATAGAAACCAGAACTCGTCTTCCCCACAACAGGTCTCTCGTGTAAAACCTAGAAAGGTCACTGTCTCCCTTCTCCCTGGAAGACCCTCTTTCCAGAGGGGTCTTGCCCCAGAGCTGGGAGGAAGAAAAGCTACGCAGAGAAGCCGAGAAGAATCTGAGCAGACAGGCCTTGCTGGTTTCTCCCCTCAGTCTCTTACTATTAGATCACAGCCTTCTCGTCCAGTCACATTTCCATACAGTGTCCAATTTTCATTGAATCTAAGCATAAAAACACAATATCCTTTGTGTTATTGAGGGGCATTTGGGTAGTTTCCAGTGTTTGGCTATTATAAACAATGCTGCCATGGGAATTCTAGTGCATTTGGTACACATACATGTGCATTGCTGTTGAGACATAGGAGTGGGATTTCTGAGTCATAGAGGAGGCATATGTTCAGCTCCTCTACTTACTGCCAAACACTTTTACAGAGTGACTGCATCACTTTACATTCCACCAGCAACAGATGAGAGTTCCAGTTGCTTCACACCCCTTGTCAACACTTGCTTTTGCCTGTCTTTCATTTTAGCCATGCCAGTGGGTATGTAGTGGTGCTGTATTGTGATTTTAATTTGCATTTCCTTGATGACTAATGGAGTTGAACAACTTGGTATTTATTCGTCATCTGAATTTTCTCATCTGTGAAGTTCAAGTCTCTTTGCTCTTTTCTTTATGTGGGTTTGTCTGTCTTTTTCTTTTTGATTTGCAACAGTTGTTAAAAAAAATACATTCTGGATATGCATCACATGTTGGGTACCTCTACCTCCATCTCTATTATAAAGTCTCTTACTGACCAACTTCCATCCTGGTCCATGATGAAATAATAATCTGCCCACCAGTGATCAGATCACACTATTTCTTAGAGAACTTTTTTTTTTTTTTTGAGATAGAGTCTCACTCTGTTGCCTGGGCTACGGTGCCATGGCATCAGCCTAGCTCACAGCAACCTCAAACTCCTGGGCTCAAGCGATACTACTGCCTCAGCCTCTCGAGTAGCTGTGACTACAGGCATGCACCACCATGCCCGGCTAATTTTTTCTACTTTTAGCAGAGTTGGGGTCTCGCTCTTGCTCAGGCTGGTTTCAAACTCCTGAGCTCAAGCTACCCTCCTGCCTCGGCCTCCCAGAGTGCTAGGATTACAGGCATGAGCCACCTCGCCCAGCCACCTAGAGAACTTTGATGTTTCCACACAGGCCAAGAGATCCTGAGAAATGTGTCTAGCAAGACATATGCAAGGCTGAACCCCAATCCCAAAACGACCAGCGTCTTGTCTACTGAGTGACTGCTGCTTCCTTACTGATGGCAAGTGCACCACTGCTTAAATCTTGCTGCTTCCTGGCCAGACATTATGGAGGTATCCAATTACCATATTGCCCCCACTTTTGACAGCATTCAACCCAGACCTGTCTCCTCTTTCATCATCCGTCCTCAGAGTTTCAGGCAGCTCGAAGCCAAACTCCTCCTGATAGAGACACTCCCAGAGTTCCTCTGGGCATGTTCAACCTTGCTGCAGCATGCTAAAAAAATCTATCTTTGTGCTACATACAACTACCAGCATATTCCTAGTCATCTCTGGTTGGTGGGCTTTTAGTATATTCTTTATTGGGAGAGAGAAGTTTAAACTCACTTCTAGTGACGGCATTGAGGGGAGGATTGAGGGGCGGTTTTAGCCCTACATAACCTCCATCACCAGCCTCTCCCTCTCGGCTATGGTTTAAATGCATCCCCCAAAGTTTGTGTGTTGGAAACTTGATCCCCAATGCAACAATATTAAGAGGTGAGACCTTTAAGGGGAGATTAAGATGTGAGGGCTCTGCCCTCATGAAGGGATTAATGCTGTTGTTGTGGGAGTGGGTTTCTTTAAAAAGGATGGGTTCATCCTCCTTACCTTTCTCTCTGCCCCTCCCCTCCCCTCCCCTCTTTTTGCCCTTCTGCTACGGGTGACACAGCAAGAAGCACCTCGCCACGCGCGGGGCTCTGGATCTTGGACTTCGCAGCCTCCAGAACTGTAAGAAATACATTTCTATTGTTTGTAAATTATCTAGTCTGTGGTATTCTGTTATAACATCACAAAACAGACTAATACAGCCTCCAAGCACCCTAAATAAACATGCAGTATAGGTCCAGAGCTCTTTTTGTTTGTTACTGAAACACAACTTCAACGATAACCCTAATCATGTTCTCCCAAGCGAATCACCTCCCCTAAGACTCTCCTGGTAAGAACCTGGAAGCCTCGATTTCTCCAGCTCATTTCTCCTGGGCTTTGGATTCATAGGAACTGGCCTTGTGAACTGCTTTGCCCAATGGAACACAGGGGAGGGGGTGTTGTGTCCGTTTGGAGCCTAGGCCTCAACAAGCCCTGTGGTTTCTGATTGATCTCTTATTCACATGGCCCTAACCATCTGGCATGTGAATAAACCTGGGATAGCCTGATAAACAACGATAGAGCATGTGACTCAGTTGCTCTCACTGCCCAAGCTGAAAGCCAGCCAATTACCCAAAGCCGAGCTGACTGGCTGCTGACAGCTGACTACGGACACACGAGGAAGCCAGCCAAAACCAGAAGAACCACCCAGTTGAGCACAGCCCAAATCGCTGACCAACAGAACCATGAGCTAGGTAAATAGTTATTGGTGTAAGCTATTAAAATTTAGGGTAATTTGTTACACAGCAAAAACTAACTGATACAATACTACTCCTTTGAGAGATGAGCAGAGATTAATTAATGAGCCCACAGGGTAATTAGTCATCATTACTCAAAGGAGGATGCTTTTCAAACTCTTGTAAAACACTCTGTGAAAAAGAGTTCCATGGTCAGTTTTGAAAATCCTGCTATTATACTTCCTTGGTGAAAAGTCATGGTCCAAATTAGTACATTTAAAGCTTGTGAGAAACACTGCATTTAGAAAATAAACAAACAATAACTTGGCATGTCTTAAACACTTGATTGAGGATCCTTATTTTCCATACAATGCCTACGAGTATCTTTCTTTCACTAGTGTCCTGAGAAGACAATTTGTGACTTGTTGATCTAGATCTATGAACGAGCCCTGGTTTACAGTCTGTAGCTCATATACCTGGGGTCTTGACGCATAGATGGTGGGAGTGGTCAAAACACTTTTTAGATGTCAAAAAGAAGTGTCTACATTCGAAAAGAGGTTTGGGATTACCGCCATTGGTCTCAGAGTGCCTGGATGCTTCCTGCAATTGCACCTGGCGAGGCAGCAGGCCGGCCACAGGTAGGGGTGGATGCAAAGCCTCCTCGGGAAAGGGCTGTGATAAAACCAGTGCTGGCTCCGGGGAGCAGACAAGCCGCACGGCGGCAACTGCCAACATTCTATATTTACAGAAAACTGGCACTTCATAAATACCAAGCTTTGCTATTTATGTAGCTGTTTCTCATCAATATATGTGGGGATTCTGTAATTATCATGAGTGCTATTCAAAGTCTTCCAGAATCTCAGACAAATGAGCCTAGCAGATAGAGTCAGCTGAACCCTGCAGACACCACTGTCCCTGCGCCCCTACTCTTTGGTGCAACTTTGCTGCTCCACTGAGAGCAGAGGGCCAGGGAAGGGCCCAGGCCTGAGCTGTGCCCAGGGTCTAGCTCAGTGGCTCCTCCTTTGGGGTGTGGGACAGCTAGGTGAAGGCATATGGTCTACCTGCCTTCGTCTACTCATTCTCCACTTTACAGCCAGCAAAATCTTTCCAAGATGTGGATGTGGTTGGGCCAATTCCTGGCTTGATGAAATCCCCCTAATGTCTTTCAATGCCACCAGGGTAAAATCTAAACTCTTTAGGTGTTGGGGGCCCTGTGACATCTAGGTCTCTCCCTTGTCACAGCTCCTGCCATTTCCCATCTTGAGTCAACAACCACTTCAGCCATAGTGAGTGCCTTGAAATGCACAGATGTCCCATTTTGTCTGCCCTCTGCCTTGGCATGCACTGTCCCACTGCCTGAAATACCCTTCCCTGCCTCGTTTACCTGGCTGCACACAGATATTACCTCTTCTAGGGTTGCTGTGGCAGACTGTTTTCCAAAGATGGCTGTGGGAATACCACCGCATCCCACCTGCTCTCCTGCAGAATGACCTTGCCACACCCCTTACATATGGGTGGGCAGAAGGGACCCTGGGTTAGTTTCGGGGTAGCCCGCCAGACCTGCTTTCTGCCTCTTGGAGCTCCAAGTTGCTGTGTGAGCCATTCAGCCTCCTCTGTTGTCAAGAGAAGCCACTTGGAGCAGCACTGAGACACCAGACATGTGAACAAGGAGGTCGTCACGGGTGTTCACCCTGGAGAGCATTCGGATGACTCCACCTGTCATCTACCTGCAAGGACCTCAAGCAAGAGACCCTCTAGCTGAGCCCAGTCAACCAACAGATCTAGGATTCATAATAAGTTTTCTTAAGCCACAAAGTGTTGGGGTGCTTTGTAATGCAGCAATAGGTGTCCAGAAAGGTAGCTTTCTCTGTGGCCAAGACAGGATCAGGCAGTTCTGAAATTCAGCTAGTGTGTGTTGGTGTGGCCAGACTACTGGCTGTTGATGGCTGATATCTGTCTGTCTGCTTGGTTAGCATCTCTGCTGCCTCCAGTTATTAAATACCTTGAACAACCATGTGTCAGGACAAGCTGATGTCCATGCCAGGGGCTGGGGAAACTGTTTCCACCTTCCATTGATGTTTAACATTTCCAGACGGTCCCAGGAGGTTAGGACATGTCTTATCTATCCCTCCCTGTCTCCGTTCTACCCCTCTCATTTACAAAGTTCTTGACAAATATTTCTTCATTTGATTAATTGGAGGTATTTATGCATATGTTGGCTAAACATGACATAAACAATTTGTTTCCTTGGACTAGTTACTTCTCCAAACCTCGGTTTACTCATCTATAAAATGGGGAGGATTAAAGAGACTTGGGAGGATTTTAATCCACAGTCGAGAAAGTGCAGAGAAGACTCTGGACCCCTCTCACCACACAGTGGGCCCAGCCAATGCTGTTTCCCCTCCTCTGGATGGCCTGGGCTCAAAACAACTGCACAGCTGTACTTGTACATTATATGTTTCCACATGCCACGCTTCTCTTGCTCCCACTCTTCCTTGTAAGCATCTTAGTAGGAGAGAAGAATTCCTAATTACTTGGTGTATTGCTTTTTTTTTTTTTTTTTTTTTTGGAACTTCTGGGAAACCCTCTGATGCACTTAGTACCCACTGCTGGGTCCATTTGTGGCTGAAAAATAAAATGGGGTATCAGTGGCTTGTGAACCTGGTGGCTGGGCTTACAACCGAGGAGCAAAACATTGGGGGACTGTTCTGCTCAGCTCCCAACCTGACGCACATGCAGAACTGGTGTGACTACAGCACACGGATCAGCCAGACCACGGATCAGCCAGACCACAGGCAACTTGAGTCAGGCATTGGCTAGCACCTTGCCCCTCCCTTTAATATTATTCTCTTTTGGGCAGCAGCTCTTATTTGTGACAGGAGTCCCACTCCTTGCATGGAGCAGCTGTCTGCCTTTGTTCTGTCCACACTGATTGTGTGACTTGATCCAACCCCAGGGACACTGTTTACCTTCCACTTGTAAACAGAAGGCATGGAGCCTCCTTCCACAAGTGCTTGGTTATACCCCAGTGCTCAAGCTCCCAGCTGCTGTCTAGGAAGTTTTATTAACAGCCAAGCAACATCAAGCTTCCAGGTCTGTTTCCAGGAACTTCAAGCTCCTTGGAAGGGGCTGAATTCTGGGGAATCCCACAATGTCCCGGCTATCCAGGGATGGATGTTTCAGGTCACCCGGGAGCCCTTTCCTCTTTGGATGTATAAATTATAGATCTTGGAGTTAGACTGGACCCTGAAAACCTTTTCCTCATTTTAAAGAGGAAGAAGCCAAAATCCCAAAGGGCAAGTGACTTACTCCAGGCCATAGAGCTGGTCAGTGGTGGCTCCGGGACAGAATGACCCTACACCACTGAGTTGTCATGGAAATCAACAAGCCAAAGGTATTGACATCACTCATCCATACTCCTCCTCCTTTGACAAATGGGGCTGGGACCATCACTACTTTACCCCAAAAAGAAACAGAGGGAGACCCTCGACACTCAACTGATCTGAGGACATTCAAAGCAGCATGGCGCTCCTGTTGCTTGTTGCTGCCCAGCGATTACAATTTCTTTGCATCTTCTTATTAGAAACATCTAAATAGAAAACAACAGAAGTCTCTGCCCATGCCTTACAGTGTGGAACACTCCCTCCCCTTCCCCTTTCATGCTGTGTCTCCATGCCAACGCCGTCACTAAATCAAGTGTATCTGAATACACTCGCAGAAGAGCTTTTTACTTCCTTTCCAATGCTCTTAAAAAAAAAAAAAAAAAAAACGAGGGCCAGCAAGTTTCACAAGGAATGACATAATCAATCAGCTCTTGAGTCATGCTGAGCTCTTTCTAGTTTCAACAGATTCCTCTCTGAGCTGATTTGTCTATTTACTATAGGAAGGGAGACGAGAAGATTCACTTTTTGCCATTTTTGGTATAGAAAGGTCTGATTCCTCTGCCAGCAGAGCAGAGAGTGGAGCAAAACTTTCAGGCAGCAGGCTGTTGGTGATAGTCCACATTGCAAGCAAGAACTGGGATGTGTGGAACAAACTGCACAAGACAGTGGTACCTATGGTCAAAGTGGGATCAAAGAAACGGGGTGTACCCAGGTACCCAAGGTGGGACGAGCTAGGAATGAATGTTTAAGGAACAGGAGGAAGGATTGGCGGAGGGAGGAGGTGAACTTGGAGGGTGCGCAGGGCCAGATTGTGCAATCCTGATTCTTGAATATGTTCTTAAAGCATCATTTGGACTCCATGGAGTACGGACGTGAGGGCAAGGCCCATTAGCAAGCTCCTGCAGTGGGCAGTGGCCCGAGCAAGGGCCACACCAGTGGAGACAAAGAGAAGGAGAGAGATGGAGACCCAGGTTGAAGGTGAATGGCCAGAATTTGCAGATGGGTGGGGTGGAAGGGAGAGAACCCAAGGCTGATTTCTAGGATTCCAGCCTGTACAACTCAGTGCATGGTGGTGACAACACGGAGACGGCAAAGCTAAGCGACAAACAGGTGTGCAGGAAGAATGAAAGGTGTCTTCATTTTCAAAGACAAAAGTCTTTTAAAACCTCATAGCTCCATTTCCAACTAGATTTGAACTCCATGTAAACCCAAGAAGTGTTGTCTGGGTTGCCAAGGAATACACACACACACACACACACACATACACACATACATATCTCTCCCACATGCAAACCCACATGTATTCCAAATCACACTTTAAGTAGCTGTGCCTAATAGGTTAAGACTTACTGCCTGTTGTGTTTTACAAAAAAGTTATAGTACCATAAATATATGTTTGTAATGTGTGCATTCGGATCCAAGTGTGGGGATAAAGCCATCCTGTGGGACCCGCCCTGTGTGAGGAGGAGTAAGGGGTCTTGCCAAGAGCCAACTCTGCAAAACCAGAGTGATAAAGTCAAAAGAACTTGGGCCTGTGTCCAGGAGGGAATGAGAGAGTCCAGAACCAGCCCAAACTGCTGGTCTCATCACAGCTTGGGATGCCGAAAAGCATTACGCTATCTGCCCAAACTATACCTCTGCCTAATCCCTGTGGTCCATGGTGCAGAGGAAAAGGCAGTTCTCACAAGTCCAAGAAGGGAAAAAAAAAATAATTCCTCAGGCTTCCACCTTTCTACATAAAGCAACAGCAACCAGAGTGCTAATGAAATAGCTGAGAAGACAGATTCCGTGATTTCCTTTGGAATCTACTCATGAGCAAGCAGCAGGGAGTCGTTCAGAATTCTGAGGATAAATCATGAGAATCAATGGAAAGCATCCAAACCAAAGGCCCAGTAGTGAGGGCTGCATGTAGACCTAATTTGTAATGTGCTTAGGGATTTCTAGGCAAAAGGACATGTCATCAAGAAGTCTATTTGCAAACAGCGTCTGGGGTTCTTGGGAGAAACAGTGAAAGGAACCTTAGAAAATAAGTCCCTCAAACAGAGCGCCACCAGGAGTCAAGGGCACATACCCTGAGGGTAAAGGGATGGGAAAATGGGCACCATCTTGGGCCCCCGATGATGGTGCCTGAGAGGTTTGTTGACTGAGTTTATTCCAAATGTTCTCTGAACTAGCTCCAAATTTCTCAAGAAGATGAGTTGTGCAAATTGAAAGGGCAAGTTATCTTTGGGGCCCTTGAGGTTCCTTAAAGTGTGAGCACAAGAGTGTACCAGAAGTGAGAACAGTTTGGGAAAATCTTCTGGAATCTTTGAAGGGAGCAGAAAATGAGCTGGGAGCTCAGGGGCACAGAGGGGTGTTACAGAGCTTGGGCTCTGGGCCTTCACTGGGTGGAGCCCTGGGGTCTGGAATGAACCTGGCTGCTTAATTCCCAACAGTTGCCTCCCAAGCCCAGTGGGCTTTGGAAAGCAAAGCCACATTCGTAAACCTCCCTTCCACCCATCCCTAAATGATGACATGTTTGGGCACCTTTTATATGAGGGACACTGAGTTTGGTTGCAGAAATAATACCTCAGTAGATAGAGGCCAGTCCTTCAAGGAAAGAATTTAACTTAATAGAAGCTGGAGAACATTGTGATCCTCATTAACGATGATGTTTGTTTAGATGCCATGTCTTTGTGCAAATAGTCAGAAAGGACTCTGAGTCACAGTTAAGTTGTGAAATAGACACATCTTTGCAGGGGAGGTCTCTGCTGTCCCGGGATGTTTGCAATGCCCAGGCTATCTGGGCAGTACGGACATCAGGAGAGAGACAAGGCATGCTGCTGGTATGGGAGATCTGCGTGTTCTGGCTTTAACTTGCTCTCTCCTGCCTTGTAAGCTGAAGTAGCCTGAGTATTTGATTTAGTATGTGTGTCTTGAAGAAGGCCTGGCCCCAAAAAGTTCATCTTGTTGGACTTAGGATTGATGGAACCCCCAGAACCTTATGAAAACAATGCGAAATAACTCACCATCTGAGTGGACAGGTTCTATACTTAGCAACCAAGATATTAAGCACACATCGTTCATTCATTCACTCACTTGCTACCCACTCAACTAGCAATTCCTCCATGCAAGTTGCCATTCTGGGAATTATGGGGACATGAAGCTCACTAAGCCATGGTCCCAGCTCTCTACCATCAATCTGGGAGGAGGAGAAGGACACGTTACAGGAGGGCAACAATGGAAAGTGGAATTCAGAGTCGGGGGAGATCCACGCTAGTATCAAAAGTTTCACTGTTCCTTATGAGAAGTACAAGAAAGCTTCAATGTGGAGACGACGTCTAGCTGGACCTTGGAGTTGGTCTTGGTCTTCCAAGGAGACCAAAGGTGCTGGGGGCCTAGCCAGGAACTGGAGGCAGGAAGGCCCTGGGATTTCTTGGTGGGTAGTGAAGAGTCAGTTCTTGCTAAACCACCATACATGGGTGTATAAGAGAAGAGAACAACAATAATGGAAAAATGGTTGTCACATGGACTGTGGGGACACTCTGAAATAACAATAATGACAATGGCTAATAATTATTGAGCCCTTACTAAATGCCCAGCTCTAAGCATTTGACATGGATTGATTAATTATTACACAGAGAGCCCTGTGAAGTAGATACTATCATTATCCTCATTTTATAAAAAAACCAAGGTACAGAGAGGGAAAATAAGTTTTATTTTAAGCATTAATTTACCTAAAAGGTGGTGAGGCTGGGATTTGAACCCAGGAAGTCTGACTCTAAAAACACACTCTCTCCCCATCATGCCATATGGACCCTGCGACAGTGGGGGCAGTTGCTGGGGGAGGGTTCTGGGCAAAGCATGACCTCAGCATTGCTCTCGAGAGGTTGATCTGCTGCTGGAAGAGCTAAATTTTCACTGGAGGGGGACAGATTCCATCCAGGAAGATGATTGCTGGTGGTTGCTGTCTGGGCAAGTACTGGCCGCAGAGTGATGCAGGGTAGAAGCAATGAAAATAATATGATAGTTAATATTTCCTTGTGCCTATTATGGGCCAGGCACTGGACTAGGCATGTTACATGCTTCACCTTATTCAACTCTATAAGGTGGGTGCTAGCCTCCTCCCCACATGCACATGGGGAAACTGAGGCCTGGAGTATTAAAGGTCACGCAGGCAGTACGTGGCACAGCAGGGGTTTGCACACTTGACCTCCACACTAATCCAGGGAAATGGTGCTAGAGCCAATAGGAATTGTCAAGTCCAAAGTCAGGCACAGCGCTGGAGGGAATGTGCTGAAGGGAACAAATGCGTTGGGACGAGATAAGCACCTTGCTCTTCATGGCTAAGCGCGTAGGAAAGGAAACATGGGGGCTGAACAGAGAGAAAGCTGTTGGGGTGGCGGGTGGGGGGATGACACAGCACACCCGAGGAAGGTGACAGTCTCCCATGTGGGATGTTGAGACTGGGTGACCTCAGACTCTCCACAGCTCACTGGTGAGAGGCATGACATCTTTTCCCATCCCCCACCTCCAAGCTGGCTCAAACTGTGCCCAAACAACGTGCCTCGGGACGTTCCCGGAGGACCCTCGTGTGGCATCTGAATCCTGGCTGCACACGGCCAGACTGCAGAATGTGGAGGGTGGAGAAGACCCAGAGGAAGGCTGGACCTTCAGGCTGACTCCAGGGGTGGGCACAGGTGCAATGTGCCCTTCTGTGGGGCTGCCCAGGTGGGCGAGACCTGGAGTAAGTTGTCACAGGCACTGTCCCTGGGCACTCACGTTCCTGTCATGCCAACCCCACAGCGTCCATTTGCACGAGGGCTCTGGAGCCTGCTTGGCACCCCTGAGTGTGGGGCCCCCAAGCAGCCCTCGGCCGACAACAGGTAGTTGATGGTGGATAAACACCCAGGGCCCTCGCACCCCGCCTGGGATAAGT
>CM052436.1:174027476-174069375 GCA_028533085.1 Varecia variegata
CTCAGTGCACTCGCCCCTGTCGAAAGGCAGGGAATGCAGAGATTCTCCGTATTCGTTGTATATTTTCGGAGGATGTCTTTGCTGAAAAGGGACTTTTCATGCCCTTTTTTGGGAGAGGGTGTTAGGAAAGAGTTGAGAAGTTGATTGCTTCCACCCAGAAAGGGAGTCAAGCCTGGGGTGGCTCAGGGGTCCAGAGATGCCAACTGTCTTTCCAGAACCCACACACAAAGCAAGGCCAGCACAGGTGGGGTTCAAGCCCCTGTCTGCTCTGACTCCAGAACCCAGGGTGTGTCTATTGACCTTCTTCAGGTGTGGATTGAAAAGGAAAGCCTCTGTCCCCTCCCTTGAATCACAGTAGGCTTGTGATTGCAATAGGGTACGATGGAAATGACACCACGGGACTTCCAAGGCCAAGTCATAAAAGGCCATGTGGCTTCCTCCTTGCTGGTATGACCCCCTCTTTCTGGCCCTGGGCTGCCATGTGGAAGTCTTACCACCCGAGGCTGCTGCACTGGCGAGGCCACCTGTGGTGCTGGGCCAGTGGTCCCTGCTGGGCCGGTCCTTCAGCCATCCCAGCCCAGGCACCAGACGCGGGAGTGACAATGCCCACTTGGAAGGGGGTGGCCAGCCCCAGTCCTCCAGCTCCAGCCACCTGAGTTGGCCTTTCAAAGGCCCCAGATTCTGTGAAGCTGCATTCCCACTGTGCCCTTTCTGAACGCTCGACACCCAGAACCCACAGGCAAACCAAAACAGTGACTGGCACCCCACTAGACTTGGGGAGTCTGTTTCACAGCAATAAATGGGAATATTCTGGGGGAGAGGGAATGCCACAGAGACAGGGAAGCAGTGACGTGAGATAGTCCAGAATGTGGCCTAGAGCTTTCTGGTGCTGCAGCCAGCCACTCCTCAGACACAGCTTTGCTCACGCTCTCCCCAAACCCTCCAGATGGGCACAAGGTGAATCAAAGACAGACCTACTGGGTCTGTGGAGGAAGATGTTAGGACAACGGTGGACATTAAGGGGCCAGAAGGGAAGGGAACAAGCTTTTATTGATCACTACTATGTGCCAGACACTGTGTTGGTTGCCATTACACTTAACCCATTAACTTAACAAATGCTTTGTCCCTGCCATGGGCTAAGAACAGACCTGGGAATGAAACCACGTACAAAACAAAGTCCCTGTGCTCACAGCGCTTACATGTGAGTGAGGCTGACGGTTAATAAGCAAATAACTGTATAAGGGCAGGTAGCATGAAGGAAAATTAAGCAGGGTGGAGGGAATACCATGGCATTTTAGAAAGGCTGGTTAGGAAAGAGCTCCCCAAGGAGGCGGTGTTTAAAGAAGAGAGTGAGGAAGGTTAGTGCAGAGCCAGTCTGCTGACATCAGACGCACTTAGGGCGCTGATACGAAGGAAAGAATGCAAAGCAGGCGTCTTCCAGCTTAGGAAGCTGTGGCCTTTCAAAGATGGTCCATTCAGAGATGGCCTCTACAGGGCCTGAAGGACCCCCACCAGGTGTGTGGACAGGAGGGAGGGGCACTTCAGCTGTCCCCTACCACCTCCAGGCCTGCCCCGCAGACCCCCAGACAGACGCACAAGAGGGGTACTTACACAGAGCACGTGGAGGACCACTGCGCCTTGTCTTCTGTCCTCGTTGGTGAAGATGTCCCTGGGGAATTCATGCAGGGCTAAAGAACAGAGAAAGAAAACCAGCTCAGTACACACGACAGCGTTTTCAGTGCTGTGGGTCTGGGATGGCCTCCCCAGCTCTGGTTTTAGAGTCCTGGTTTTTATACGGGATCCACGAACTTGGATGAGAAAAAAAACCTTTCATCTTTAAGTTCATGAAATTTTAACCAGAATTGAGTGTTTCCTTCAGATAAGAATGTAGGTGACAAACCACAGTAGTGTTAGCAGAACCTGGGACTTGGGCCCCAATGCAGTGGCTCACACATTACAACAGCCCTCCCTGCCCTGCCCCTGCCCACCTTTCTAACTTGATTTCTATTTGCTGCTGGACTGGACTGTCACCACCAGGCTGTTCCCACACCATGGGATGAAAGCGGACGGTGAACTGGTGGTCCCATTCACCCCCCAGCCCTAACCGTGCCCCTCTTTCTTTGCCTCTCATAAAACCCAATCGACCTCCGTGGCCAGGTTCTCACTTCTCTGTTCCTTTATGAAGTCTCCTGTGGTCCCTCCAATGGGAGTCCATGGCTTCCTTCTCTGGAGGACACGTGCACCAGGCGCTACAGGGCACAGCACGTGCCGCCCCCACCCCCAGCCCAGCCTTTTCCCTGGGAGCCTCATGATGTGTCCAAGGCTTTCCCCAGCAGGACTTAGGGAAACCATCACCAGTTGATGGGGAAGATGTGCAAAATGACACCTGCTTGCCACTTGTCTTGTTTTGGATTCCCCCAAAGCAGACCTGCACCCAAGCATTTGGGAGCACCTAGTTTATTCAGGAGGTGACTTCAGGATGCACAGAGTGAGGGAGGCAATGAAGCCAGGAAGGGAGAAGAATCAAAGATGATGCACTAACAAGTGAATGGATGCTGCTGAGGACACACGGGTCCAATCTGTGGGGGTAGGAGGGACCCCCTGCTTGGCCAGTGGATTTGCCCAACACAAGCCGTTGGCTACTCCTTGAAAAGGCTCTGCTGTCGGCTTCTGAGGCAGCACTGGGTGAAGGCGTCACGCAGGTCTTGGCTCAGAGTCATGGGGTATTTGGGCCAGAGCATACAACTAGAATACAAAGCAAGGCTCCCCTTCTAAAGCACAGCAAGGAATGGGAGTCAATACTGTATAATATATTTGAAATTTGCTAGGAGGAGAGATCTAAATCTTTTCACCGTACACACACACACACACGCACACACACACACATGATAACTATGTAGAGGTGATGGAGATATTAATTACCTGGAATGTGGTGATATATATATATGTATATTACAAGATCAAGTTGTACACATTAGCATATACAAGTTTTATACGCCAGCGATATCTCAATAAAGCTCTTTAAAAAAAAGCAAGGCACACCTGTACATGTCTAGCTCATCACTCATCGATTTTGTGTGATCCTTTAGACATACAAAGAAAGAAGAGACAGGAAAGACAGGGATGTCATGATCCCCTGAGTGTTTATTTAAGCTGAAGCTGTTCTAACAAGGCTGCACTGAGTCCCTCTGGTCAATGAGTGGGGAGAGCAAGGAGCAGTCTGGGGGACTTCCTTTTGGGGACCCAAACGAAGCCATGATCTGGAAATTAGTGTGAGGGGCAGAGGGATGACCAGGGCACACGTCCATGTACTCTGGCTCCCGGCAGGCACTGTGCCTCATGCTTCTCCCCCACGGTCCCCTTTTCTCTTCACAATACAGGTTCTTACTCCCATTTCGTAGGTGAGGAACCCAAGGGGCAGAAAGATTAGGTCACCTACTTGAGGATCCACAGCTAGAAAGCTGCAGAGTAGGACCACACACCCAGCCAATCCAGGCCGGTGACACCTCTCACGGCTGTCCCCCGACTCCCTGGCAGGGATGTGACACCTTATTCTGCCCTCTTCCTTCGTGTGACTTCCTGCAGAAAGCAGGTCTGATCCGACCTGCATTCTCCACCACCAGAGGGGACGCGGCAGGCTTTTTTCTCTTCACATTTCTCAGTGCAGCTGCCCCAGGGATTTTTCGCACTGGCCAGTCCCAGGGTTGACAGGTCGCCGCTCTTACCATCCTCCCAGCCCCAGAGCTGGAGGAGAGAGACGGGATGCCAAGTGAAATTATCGATCACAGCAGCCATCGCCATGGGAAACGAGCCAGCGGCCTGCCGGGGACTGCACCGAGAAAGGAAGCGCACGTGAGACTGCTTATCTGAGGTGCCCGAGGCAGCGGCTTTTTCTTTCCTTCCTTTCCACAACCATAATGTGGCTTTAGGGAACAAGGAGCACCCCGTGCCAGCTCCCCCCTGCCCCTCACTGCACTTCACCCGGGAGCTCCCCGGGGGCCAGGGAGTGCAACAGCTGGACCAAGGCACCGTGTCAGCAAGTGGGAGACTTGAACTTTGAATCCAGACCTTTAGATTTTAAATCTTAGTGACACTCTACAAACAGCGACTGGCTGAAGGAAGCAACAGTGAAAACACGGATCCCACGGGCCTCGCTTTCTGGTGGGACTAGTGTCCGGGCAGAGGTCTCCATGCCCAGCCTGTAGTGTGGCCCTCGCTGGGACTCAGGCTGAGCCCCGGATAGGGGCAGGACTCAGAAGGCCATTGCTGCCTCAGGAAAGACCACGGAGGAGCCACCCGACAGTCCTGGCCGAGAGGAGTGGGCTGAGGAGGTACCACAGAAGCTTGTTCCGGGACCTTCCTCCCGTCTAATGGGGGGCTTGGCAGTGACCTGACAACCTTGGTCTGCTCGCCGGGGCTGGTCTCTGATCTGTCGCCAGCTGGGAGCTCCTGGCCCTTGATTAAAGGTGTCTCTGTCATCAGATGCCACGACTGGCCACGACAAAGTGTGTGAAAGATCTCTGTGGGGTGACAACAGCCACCGTTCCTTTGCAGCCGGCGCCAGGGTCTGCAAGTGGAGCACCCGGCACTGGGGGGCTTCCACGCTGGGATGAGTGTGCTGGTCAGTGGCTGAGAAAAAGGTGGCAGGTGTGGGGGGAGGGGCTGGGGAGGCAGAGGAGAGCCAGTCAAATGCTTTCAAATCAATTGTCTTTAAGAACAACATCGAAATTCTTATTTGGCGGGCAATAGTCATGTGGAAAGAACGACCAGGTCAGATATGCCTCTTGCAAGTGTCACCTGACATCCAGCCACTCCGACCCCCTTTTCATCACAGCTCCTCTCAGAAAACATGCATTGGGTAGATGATGAAATTGGAACAATGGTTTCAAAGGATCTATGCACAACTTCCAAAAAATACTACGTATATTTTATTTTCCTTCTTATCTATGCATTATCTTTAAAAAGAAAAGTCATGAGAAGAGACTACATCTAAAAACTGAGCTGGGAGCCCTCTTCTCCTGCCCTCGGTGAGGTGAGTCTGCCCTCAGAGGTTCCAGGAAGCATTGGGAGTGGAGTGGAGTGGTGAGGCAGGGAGGGCAAGGAGCTGATTCCATGGCTCAAACTTGCTGGGAGATACAGTAAACATGCCTCAGAGTTGTCTACGGCAGGGTCAGGAGCGGGGCACTGTCCACCAAGGCCCATCTGTCACTGTTGAGAACTGTCCCAAAGGCACTGAGGTCTCCATACTTCTACTCAGCCCTTCACTGGCCAAGCTGTTCCTGGGGCCAGAGAAGGTCCTAGACAGAGTTGTAGGTGACATATCAAGAAAACCATCTGCATGACTGCGTGCAGTGATGCCAGTGTCTGCCACAGCCTGCTGTAACAGAATGCCCTAGGCTGGGTGGCTTGGGCAACAACATTTACTTCTCACAGTTCTGGAGGCTGAAGTCCAAGGTCAGGGTGCTGGCACGGTTGGTTCTGGGGAGGGCTCTCTTCCTGGCTTATAGACAGCCGACTTCTCACTGGATCCTTACATGACAGAGCAAGAGTGAACTCTGGTCTCTTACTCATCTTATACAGGCACTAATCCCACACTGGGGGCCCACCTTCATCTAGTCCTAATTACTTCCCAAGGGTCCCATCTCCAATACCATTACTTTGGGAGCCAGGACATTCTACCATATGAATTTGGGGAAGGCCACAGACATCCAGTCCTTAGTATCTCCCAAGCTTCCTTTGTGTAAGAACTGAAAAAGAGGAGATGAAGGATATCTTATGTGTAGGAACGGAGAGACCATAACTTGCATATGCATCACTGGCTTCAGCACACAGCAGCAGGGCATGAGGTGGAGGAGGCAGAAGGAAGGCACTGTGCCCAGGCATAAAGTCAGTATAAACTGTGGATGAGACTTGCATTCTGAATCCATAATGATAGGGCACAAGTGTGAAGATTTCCAGCCTAGTTAGCTAGACAGTAACATGTTCTTACATTAAGCATCCGATTCCACCACATTAGAAGCTTCTTTGATTCATTTGCAAAGGGCACTGCCAGCTGACCTCAGCAGCACAGACGTGAATCAGGAGACCCACTGGGGCAGCAGCTTCATTTGGGGAGGCCCCTAAAGCTTATTATTTATCTCTGTCAGCCCCTACGTATGCACTACACACACCGCCTATCCACACCCACGTTGTATTTCGTTCGGTGTCATCTTGTCGTAGTTATAAAGCTGTTTGATACACTGGCATTTATTCTTCCTACGGAAGGCATCAGCCGGGAGTCAAGGAAAGCAAACTCAATCAGCAATCTGGAAATGTGGGGCTCAGTCCCAGCACTCCCACCATGTGGCCTCTGGTGGCCCTCTCCCCTCGTCTCTTTAGGCCTCAGTTTGCCTTTTGACCATCTGAAAAATGGGCTCTGAGGTTCCTCTTCCCTGCTCCCTCTGGTCCAAGCACGTCGTCCAAGGCAGCACACACAGCAGATGCCTAGTAAGTGTCCGTGGGATGAAGAAGTCTGAAGAGAATGGACCTCAGAAACGGACCACTTTGGCCAGTTTGTCCAGTGGTTCAAGAAAAGAACTGCCACAGCAGCCGCACTTACTTCCCGGACACTGCATGAGCTCTGTGCCTGCGACACACTCTGGTGCCCTGCACACACTTGTGGGGCGTGGGGTTTTAGAACAGCTGCAGGTCTCTGAGAAAAGTGTGTACCCACACAGGGAAGCACACTGGACTGGAAAGCTCTGCCAAGTGCTTCTTGGCCTCTGGTTCAGCATCTGTAGAACAAGGGGTGAGACAACATGAGGCCTCTAGCGCCTCCTGCATGGCCAAGGGCCGGAGCGGATGCCATCCTGCTTGGGTGCCTCCTCCTGCCAAATCCAAGAGAACACGGGGCGTTTCTTATGGCTTAAGCTAGGGTGCTCACCACCTTTGGGAACTAACATTTTCCTTGGGGGGTCAGTTGGATTTTGTTCAAGGGCCCACAGTGGGGAAGCAGGTCTGGGTCCAGATCCCTCCTGGACCACTCAGTGCCCATTTCCTTCATCTGTAGATGGATGTGTTGACGTCATCCTAGCAGGGTTGCTGTGTAGACAGTGTCCCTGAAATACCTACCATCACGCTTGGTGGGGCTACCTATCATCATTCTCAATTATAGCACTGATGAGATGCTCATCTGGCATGGGCAGAGGGCACATTCCTTTCTGGTCTTGGTGCTGAAATGTACCTATTGCCAATTCCCACCTGCCTTGCGTTGGCATCTGTTTCCCCGGATGGTGTTTGGTCCACGGGAGCCGCATGAATGCCTGTGCCTCTAGGTGAGTGGTCCCTGTGTTCAGCCCGTTGGGACCACATAGTTCATGTGGCATGTCAGGAGAGCCACATATGCAGGGAGAATGGAACAGCCTCCTCCAGCTGAGGGTTTCCTCCAAATACCTTCAAGGTGCTCAAAGTCTCTTCCCGCTCCTCTCTTTCTTCCCCCCAATCTTCCTTTCAGCACATCCCGCCCGCCCTGGGGGCCAGCAAAGCAGGCAGTGCCGTTCCCATGGAAACCACAGAGCCCTGAGTGCAGTGGATTCCCCTTACCAAGGCAACAGCAATCAGCGCCCGCCTCTCTCTCCTGGTTGCTTTCATGAGGCCCGAGTTTGATGAGTCTAAACAGAGGTTTGCAGGGGTGGAGTGTGTTTTCTGCTTTGTTTGAAAAAAAAAATGCAGAAGGGACATTCATGTCCTTTAGGAATATTCATTACGTATCAATCAAATGGAGCAGCCCAGGATGAAGATCAACACATCTTGAAAAGCCCAGCTGCCTTAGCACATCTGGGCAAAAGGAATCTGGGCCCTGCAGCCATCAGAACACCAGTCTTTCACCCCAGGGACCTTCTCATGACAAAATAACCTAGCACAGTTCGACTGGCCTCTTGGGGACTGTGCTGAGAAATGGGGTTTTTGATGCTGCCCAATTTCTCCCTGCAGTGATGGGTGACTCCAAGCTTCTGTTTCAGACACTTTCATCATTTGCCTTAGTAAAACCTGCTGCTCCCACTTTTCCTGGTGGGCACATTGTGAAAGCTCTGCCAGGTGTGTTAAGTCCTTGGCCCCCCCAACAAAACCTTCCCCCTCTTTTTGTGGCCCCACTGTACTGTCCGAGCACCCGTCATGTGATTTTCCAACCACACTGCAGTCGTTTGCTTGCCCGTGTGTGCCTTGGGCTAGGTGACCCCGTGAGCTCCCAGAGGATAGGAACCCAGTCCTTCCTCCATCGCCAGCACCCACCAGGCTGGGATCCACGAGAAAGGGCAACAAACGTCAAGTGTGACTAATCACAGAGGGCCTTTCTCTCAGGAGGTGGTTTTCGTATAAACACAGACAGAATTATTAGCTGAGAAAGGATGTTGGGATAGTTCAGTAAAACTCCCAGCAATTGGAACCCAACGTTGGTGGCCCTGAGGGCTGTTCACAAATATCCCATTTCTCCTTGTCCCAGAGACCCAGGAGGAACACTTCTACATCCTCTTCGATGTTAGGAGGGACCATGAAGCTTGCTTTGATTAATGAGATGTGAGCAAAATGATATGTGTTGCATGTAGCTTTAAAAGCCAGTGCCTGGCTTTTCTTGTCTCAGCATTCCAGGAAATATATATCAGGATGCATTTTCCATCAGCCTGGGTCCCTGAGTGACTGCTCTCAGAATCCCCACCCCCAGTACAGATATTTTGCATATGCAGCATGAGCAAAAGTAACATTGTTGCTTTCTATAGCCACTGAGAGATTCGGGGGCTGTTTGTTACCCAGCATGTCCCAGCCCCTTCTGAGAAATGCATATGGTTCTCAGAATTCCTACATCCTTTTGCATATAAGGTCTTGCTTTCAGCTATTTTTGGTTATTTTCTGTCTTCTCCACTAGACAGGGGGAGGGAGGTTAAGGCTGCAGGATATTTATTCTTCTCTGTAGCCCCACTGTCTCGCAAAGCACCTGGCACACAAGTTGCTTAATGAGTGCTCATTGAGGAAATTAACACATTGGTCACAACCAACGGCTCCTGAACAAAATTATCCACAAAAGAATCTGTGTGAAGTACATTTTTGCACAACTTAATTTTTTAAATATTTAGTCTCTGGAAATGGTTTAGAGACATTTCAGGGCAGTCTTCTACTCAGTGAGGTTAAGCCATAGGAGTAAGAGAGAGAGAGAGAGAGCGTCTGACAACAGGAGGTGCTGAGTGTTACAGGTAAGTGAAGTCTGCCCTGAGATCATCTTTTGTACTTTTGTCTGGTTCTCAGGACCATGTCTTAATGACCCTGGCAAATTTATTACAAAGTAAATACGAGTGCAATAAACCCACAACATACTTTCTTTCAGCCCTTACCATGTGCTGGATACCATCTTCAACCTGAGTCAAGGATGCACAGTCCTTACCATTGAAGAATTAACAGCTTAGTGGAGGAAAGGTTAGGTTGGAAGCAAGGGAACCCTCCACTCTCCTTGAGGTCCTCCCAATAACTTAAGTATTCTGAATTTAAGAATGAAATCCATCCTTATCAAACACTTCAAATATGTATTTATCACTTTTTTGTTGCTTCTACATGATAGAAAGCATTATCCCAATTTCCAGATAAGTAAACTAAGGCCTAAAGAAGGCAAGCAGCCAGCCCAAGTTCACACAAATATGAGTGGAGGAGCTGATCAGCTGGGGTCTGATTAATGTGCATGTTGATTTCACCATACTAGAAAAGGCAAATTGACTCTTTTTTCTTGACTTTTAAGGGAATAAGTCCTTTCCTTCAAAAGCCAAAAATAAAGTTCAGATGCAAGCATGTTGAAGTGCAAATGGAAACAAGACTACGAATAAAGCATATCTGTGAAGGAGGACACAACCCCAGGTCACAGTAACAAGTTTCAATACAAGTATTGTCAAACTATCAATCAAAAAGATACTGCCGATCAAATTTGTTGAGAAAAGTTGGATCAGCCACATGTTTATGTGGTGCCATTTGCTTACCCCAGGCAACCAGCATTTTACAACAGCCTGAAGACCTGGGTTTGAAGCCCTCCTTCTCCACTCATGAGTTCTGTGGCCTTGGGAAAATTCTTTAACTTCTTTGATCCTTAGTTTCCTAATGTGCAAAACGTGAGGATAAAAACAACACCAGTTTATGTGGTTATTATGAGGATTACTTGTGATGATGCTTATGAAATATGCAGTATCTAGAATTGGGTAAGAATTAATAACCACCCAATGATAGGTATTTTTGTCCTTAATTTATTAAATAACGGAGAGGGAGAAATATTGATGGGGGTGTTTCCCAAGACATCAATGCCCTCCCCACAGTCCTGGGCCCGACCACTTTGTGCTAAGCACTTGCCTGAGGGCTCTCTCCAAAGCTGAGAAAGGTGCTCTGTCCAGGCACTGTAGGTTGGATAGGCTGGAGCACTGATTTCCTTTTTTCTCCCAAGAGAAGCCACCAACCAAATTCTGATGAAAGGTGGGTTTATAAATAAATACCCCAGCTCCCTTCCCACGTGGATGAGATAACTCTGAGGTGTGTTCTACACTGTTAGAGTTCCCAGTAGAATTAAGCTCTAGTTGCTCACAATAATAACTGGTTACTTGTATAATACTTGAATGTGCCTCAGGGGATGCTTCTGGAAAATCTGTATTTAGATAAGGGGGCTAGGAATTTTGCCCTTTTGTGCCTCTGTATTTCAACGAGGATTAGTTTTTCCAGAAAAGAAAGAATTCCTCCACATACAGGTGAATTTCCCCCTAAATATCAGCAATAGTCTCTATGGGCAATTTTCGGTGGATTTGCAATCTAGACAGCATTTATGGAACCACCTTGCTTCTGAATGCAGGTTGGGAAACTGCCTTTGCTCCTTGTTCGTGATGCTGAAGTGGATCCAACACCATGAGAAGCTCCTTGGTTTCCACTGTGGAGCTCTTTATCTCGTGTCCATATTGGCAGGAGACTTTAAACAATCATCCCACAAGCTTTTCTCTTGGAAGGGAAAAGACATTCTTTGGAACTAAAGAACCCCAATCGTTAGTTATGTAGACTTTTGGCCTGGCAGAGCGCTGAGATGTAATTTGGTGAACTAGAAACATATTTCTTTATCAATAATAAAAAAACCACAGCATCGGTGCTGCTCGTGTCTCTGCGCCAGCAGCTACTGTAGAAAACACAGCGATCTCATGAATAATGTAGTGTCCCCAGGCCACAAACATGGCAGCATGTAGGAGGCCTATTTGAGGGGCAAGAGCCTATGACTTGCATTTGTTAAGCACATGGGATTATCAAGACTGTGTCACTAATGAATTCTCATGAAAGAAAATGAAATATTTATTATACATATTGCTGTGGTGCTCAGACCTTTATGCCCTTCTTGGACTCCTTTGTTTCTCAACGTGTCCCTTGATGCCAATGTCAGAGACAGAATGTTTGGATGGATGACCTAGGGTCTGGCCCAAGTGCTGCATCTCTCATGTTCTTATGTCTGCTTATTGATCTAATAAAATTCACACAATAAACTGATGTTTACAGAAACCCACCAAAGAGTTCCTTGAGAGGACTCACCATGGTTAGAAGCAATGCCCATTGCTCCTCAGCACCCTAGGAAAGGACGAGACTGCATGAAAAACTTTCTTTAAAAAAATGCACTTAACAATGGTTCTTTTTGCACGTAGTAATTCCCCATAGGAATCTACATGGAAAGTTTTTACTCTTTAAGCATTTATTTTATAGATGATGAAGTGTGCGTGCTAAGTAGCCAGAGGTTTCAAAGTCAGTAACATTTTTTAATGTTAATTTATCAAATTTCAGAGCTAGAAGTAACCTTTAGTGTACTATTGGTCTATAGGTAGAAGGATAATAACTGAAGGATTTGGTGAAAATTCCCCTCTGCTTCCCCTTCTAAAACCTGTTCTTTTAGTTCCCCCAGGATGTTATTTCATGATTGTTAATTTCAGGGATAGAAAATAGGTCTCATCTCGTGTGTTCATCAGTTGACTGGTAATGACTGACTGGATGGGGCTCAGTGTGGTAGAGCATCTCGATCTGTCGACATCGACCACCGTTACAGGAATGAGAATGGGGACGTGTGTGCTTCTCATTTCCCTACGCTAAGGCTTTGCTGACAAAGTCCTAAAATGAAAGAATAACTGAGAACTCCAGGGTCCTGGTAAGCATGATTCTTGCAATTATTTCATTTGATCTAATTTTAGAATATAGGCTTTGGCTGAATTACTAGAGGGTCACCTCTTGTGATAATTTTAGGCTATGTTCTAACAAAAGCCTATTTTGATTGCGCCCTTAGTCCTGGGATGTGGTCCCTGGAGGATTTCAATGGAAAATCTGAGCTGTTTATCAAGCCCCTTTGACTTTGGGGACTTGACCTCCTCACTTTGTCTCCCCAGCTCTGGCAGCTGCTGACGCATCTACTTTCAGCTTTTCAGCTGTTGTCCTCCCCTGCGCTGCCCGAGTCTTCCCCAGGTCTTCCCCAGGCATGCGCGGTTCACAGAGCTGAGGGAAATTGACATGCAGATTTCAGGGCTCTTCCTCTGTAACTCCTTCCATTCTGACATTTCCCCCAATTTTCAGCTGCTCTGGGAGCTCCAAACCCTAATATCTGATGCCCCAACCCGATTAGATTGCTGCTTTCTGTTTGAGCTCTGTCTCCCATAGTTTGTACACACAGAGGACTCTTCAGAGAAGAAAAGCCAACTGGTACAGCCCCCACCCAGTGTGCTTCTCTTCTTTCAAGGTTCATGTCTCCGCCAGTGTCTGCTTGCTTAGTTCACTTTCCTCCAGAACATATTCTACATCGTAACGTGCAGCAGAAAATTCACAGTAAAACAAATTCACATGAAAGATTCCCAAAACTTGCTATTGGCCACATTAAGTCCTTCAAGGAACTAAAGCAGCCTTGAGTCTCTGCCTGGCCTGGTGGTAAATAACCACCTAGCGAAGGTGAAGATCACTGGGACGGGCTGGCAAGATAGGATGGAAGGCCTGGGAGGTGACCTAATTGCATACCAACTTATATGGATAAGACAAAGATCGGACAGAAAAAGCATTCGCAACAGTAGGAGATTACAAGAGATGCTGCCGCATTCCAAAGCCCTCAGCTGTAAACCTTTCAAGGTCAAGTCATTCCAAACATGCATCTGTGGCAGTTCTAATGTCTCTGACAGGTGATGCCCTAAGGCCCAGAGGCAAGCATGTGTGTTCAGAGGCAAAAGGATATTGGAGGCCAGTTATAGCCAAGCCAGGGGAATTGTGTTCTACTTTCTTTTAGAATCTGAAGAATCTCTTACATGTTTCCTCTAAGTGTCAGATTTTGATGTCCCACGTGAAGTTTGGCAAATTGAAATTCACAGCAACAGAAGGTAGGTGTTTAATAAATGCTTTTCAAGCCCGGGCAAATTTGTGAAGCTTCACAAAAAGGAAAGAAAGGTAGGCAGCAAACAAAACGTTTGACCAAGTCTGGCCATCACATAAAGCACACAAAAGTATTAACATTTAATTTTTTTTAAGAAAAAGAAAGGGAAAATTCTGCTTAGTTCTTCAATTAGGACAAAAACAATAAACATTATAAATTGCATTCAAAGTAAAGAGGAAATGCTGACACGAAGAAGGAAAGGTTTCACACTGTTCTCGCATCAGAACTCCAGCATATCCCTAGGATAAGCCAATTACCTCTTGGTCTCCTTCAGAACTTATGCATTTGTGTCACCGACTATCTTGTGTCTTTCCATGTGCTTATATTTCATTGCAGGGTTGGCTAGAGTTGAAAACAGATTAAAAGAAACCCTTAAAGTAATCAACATAATTATTTGGAGACAAAAAAATGCAGAGGCCCAGGCTGCAACATCAGCTCTGTGATGTAATAACCTTGGTCACGACGTCAGAGAAGCCAGATGCCAATGTACATATTTACTGTCATGAAGCAGGACACATCTCAGGCCCACCTGAGTAAAAGGCTAATCAAAGAAAATTCTACCTCCTCTCCAGCCCTACTGTGCAAGGACTGGGTGACCACGTACTTGAAGGTGCTGGCTTGCAGCTCATCACTTGGCATGCTTCAAGTTCACGCTCTGAGTGGGGTAAAATAACTTGGCAGACTTTCAAAGGATGGAAAAACATTTAATATCATTACTTCCTTTGATCTTTTCTCATATATTGTGCAACACTGGATTTCGGGGCACTTCATATAGACTCATGGAGAAAAATCTATTAAAATAAATTGTTTTGAAAATGACCCTTTCGATTTTTGAGACAATGTTTTTATACAAATATCATTATATTCTATGAGAGACTCCCATGTTTAACTTTTTCTGCATAGCTCAAATAAATATGCTCAGACTGTCAAACCTATCTCATAAAAATCTCTTATCTCCTAGGTAACACTGAGATGAGGAGAGAGACAAAAGAGCTGCTTGTGAGTCTGAAGATGGAAGCAGCAAACCCCCTGGGGACCCCGAACCGAGGAAACCAGGCCCAGCCTAATAGCTTGCAAGACATCGCTGTCAGGTACTGGAGTTTGGAGGGCTGGCGGGAGTAGCATTATCTTTCTCGGAGTCTACAACACAGAAGCAGATCGAGTGGCTTATTCTCAACAATCTCAGGTAAACAGTCCTTTCCCAGGACACAGGGCTCCTTAGAGAAAGAGCCACAGGCTAAAGTGATTCTGGTTTATGATCCCAGTCGCATCCTGTAGTCAGCTTTTCAGGGACACGGATGTGCACACATGTTTTCCCATCCATTTGTGTTCTCAATTTGGTGGAGACCAACAGGCAGCACACAACACAGTCTTGGTCTCTGGAATTTACAGCCCAGTTGGGGAAGCCAGATGCCAGCACACATACATAGACACACAAGTTGGAGGATGATAGAAGGCAGGCTATATCCCCAAACATGTATGTACTCATAGGTATACATGTATGTAACATTCATGCATGTGTATGTAAGTATATATGGTGTGCACACATGGATGTGTATGTGTGTGCAAATACATGTATATGTCTTTAAGCATATAACTGTGTATGCATAATGGACTTAATGTTTGTGCCCCCAAAACTCATACGTTGAAATCCTAATCTCCAATGGGATGGTATCAGGAGGTGAGGTCTCTGGGAGGTGATCCGTTCTTGAGTGCAGCCCTCATGAATGGGATGAGTTTCCCTATGAGAGCAATGTGAGAGTTTGCTTCCCCTTCTGCTCTCTGTCATGTGACAATACAAGGAAAAGCCAGAGGTCCATAACCCAGAAGACAACCCTCACCAGAGCCTGAGCATGCTGTCACCGAGATTTCAGACTCCCAGCTTCCAGGACTGTGAGAAATAAACTTCTGTTGTTTATAAACCTATGGTACTTTGTTAAAGCAACCAGAACTAAGGCAGGATGTGTGTATGTTACATGTATCTATATAATAACCATCCCAAAACATAGTGGTTTAAGACAACAGTAACATTTTATCATTATGTCTCACATTTCTAGGCATTGACTGGGGTAGGTGGTCTTTACCTGGCTGCTCACACAATTGCAATCACATAGTGGTTGGATCTGGAAACACGTGAGGGCTCAAACACTCACTGCCTGTCTGATCCCTGGGCTGAAGACACTCAAACACCTGGGGGCCGGGACAGCCGGGCTCCTTGGCCTCTCTGTCTCAGTGTGGTCTTGCCACATGGTGTCCTCAGCATGGGGGCTCCTTACCCAGTGGCTCAGAGCCGTATGTGCGTGTATGCAGACAGCGAGCGGTGAGGAAGTCATGTGGCCTCCCATGACCTAGTGTGGGAAGTCACACAGAACAATGCCACTGCCTTCTGCCGGTTAGGGCAGTTACAAAGATCTGGCCTGTCTAAAGGGAAGGGGGAGTAGACTCCAACTCTTGATTCTTGGTGGGAATGGGACAAGATTCTAGAAGAGTATGGGGTCCTAGAGTTCTTGTTGTGGCCCTTTTGGAAGATGCAGTCTGCCAGTATTTATCTCTAGCTGAAATAACTTTAGCTATAACCGTATTTATAACTAATCTATAGCTATTAATATGGACCAGACAGTGAGTGGTAAGTGAAGTTATGAAGGAAAGTATCTGCAGGAGCCCGCACGGCCAGTGTAGATTGCACGGGGTGAGTCGGGCTTGAGTGGAGCCTTGCAGAAAGGATGGGTTTATGGAGCAAGGGAGGGGACATCCAGGTGGAGAGGGAGGCAGAGACAGGCGTGGAGGTGGGAAGGAGCCGACGGATCCAGGGTTCTAATGAAGTGGGTGCCATCAAATGCATTTCTCCTTCTACAAACAGCCACGTTCTCCAGTGGAAACAGTAGCAGGTATCAATGTGTTAACATGTCATTGTTCCCATTACAAGATCTTTCCCGATCCTCATGGCGACCCCGAGAGCTCTGTGCTTTATCGAGTGGGAAACTAAGGACCAGTTCCCAAAGCAAGAAGATCCACTTGATCTTCGAAGTCAAGTGCCCTTTCTCCCTCACCACAGTAGCCTCTTCAGCATCCGCATTAGATACGGCTTAGTTCACCCTCCCCCCAGGCTCAAAGAGACAAACACATGCTTATGCAAATCCTAACTGTATTTTTTCCTCAAAGAAACAACTGCATCTAGAATCTGAAAGACCACATGGAACTGCATTAAATTTCATGGTACATTAGAACCCAGAATGGGACCCAAGACTAAAATTGGCCAATTTCCTGATTAGCTTTTTGCTGAGTCTCTGGCTGGAGAAACACCACCCTGGAGGGTGTAGCGTCTGGGGTTTTGTCCTCACTGCAGGCCTGGTGACGAACACCTTTCTCCACCCAGGGCTTCCTACTCAGACGGAGCAGTGCTAGCCCCTTCTACCCAAAAAGGGACTGGTTCGGGATTCTTGCCTTTTTTAAGCGCTGGGAATGTCTACTTGTGTCTTGACATTTGTCATAGGCTAAGAATGAGCTAGAAATTGACTCAGATTCTGCCGTTGCCTGAGATACATCCTGATGGAAAGCGTGTTGGCACCTTCTGCAGTAACTCTTTCTGTGCCTCAGGGCCCCTTTTCATCCTTTCCACATTGAAGGCCACGGGATGCCGGTACCCCAATATGCACGTGGTGTGCTGGAACTCACAGGAGCCAGGCAGAGTTGGCATCAGGGCTTGTAAAGGAGCCCAGCTGAAAACTGAGAGAGATTTAGACACTGGGGAAGAGCTGGCCTGGCGCCATTATTGCTCCTGTCGACTCTGCGAGTTGCTAGAATGGAAGTGAAGGAGTCACCATCCGGACTCTGCCTGCTTCCCCGGGGACCCCTTTGCCATTTGCTCCATCCAGTTCCCAGGGTGCTTCCCGACCCAGGAGCCAGCACCCAGGGCTCCGCCAGCTGCAGCTCCCCTCCGTGAGGCTCGGCCTGACACCGCACCCTTCCTGACCTCCTACCTTTCCCGGTCACGCTGTTCGCTCTGCTGCCAGTGTTTCCAGACAGCACATTCAACATCTTTTTCACAGGAGCGCTCATGCCACACTCAGCTTCTGGGAAGCCAGGCTAACCCAGGAACCACACAAATGCTGCTTCTTCCACAAACATTCCCTTGATCATCCCAAAGGAATCCTGCACTAAATCGCCATCGAGACTGGGATCCAAACCGCACGAATGCAGGCTCGAGGGTAGGTGGTGGGCAGCAACTCGTCTCCCACATCCCTGGGCCATGGGTACGGCACCGCATACTCTCTCTTAAAAAATAACAGGGTCCCAAGTGAGCCACACGCATCACTGCATGGCCCATCAGCTCCGGGCACGCTGGCCTGGTTTTGCTCAGTGGAAGAGCACTGTTTCTGCTGAGACTCCAGCGTGCCGCTGGGCTTCGTGGTGCTGAGATTGGCTGGCTGGTGGTGTCAGGGATGGATTGATGCTAGACCGGACTTGCTCTGGGAAATTGTCAGAGACGAGGGGTGAGGTAGGGAGTGGAGAAGCCGCAGAAACAACTACCCATGGCCAAAGTTTCCATTCCCTGTGCCAGCCAAAGGGAGCCAGGGGTGTCCCAGAGGCACGTCTGACTTGTCTGAGCCGAGAGGCGGCAGTGAGATCGTCTTCTCACAGTGTTTTCGCTGGTCTTGAACATGTTCCAGACATTTCTGTGTTCTCCCATCACATCATTTTTTTCTCTCTCTTTTTTTTTTGGTCTTGTTTTTACCAGGAAGCTCAGGTCCAAATAGCCAAATAGAACACAATGTGTGGTTATGTCTTGGTCTGCTGGAAGTAGGAACAGACTCAGGTGACAACCGAATGCCCTTCCCAGGGTTGTGGAGGATTTGGATATTAGAACCACATGGAATGGAAGAAAATGGCAACTTGGGTTTGAGAATGGAAAAGATTGTAATTTTTTGTAACCATTTCCAAATAACAGAAAGGCAAGGGCTAGAGAAAGGGCAGGAAGCTCACTGAATGGCCGGGGGCAAGACTCGGCATGTCCAGGGGCGTCAAGTCTTGAAAATCTCTTCCACACACAAGGTGTGGACCACACACGTTTTGGCCAGCCTTGCCTTTCCTGGGGGAAACTGTACTGCCATAAAATGAATGAAATCAGCTCTTTTTATGCCCTCGTATTTTAACGAGCCTGGCTGAATAGCTAAGTGGCTACGTTTGTGGCTTGCAACGCTCTGTACAGGGGAAGGCGCTCGTGTCTGACTAGCTGCATTCACGCCTGTATCCACCCTCTCCCTCTCTCTCTAAAACATGTCTAAAACCTGCTAAGGTATATGGCTTGGAAAGGAAAGTGAGCTCTCATAGACAGATTAATGTCGCTTCCTTGTTAAGGTGACGGGTACAACCAGTCCCACAGGAAGCACAGGCAGGACGACCACACGACTTCATACCCCTGCAGATGCTTCTGGGTCTTCACTGGGCTAGCGATCCAACACCCGGTGCTGTGAATGTCCTCTGCTAACGGCTCAGAGTGCACTCTTCCCTGGAGAATTGCCCTTGGCCAGTGTGTTGCTTCACCCAGAAATGCCTGGAAGATTAAGTCCTCTCTCCAAGAGCAGTAGCTGACACTAGGGTACAAGGGCCAGCCCGTGCTGCAAGGTGGACAGCTCTGCGGTGCCAGGTACACCCTCTGGTCTCCGTGGGATCAGGCAGAGGCTAGTCTGCAGCTGAGGCCACTTTGCTGGCTCATTTTCCTGCCTGAGCCTGTTTCTCTCACTCCCCTTCTCCTGAGAACTCTCTATCATTGTCACTTGCATAAGAATCTCTGTCTCAGGGACCCCACCCCAGATAATCCCTTTGGCTGGCTTTTGCTCTGAGTCTTCAAAGGAAGGGGCATCTCTTTGAAATGTAAAAGGTACACCAGCTGCTAGAGGTGAGACCCCTCCCCCTGCCCTCTGCCCCTGGCCACTTAGGGATGACCGCAGTCCAGGCTGTGTGCCCTGGAAACTGATAGCATGGAACAAAATTGGGATTAAATGTCAAGAAACGATGTGCCCATGCCCCCCGCCCCAAACATCCCTGCAATAGTTAAAATTGGGTAGGATTTCCTTCCCCCAAATCTCCCTTTGAAGTTTGAAGAGGAATTCTGTAAACGTTTTATATTTTAATAAGAAGTTTATTTCCCAGATGATTCCATCACTTGGAAGGGAACGAGTCTGGACGGAACCTGGCATCCTTGCTGAGACGCCCCAAGGATTGGTGTCTGCAAAGCTCTCCTCAGCTCGTTCTGCACCTCTGGTGGGATGAAGCCCGTTTCCTGCAGGAGTGCTCCTCTGTTGAAGAACTTCCAACTTGACTTCCGGAGGGAGATTTTGCTCTCTTTCATTGCAAGGACTAAAAACGTTTAAAATTGTTTCCATGGGCATGACTGAGTTGGGTGGTCAGGAGCACAGACAGGCTACCCCAGGGTCTCAGTACTCAGATGACAAAGGCAGCACCTCTGCTGGTCACACAAAGGCCTGTGGCTGAGGCTGAGCAATGCAGAGATGTCCGTCCAAAGGAAGGTCACCAGCCACAGACCCTCTCTCCCTCCACACGGATCTCCACACCCCAGGCCCTGGGGAGCCTGCTGGGTCCTGCCTGGGAGGAGCGTGAGCTATTTTGACTTGGAATGTGGCAAGCTAGGCCAAGGAACCCAGGGCCAAGAGATACAGTGTAGAGCAAGCACGCCCGAGAGAGCATTTCCTCCAAACCAGGCCGCTGAGGAGCCAGAGAGGCAGGCAGGCAGCAGCGCGGTCCCTCTGCTGTTTCTGGGTGTGGAGGGCTGAGCCATTCTCTCATGGCAGTGGGGGAGTTGGCAGTTGGCTTGAGAGGTGTATGCCTCCCTCGCCCTTAGCCCAACTGTACCCCTAACCCAGATCCCTGCCCCCCCACCCTCAGTGTCCCCATTTTCTGATCTATCCTCTTACCCTAAGAAAGGGTCCAGGTTCTCTAGCTCTTACCCAGTCCCCACCTCCTCCACCCACCCCGTTATACCCCACGAGCACTTCACATTTCCAGACTATTCTACCCTTTTTATCCTCCATCTGGTCCTAAGACTGAGGTCAGTAACGCTGGTTGAGGAAGTAGGCATATGATTATTACATAGCACAGTGTTAGTAATTGGCTTATTCATTTATTCCTTCAACAAGGAGTTTGCGTGCTGACTCCCTACAGGTGCTTTGTTCATCTGTAAGTAAATAGGTGATGTTTACCCTGTTTGCTTATCTTTCTTACACTTTTTTTTTTTAATAACCATCACTATATCATGTGCATCTTCCAAGGTAAGCATACTAGACCAGGTCCCATGGTTTTCAGGCTGTCCCAACAGAGGTGTCAGAGATGGGATCTGAGATGATAACAGCTCTTGGGACCAGCCCAGCGGGGTGGGAATGACAGTCACTGAGACGGCTGGCAAAGGAATGGCTCACACCTGTAATGCTTCCCCATCTAGCTGGTCACCTGGTCGGCTTGTGCTGATTCCTGTCACCATGGCAACGGGGACAGACCAACCACTTAATTTAGAGAGCTACACACCAGCCCCACAAGCAGCCTCAGGGTCTAGAAATAATTCCATGCCTAGAGTCAGACATCAGCAGTGAGATGTATATAACATTATTGGAAAGATTGGAAATACCATACTCTTAACTGCTTCCCAAACGCTCGGGCTCCTGAAGTCCCATCGCTCTGATTGGACAGCTCTTTCTGTGTGGGACGTGAGCACCAGGGAAAGCCTGGAAGGTGCTTGCTGTGCCTCCGGGGATGCGTGAGACCATGTTAGATAGGAGACCAAGCTTTTGCGATGTTAATGGTTATATAATGATTATTTTAATGTTATTATAAAAATATCCATGTTTATTTATGGAGAAGATAGAAAATCATTTTTAAAAACAAATACATTTTTTGAAAGTGAGTTTAAGAAAAGTCAAGAGCAAGTAGGATTCTATTGTAGCATTAACTTTCCAGAATCATCTGCTCTCTGAATGGGAAAGATTAGTGACCACAGACATCAATGGATTGAGCAGGGACAGTGGCTGGACCCTGGTGCCAGGCCACACACACGTTATCTCAAACGGTCCTTCCAACATGCTGGCAGGTAGGTGGAATTGTCACCATTGCACAGCTGCAGAGATTCCACTCAGATTCAAATCATCTGCCCCGGGCCACAGGACTCCTGAGTGGCAGAGCCAAATCTAAAACCCAGTTTTCTCTGACTCCAGAGTCCAGGCTTTTGTCCACAATGTTGTGTGATAAGCACAAAGCAAGCGTCTGGTGCAGAGGGCAAGGAAGAATACGCATGACTTGGTCAGGGCCAGAAGGCTCTATCTGCAACACTCTCAAAGCCACCTGTCTTCGCGGTTGGCAATTTCAGATCGGTGCACAGTGGACAACGTGGGGATCTGCCCAGCCTGCTAGCTCTATCTGCACCCCCTTCAGTGCACTTCCAGCTTCCCACAGCCAGCACCCGCACCTCCTCTTCAAAGGGTGGGCCCTAGGGCACCTCCAGAAGAGCCTGGGCATGAACGTCCCTGCTCCCTGCCCCGGTCCCCCAACTCATCACTGATGGAGGCAGGTGTGTGCAAGCCCAGCTCCCTTGCCAGGGGTTGGGGCATCACAAAGACGGAATTCACACTTGAGAGCCACCTGTGGGGTCAGGGGGAAGGCGTCCTGGGCAGGACTTTTGCTGAGTGACATACCTGATATGGTTCTTCCTCCTCCCACTCCCTGACCAGCACATCCTTAGTATGACTAAGTGACTTGCACACAAGTCCTCATCTTGGGAACAGCTCTGGGAGCCCATCCTCAGTGGGCAGAGGTGTCTGACGCATGAGCAGGAGGGTAGAGGAGGTGCAGGGGGTGCCCAGCACGGGATGGCAGTGCCTGGGACCACAGGGACAGGGGAGGCTGGAGCCAGAAAGACCAGAAGCTCAGGCTGCCTTTGTCCATCAAGGAGGTCATTACTGTGCTAAGGGACATGGAAGACAAATGACACCTCTGTTCAACCAACTCAAGGACACGGCAAACCACACAAGTTGGTGCTGGGGGAAAGAAGCACATCAAAGGAACCACCTTTGAAGAAGTTAGTTACAATGTTGGTAGCTAACGAGGAAGAGGGATTCATGGACAGGAAAGCACAATGGCCGGGAGAAGTCAGAACAAGAACAAACACACGCAAAGGGCAGGGGAGAGCGAACAGCCCTCTCCTTCCCTGGATGACTCCTACGAGTTCAGGTGAGGGACTTGCGGAGAGAAGCCTGGTGCTGCTGTCCCAGTGTCCAAATGCAAGGATGGCAGTGAGGAAGCCTTACGCCAACGAGTGACAGGGCAAGTTCATATGCTTCAAATAATTATTGCCGTAACCAAGTTATTAATACATGGGAAAGGGAGAAAAGGCAAAACTGAGTGTAATTAATGTGCCACATTTTAAAATATGAATAAAGTACTGAGAAGAAACATAGAGACAATCAGAGTTTAAAAAATGGCACTTGCGTAGATTTCTAGCAGAGAAGAGAGGTGAGAAGAAATTGTTTGCCCCAAAGCCAATCATTCATTCCTGTGTAAGATCAAAAAATGAATATTTTTACAACCCTTAAGAGAAGGCAAAGAGCAAGGGTGGGGAGATAGGTCCCCAGTTGCCCCCCAGGTAGATGCTCTGCTGTTTTGTACAAAGAGCACATGGAATCCTGTGCCTCTCAGGAAAGTGTCTTTAGTAAAAGCCTTCACCCTAATGTCCCAATGTTAATAACAGCTCTAACTGTATCCATCACTGGGTCATAATTAATGTTTTTTAGCAGATACCCAGGTCAGGCTTTTTCAGTGATTTGAATACAATTGTACCCAAAGCTGTTTATTAAAGTAATTAATGATGCACATGATAACTTGGGAGCACCTGGGCATCCCTCTCCCCAGACACCAGGTAACAAAGCAGCCAGTGGGACTCTTGGGCTCTGCCCTGCCTCTCTCTTGGTTTTGTGGATGGAGTGGGGGCAGGAGATCTTTTTCAACTGCCGGCTTTCTCACCAGCCTGAGAAGAGTTTCTGTTTTGGGAAAGTAAACCCAGAGCCACTTTCTCAATTCCCTAAGGTCCGTGGAGCGTGCACTGGAGAGGTGCTACTCCTGGAAGCCTGAGATTGGTTTCCATCTCATCACTGTCCAGAGTGGCAGATGGGAGGACATGTGGCCTTTGGGATCAAAAGGAGAGTCTGCGTGAATTGGCAACAGTTGATATGGCCAGTCTGGGCCAAGCATGGTCTCTGGGAACTTACAAATCTGGGAGTATTTGTAAGTTTACAGACATAGAGAGAGGTAATCAATTCAGGATCTCATACACACACAAAGGACATAAACTTTCTCTATTCCCAAAGACATTTTCTACTTCCTTCTACTCAAAGCCTCCAAATTCTAGTGCTGAATTCAGAAAAAAAAAAAATATATATGGGGCAACCTTCAACTCTGTTACTCAGTACAGTAAAGGGAACGGCACATTCCAGAGACAGAGGCACCTACCATATGTCAACACAGGAGCTGACAATTAAAAAGACCATGTGCTATAAAGTACGTTCGATGCTAACATTTTTCTGAACACAATGCGATTTTTCTTCTGTGTTCAAAAGATAGTGCAGGACGCACAGATCTTCAGGGCCATTATGAAGCTCCCGGGCAGTTAAAATTCCACTGATAATTCCAGTGGCGGCTCCTGGCTGATGGTACACTGCAACACCCCAAAGGCCCTTGAGCTCATTTGAAAAAATGAATTGGGAAACAAATCCAGAAAAGAGAGAAACATGTAAATGTTTACAATAGTATCTACCAAATTGCAGGCATTTAGTAGTACATGTAAATTATGAATTGAGAACAAAGGATATGAGGCCATGTCAACTACATTACTATGGTGTTTACTTAATTTTTTGGAGACAAGTGCTGCCTTATTCTCCAATGATTATTAAAATAAAATAATATAAAATAAAACGAAATACTTGAAATTAAAACAATATGACCTTAACTAAGGATTCTGAAACATGAAAATCCACATACACCGAGAAAATGAAAACCTCATGGAACCAACAAGTCAGTCATATCTGGAAGGGGACCCCGTGACTGGGGTTGAGAGTTTTCCATTATCACGAGATGATGCCCTGTTTTTGTTTTTTTTTTTTCAGACAGAGTCTTGCTCTGTCACCCCAGCTAGGGTGCAGTGGTGTCATCATAGCTCACAGCAACCTCAACTCCTGGGCTCAAGCGATCCTCCTGCCTCAGCCTCCCTAGTAGCTGGGACTACATGCGCTCGCCACCATGCCTGTATAATTTTTTGTTTCTATTTTTAGTTGCCCAACTAATTTTTCTATTTTTAGTAGAGACAGAGTCTCACTCTTGCTCAGGATGGTTTTGAACTCCTGACCTCAAGCAATCCACCCACCTCGGCCTCCCAGAGTGCTAGCATTACAGGCGTGAGCCACCGCGCCTGGCCGATGATGCCCTTTTGTATCAAGAAATTATATGCAGTAGGAGTTTTGAATGTATGAATTATAGTAGGTTATGTGCCTTCACCATAAATTCTAAGGGCAGCTTTCCTTTCCTGAGTGCAGAAAAAGAAAAAAAAATGCAACTAAAAAGTACCCAGGTTTCTATTCTGTGATTGACCTCAGTAAGTATAGCTTAAATAAACTACAGGTTAGGCATTCTTAACCTGAAAATCTTAAATCCAAAATGCCCCAAATCTGCAACTTTTTGAACACCACTAGGCTGAGATAGTGACTCTGCTTTCTGATGGTTCAATGTACACAAACTTCGTTTCATGCATAAAATTATTTAAAATATTGTATAAAATTACCTTCAGGCTATGTGTATAAAGTGTACATGTAACAAAATGAATTTCATGTTAAGACTTGGGTTCCATCCCCAAGATATCTCATTATGTATATGTGCATATTTCAAAATCCCAAATTCAAAACACCTCTGGTCCCGAGCATTTTGGATAAGGGACACTCAACCTGTACTTCTGCTCATTGGTAACGAAGTGGAAATGTAGTTTGGCCAATTTCCCAATTAGATCCCTCTACAGGGACTTCTGAAATGAGAATTCTAGGAAGAAGCATCTCCTGGTGGCACCTGTCATGAAGAGTAGCAAGAGGTGGTCAGGCTGGGTGGATTTGGCTCCCACTCTCACTTCTTTATGGAACAAGGCAATTCCTTAGATCTTTTTCTTGGTCTGAAGGGGAACAGAACCCCACACACAAAGTTCTCTAATGAAGCATTGCCCTGTTTTTGTTTTATTTTCCAATGTAAAGGATCACCTTCCTAACTTCTCAGGCCAGGTCTTGAGTATTCGAGTCAGGAGGGAGGAGGTGCAATCCGCAGAGGTGAGCAGGGAGCAGGCGGAGCTGGGATGAGAGGGCCAAGTCCTTGCTGCAAAGCACCTGCCCTTGGGCCCCTACCTGGCTCAGCGGAGGGAGCTGAGCCCCGTCTGAGGTCCCATGATCACAGCTGTGACTGGGAGACAAATGCCAGAGTAAACAATAACCGTCACACTACCCACGGCATGCTAATTCTCCTCTTGCATAGCATAATGAAGTCTCCCTTGACCACCCCCATCAATCTGGGTTTGGTCAGGATGTGGCGACATGCAGAGATGGTTACTGACACGTCTCCCAATTTGGTCCAAATTGGAAGAAGGAAACAACACACATGTATAGGCTCATCAGGAAAAAACAAAACAAAACTCTGTAGGGAATTTGACAATAAAATTGAAGCAGAGCCAACCACAAAGAAACATCATTCTAAAAAGACTTGGAACTGAGCTTCATGACCTCCAAGTGGCATCAGTATCTTGGGGATCAGCAAATATTTCTAGAATTGAGCATCCAGTTCACCGGGCGGCTGGTGTGGTGTACAGACCTCTGTCGTCTCCTTCTCAGCCCACAGCGACTGACTAGGTTTAGGGGCTGTGACTGACTCAAGATGGCATTTCTTGATGGCTTTTACTGATGTCATTGTGTAACAATCTGGGGTCCTGTGTTCCAGAAAGCCTTGGGTCCACCAGGTACGCATTAGCTCGGGGAACACGGATGCGTCCTGGGCCTCCTCTAAGCCTAAGTTTCCTCATCCACCAAACCAGGCAACAGGCATTTTGCTTTGGAATTTGTAAAGTGCTACTGTTGTGGTTGTCATTATTATCATTTGAAAGCACTGATTCTGGTGCAAGAAAAGCCAATCAGATTCAGTCAAAAGTTCAGTGAGGAAAGAGGAGTGATGAAAAGGAAAACAACGAACTATGAAAGGAAAAAGAGAATGGAGGTGGTGAAAACACACAGAGACCTCCTCCTGCTTCCGAAGGAAACAAGGACTCCCGATGGCACTGGGCCTCCAGCCTCTGAACCCCTCTTCGTCACATGACAGGGCATGAAATTCAGATCCAGAGGCATCTCCTTGGCATCCCCTGTGTTCTGAGCACTTGCTTCTATGGGAGATGCCAAAGAAAGGTTATAAGGAAATAGTTAACGCTCCACATTTACCTAACAGATCTTCCAAACTCTCCTGTGAAGAAGGTACTATTATGTCTATTTCATAGATGAACAAAACTGAGGTTTAGGCATTTAAATAACTGTGTTCAAGGACTTGAAGCCAGAACTCAATCCCGGGTTTGACTGACCCCAGGGTCTGTACCTCTAACCACCATCCCAAAGGGCAGAGCTCTACCACAAAGACAGAACTTGACCATGGCTACATCCAAGCCCACGGGACATGGCGTCTGATGCATTTCAGTTCCCAGGCTCCTTATGCAAGATCACACCGTTATTGATTCTGCAGGGCCTGGGTGCAGGGCAGAGGATCAGCGCAACATAAATTTCCCCTCCACTTCAGCCTCAGCATGAGAAGTACCTGATCACCTCTTTTCTTAGGTATTTATGGTCCCCATAATGAAGACATTGGATCAGCAGAGCACACGAGAATAAAAGAGGACACAAAAACAACTCTCCGGAAGTGTCAGTCAGTGCTGCTGCTGGAGCTAGGTATGGGGAGAGGGAGACCAGTGAGGACTGAAAACGTGTTCCCGAAGGTGAGCTTGCGCATTGAGCCTGGGGCCATGGCCCCCAAATGGAGGGCTGAGGTCCTGAGCCAATGCCCCCCACATGATAACAATTATTTTCCTCACTTATCTTACCAGCAGGCAGATATTTTATTTTGGAAATTTTTATCGACTTTTTCAAAAACTTACATTCAATCAAACTCACCACTTTTGGTGTACAGTTCTATTCATTCAACCACCGTCACCATCAAGATACAGAACAGTCCTATCACCCTCCAAGTTCTTTGGTAGTCAACTCCTAGCCCTCGGCAAACACTGATCTGTTTTGCTGCTCTTATAATTTAGGAATGATTCATTATGATAAGGATAGTTTTTAGACACTATAAAGTCCGTTTCCCCTATTAGTGCCATCCTAGAGGGGAGGATCCCCTTCCCTGGGTCAGCAAGGGCATGCTAAGCCTAGGCAACGAGGTGGGGGGACGTGGTGAGTGAACAGGGGCAGCACCTTCAGATGCAGCCACAACTCTCTCCACCTGGCCACCACCCCCATCCAACCCCTCACGTGGCAGCTGACTCTGCACCTGCCTACACTCGACCCCTTGCAGGCAAGAGTGTCCACCAATGGCATTCTCCATGGTTCACCACCTGGGCTAACCCCAGAAGTGGAAGGCAGTCTGGTGTGGCGGACAACAGTGCAAGATAACAAATGTTTGTTCCAGCTGCCTGGAAGGGCCTCTCTCTCTACTAAAGTGGACTCTGTCTCTACTGGAGGGAGCTCTCTCTCTACTAAAGCTGACTCTGTCTCTACTGGAGGGGGCTCTCTCTGCCCTGGAGTGGCCTCCTTCTCTCCCAGAATGGGAACTTGCTTTCTGTTGAGATTCTAGCAATGTGGGTAAGACAGTTGGAGCAGGTGTTTTCTGGAAGTGGGTGAATCTTGGTGGTCTGGTCCTCCAGAGAGTGGATCTCCTGGCAGCTGTGAGGCCAGCGTGGCTGGGGCACGCACCATCATAGCCAACTCTAAAAAAGCACATGTGTGTTTGGATGGATGCATTACGTATGCATGTATTTATTAAGAATAGGTAACATGCACTTTAGAAAAGCAATCCTCCAAGGGAAAAGAAGGAATGAAGTTCCTGGTCACCCAGGTACAACCAGGATGCTCAGTCTCTTGAGGCCCTGGCCTGTGTGTTCCTAAGCGTATCGAGCACTAAGGCGTAAATACAGCCTTTCTTTTTACGTGAATGGAAACTAATTAAACACAGTGTTCTGCGTTGTGCTATTTGCATTTAACATGTCTTGGAAATCTCTCCGTGTAGGCGTATCGATCCAGCTGCCACTGACTGGGTGTCAGGGACTGACACCCAGTGCCTGGTAACGGACATCTAGGCTGCATCAGTGTCTGTAGCGTCACCCTGTGCACACTTCTCTGTGTGCCTGGGTAAGGATATTTGGAGAATAAACACCTAAAAGGAGAATGGATGGGTATAAAAGTGATGCACATTTAAAAATTTTTGACAGAAATAAAATACCATCCAAAGAGCTCATGCCAACATTTACACCCATCTGCCATGACAAGAGCGCTTGATTCCCACGCCCTCGCCAACATGGTGAATTAGTGACTTTTTGATCTCTGCCACTATGATACAGAAAAGATGGCATCCGGGGTAGCTTTAATTTGCACTTTTGCTCATAACTGATGAGACTGAGTATCTTTCAGTAAGGTTTTTTGTAAAAGGTTTATTTTTAATTTTTATCTTTTTAGTTGTAGTAAAAATACACATAACATAAATTTTTCTGTCGCAATCATTTTTAAATGCACAGTTCAGTGCTGTTAAGTATATTCACATGGTTTGTGAACCACTATCCAGAACTTTCTCATTTTGAAAAACCAAAACTCTGCGCCTATTAAATAACAACTCCCCATTCCATTCTCCCTCCAGCTCTTGGCAACCACCTTTCTACTTCTGTCTCTATGCATTTGACCACTCTAGAGACCTCTTATAAGTGGAATCATATAGTATTTGCCCTTTTGTGGCAGGCTTGTTTCCCTCGGCGTAATGTCCTCAGGGTGCGTTTGTGTTGTAGCATGACTCAGAAGTTCCCTCCTTTGCAAGGCTGATTAATATCCCTTGTACGGATACACAGGTGGAACAGCCCTAATCTGAAAATCCAGTATCTGAAACTCTGACCACCAACATGATGCCACCAGTGGAAATTTCCACACCTGACCTCATGTGATGGGTCACAGTCAAAATGTAGTCGAAACTTTGTTTCATGCACAAAATTATAAAATGATTGTGTAAGATTACCTTCAGGCTATGTGTACAAAGTATATATAAAACACAAAAGAATTTCATGTTTAGACCTGAGTCCTATACCAAAAATATCTCATTATGTATATGCAAATATTCCAAAATCCGAAATCTGAAACACTTCTGGTCCCAAGCATTTCGGATAAGGGACGTTCAACCTGTACCACATTTTGTTTACACATTCATGGGTGGACGCTTGAGTTGCTTTCTACCTCTTGGCTATTGTGACTAATGCTGCCATGAACACAAATGTGCAAATATCACTTCAGGATCTTGCCTTCAATTCTTTTAGATATATGCCCCAAAGTGGACCTGCTGGGTCATATGGTAATTCTATTTTTATTTTTTCAGTATGTTTTAATGCCATTTTATTTTCAGCTAACCCTTAAACACTGGCCAGACCTCGGTTCCAGAAGCCTCTCTCATGAGTATTCAAGCCCATCACGGAATTTGTTCTTAGCTCCCTCAGCTCTCTACGGTACCAAGAAGACAGCCAGAGACCAGCCCCAGCAACAGCGCCCCAGCCTGGCCCCGCAGTTGTTGGAAGCTGGGCTATTAGCACGGCAGCCTCTCTTGAAGCCGAGCCACCATGCATGCTCAGTGCTGGGGCCCTTGGTGGAGCCTGCTGGCCGTGTAGACCCACTGGCTTTCCTCCTGCTCACAGCTGCAACAACTCTGGTGTCCACAGCATAGGAGGCAGCTCCTTTTGGGCATTTGGGACATCACTTAACCTCAGGGCACAAAAAATAGCTGGGACAGCTAGTAAAAATGCCACCTATCTGTAAGATCTTGCCAAATATTCGAAACCCTAAATTTAGGTTTGGTTAAAACATACATACCACAACTACTCCAAAACCCCACAAACCACTGAAATGTGGTTTGTGTCCACTGTCCTAAGCTGGCTGCTTCCAAAATTTATTTTCCATTTGTTTCAATCGCAAAGAACTTTTTTTTTTTTTTTTTTTTTTTGGTCCCTTTCCCCACTGCTTTAGGAATCCAGGCTCAGTCAAAAATCTGCCAAGCAGCTATTGTTTGTTAAATGTCAACCTCCATGGGGTGGGTAGGAGGAAAATTGCCGATGAAGGCAGAAGTGCGGCCACCTTCTGGAGTCCGTGGCCGTGGGACAGTTCGATCAATGCATCAGGACTGATCACTGGCCATGATTTGCCTGGCCTCAGCAGTCATTAATTACAAGAAAACAAGCCAATCATTAGCAGGTTATTTATTGCCGTAGAGCCTAGACCCCGACCATGGGGACAGGAGGTGTGTCGACACGTAGGCTCAGGCAGAGGCTGTGCTGGCCACGCCCCGCTGCTGAAAGGGAAAGACCCCAGCGGTGCCATGGCGCAGTGCTCTGACTCAGTGCCTTCCCGTCTGCTAAGCGGCTCTTCACACTGAATCATAGCCCCCTGACTGAATTCAGTGCACACACTTGCAGAGCCTCCTACTGGCTGAGCCACGTGCTTGGGGCATCCGCAAGCCCCGTCCGAGAGCCATTCCCCGAGATCTGCCAATTCAGGGCTGGAGGATGTACCTCTGCAGAAGCATTGTCACTGTCCAGAACACTTCAGCAAGGTATAGCTTCTGTCCTCACGGAAGCAAGAACAGTCCTCAAATGGGAATAGAAGTCAGGCTATCCCAGATTCGCTTCATTCGTTGCATCAACTGTTCATTTGTTCGTTCAGATAACATTTGTTGAGCACCTGCTTTGTGCCCGCCAATGGCGAGGAGGCGCTGGGGTATGGAGCAGTGCCTGTGTAGTGGGGGAGCGAGTGAGTGGTGATTTAATTTCACCAGTGAATGCAAAGTCTCAACTGTGAAGAGCAGCAGGCAGAGCTCCCTGGGACTCTAGGAGCCTGAAAAAGGAGGGCCCTGGCTAGCAGGGAGGCCAGGAGGTTAGAGGAAAGCGAGGGTACGTGGAGGACCACTGTCCCAGGAAGAAGAAAAGCGCAGAGAAGCGAGGAGGAGGGAGGACACCTGGTGTTGACGCAGTTGGAGAAGGGGAGTGAGGCTTGAGGCAGAGGGCTGGAGACCAGGGAGAGGGGGTTAGGTGGGGAGGGAGCCCAAGTGGGCCAGGTGGGCTGGGAGGATCGGGTTAGAAGGGTCAGTCAGTCTTTACCCTTAGGGCAACAGGAAGCCATTTACATATTTTTTTGATGCAAAATATTTATTCCAAGTTAGTTATTTTATGCAGTAGTTTTCTCCCTCAACAGACCTGAGATAAGCACATCTTTTAAATCTGTAAATAATGTTATCAAAATAATCTTAATCTTTGAAATCTCACAAAAATTTATATTTTACAATACACCCTGAATATCAGAGCTGCAAGAATAACACACAACATTTCTTATATCCAAATATTTTACAGCTGTACTCAAAAAGGAAAAAGAAAAAAAAAAAACCGAAAAACCACATAGGCATTCACATATGTTTAAAGTGGGGTGCCTAGTGAGGTTTACGTTGTTGAAGGATCATCCTGCTGCTGGAGGGATGCTGGAGGCGAGTGGAGTGATGTGAGCTACAGTCCAGGGGAAAGGAAGAAGCGTGTGGAGCAGGAACCCAGGAGAAGACTGGGTCTGGAGGATAGGTCAAGAGGTCAGTTTGGATGTGTGGAGTTTGAAGAGCCTGTGTCTTTCCAGGACGAGGTGTTCGCTAGGTCTAGGAGCCAGAAAGTGTGGGTTCAGAGCTCAAAGGAGAACCCTGTGGGCAAAGGCCAAACAGTGCAGGCCCTCGTACCCATGGCAGAGGAGGGTGCTGTGTGGGAAGGTCACCCAGAGAATGCTCCCTGGGCTCTCTCTGGGCGCAGCAAAATGCTGACCCAACTTTCCTGACCTCCCCAGGGAGTCCCCTTGGAAATTCTCCCAGTTGTCCTGCCAACAACTCATTCCACTTATTCCAAATCAGACTCACTCTGTTCTCCCCCTCCTGGGAGCTACTCACTAGGCCAGGGGTGGGGACACTTTTCATGTTGGAAGGTTGCATTAATTTATCTATAATCAAAGGAGGCCGCATTCAAGAAACTTCAATTGGATATACTTTAAAATGTACATTATTTTGTGAAAATGTAACTACTATATACTTAATAATTGCAAAAAATAAAAACTATTTGTTGATTTTAAAGTTAACTAACCTTTTAATAACTTTGCTGTATCTGCTTTTTGTTGGAAAGCATTCGAATATTTGGTAGCAGCATGGAGGTCCACAGTTTCAGTTGATCCTATAGATCAGTGGTCCCCAACCTTTTTGGCACCAGGGAACGGTTTCATGGAAGACAATTTATCCATGGATTGGGGAGGGGTTTGCAGAGCTCTGAGGCCCAGTCCCTAATAGGTTGTGGGCCAGGGACAACAGCTCTAGATGGGTATCAGTCATTTGTGATCTTAAGGGTGTCTTCATTTGGGTTAGGTAAGAGAATGCAGATTCACAGCAATAAGTGGTTGAAAAGCAAGAAAGCATGTTTGGGGCATGCTGCCAAAGGTGTGGGTATTCTACTACATTTTTCCATATTTCAATTGGATCTTTCTTAGCATCAAACAATGACTTTAAAATGTCATCTACTGAGAGCTCAATCAATTCCATCAGTAGCTCTTTAGGAGCCTTGGTGGTATCAACCAGGTGAGGCCGAAATGCTACTTTGAGTGTGATCTCATGATTCTCAAAGTCAGTGAACCTTTCATTGTATTCTCCAATTAATAGGTCTGTAACAGCTGCGTATTCTTCAAATGATTCACATATATCATCCTGCTCATCAATGACCTTTGCTAACTGGGGAAAATGTTCATCCAAAATTTCCTTTTGAAGAGGTGTTTTGAAAAAAGACAGCTTTTTTCAAAATGCTTGGATTTTTTTTTTTTTTTTTTACCACATATCAAACTAAGTCTACCAAAACTAGGTAGACTTAGTTTTACCTTGCAAAGGAACATTCAAGTCATTTTGATTTGACATGATATCACACAGAAATGCTGCATTCCTATAGAAATCTTCTTTCAATAATTCACCTGGCTGATTTTCTTCATTATAAAATTTAACTATCTGTTCTTGCAGAGATAAAATTTTGGCTAAAACCTGTCCCTATGATAGCCAATGCACTTTAGAATGATATGGCAAATCCACACTGAACACCTCATCTTTCAACTTTAGCATGTTATGAAAGTGACAATGCCTTGTTGCATTTGCATGAGTATAGTTAACAATCCTTACAACTTTTGCACAATATCATTATCAGTAGTAGCTTTAGCACAGAGATTTTGCTGATGCAAGATACAATGAAAAGAAATGAAAACATCTGGATCTGTTAATACTTTTTTATCTGTGCTATAAATCATGTTTTCCTCTCACGGAAGGTGCACCATCTGTCCATACACTCAATAAGTTTACCAAATTCAGTCCAACTTTATGACATTTATCTTGAAAGTTATTGAAGATATCTATTCCCTATGTTCTATTTGCAAGAGTGCCCAAAGTGAGTAACTCTCCATAGCAAAGAAAATATTCTGTTATGACCTGAATAAGTATAAAACCTGTGCCAATTCAGTAGTATCAGTTGATTCATCCAAAGTGAATGAATAATATTAATATATATTTTCCTTTTGAAGTATTGCATGAAGTTGTTCTGGTAAGTTGAGGGCTAATTCAAGCTGTCACTCAGTTATGGTTCTCCTTGAAAGAGGCAGTTGTTTGTACTTTGAAACAGGGTCTAAGCATCCTACAACTTTGACAATGCATTTTTTTCACAATTTCTACGTCACTGAATGGCTTCCTCTTTTTTCCCTGAGCAGATAAGTTACTCTATAAGTTGCTTCAGTGGCATTATTTCCAGGTCTTACTGTTGCTTGAAAGAATTGTCTTTGCTTTTGCTTTTCATCTTTTAATTTCTGCAATGCAACCTTTTGTGACTCTCCCTCTAATTTAAAATATTTGTGGTCCTCATGAGCATTATAATGCTGGTGAGCACTGATTTTCTTTAATGTTGATATTGCAGTATCACAAAGCAAGCAAATCATCTTATCTTTAGCAGAAACAAGATAATATTGCAATTCCCAATCCTCATTAAAAAATCTGTTTTCTTCCTTCAGTGTTTTCTTGGTCTTCTTTGACAGGATGGCCTGTTAAGCAGACAGATTTAAAAAATACTGTCTTGCTGTGTAACACAAATTCACAAATTCCACTTCAAACAGAAATGCAGTGCACTGTTGTCAAAAGCTGATAACAGACTTGTGTACTTGACCCCCATAAACTCTTGACAACCAGCCCCAAGTGCCAGTCAGGCAGGGGAAGTTAGAACTAAATCATGAGCATAGCAGCCGTCCATTTAGCCCTTAGAAGGCTTACTAGTGTTCTAATTGTGCTGGTCAATCTGGGAGGATTACTTCATTGAAACTTATTTTATTCTTTGGTATTTTAAATACCTTCATTTTAAAAATAAAATAAAAATATAAAAGACAATCAAAATGTATTAATAAAATTAAAAGGATTTGTTCTGTAAAATTTGGATTCAGGCAAAGGCTGCACTTGAGGACCTAGAAGGGCACATGTGGCCTTAAGGCCGTAGGTTCCCCACCCCTGCACTGGGCTCTTGTCTCGCACGCTTGTATTGACTGACAGGACCACCATTTCTCCAGGCACCCAACTGAAGAATCGGAGTCATTCTGGATTTTCCTGATTCCCTATCAGATTCTTCTCCTATTGATAGGATAGAATTTTAGTAGGGTCTAAAGCCAGACCTCCTAGATTTTCATTCCAACTCCACCACTTACCAGCTAGACAACCTTGGACCAGCAACGCATTAATTTCCTCAGCTAAGTTTGTGGCTGTGGCCTCATATACTTTATAATGTTGTGTAAAGCTAAGCATGAATACATGGAAAGTGCTAAGACCAACGTCCCATACATAGTAATTGTTCAATAAACACTAGTTATCATGGCTTAATTACCTCTTTTAAAATACTTTGCGCACACTAATGGCCAAGATGTAGCCATGCAGCCCCTTCTCTTGGGAGCATTACCTAAAATATCTGTTTCCTACTCTGGACTGGCAACTCCTCGCAGGCAAGCGCTGTTTTTCATTCATATTTGATTCCCAAGTTCCTGTTATGCTGCCTTGAATGTGCTCCACAAGCGACTGGTCCTTCAGTGAATAATGCAGCCATAAGAAATCTTAAGTCCAAGCGTATGGTAGGCAGTGAGAAAAACAAGCATTTATAACGTCCCTGTCAAGAACCCAAAGTATTTTCAGAGGCTTTGTATTAAATAGAGTAGTCGATATGCATTTGTTGAATTCTACTGGCATTTTCTTGCATTAATAAACTCAGTTGTGCCGTTTTAGCCTCCTGAGAGGACAGCAAAGCCAGAAAGGGTAAGTCTCCCAGGACCCAGACATTCATGAACAATGAAACCAGCTCTTAGATTGAGTTCACTGACCAAGGGAACTCAGGTAAGTCAACTGGCCTTTTGGGAACTTTCCCTTCTACGAGATCAGCACACAGAATCACTCCCCAGCTGAGTTTGAGGATAAGGTGTATGGAGTCTGCAGAATGTTCTAGACTTCTCTGTGAGCATCAGGAGCTAAATTTGCGAGAGCCAAGAACGCCAAGAACACCACCACCTATCAGGTAGGCAACCTGCCAGTCAAGTCCCTAACTGGTTTCTGCAATAGTGTACCTCAAGTTGGACACAAGTTTTTTTTTTTTTTTCCCTAACTAAAATTCAGGCACTTGTTGTGTACAATGATGTAAATGTGGTTCCAAAGGAAAGAAGGCTAAGCTGGGCAAAAGTGCATTTGGGAAGCTAAAAGAGCAATGTGTAATACAGTGCTTATTCTATGAGTGATAGTTTCACAGAATCATCAGTGATTAGAGTCCAAAGGAGAAAATTGACACAGAGAGATGGAATGACTAATCTTACCTTGCCAATCTTACGGCTAGACACCCAAGCCCCCATCCCCTAGGAACTGCAACTTTCTGCTGCATACAGCAGACACCTCAGTGCATGGTAATGAACATATTTCAGTCCAAAAGAGGTGGCAAAAGACAAGTATCATTATAACACAGTTAATGGCTCAAACATCTTTGTGCTGTCTTAGCCATGCTAAGCCCATGCTAAGCACTATGACACGCATTTCCTAGTTTTTGCAACCGCCATGTGGAATATGTACCAACATGGCACCTTTTTACAGAGGGAAGAACTGAGTCTCACTGAGTTTGAGCAGCTCACCCAAGTGCCCTGAATGAGCAGGTACTGGAGCCAAAGCTCTTTAGAATTTTCTTTCAAGGTCCTCAAAGCTCGACTGTAGCTGGGGCTGTCAGTGTCCCAACCACATACCCTGAGCATTCGTGGTCCTCACGCAACTGTCTGAGACTCTCCACCTGAGAGCTTTCCCTCATGCTGCAAGTGGGACAGTGAGACACAGCAGAAGAGCTGGGGGTTAATGCTCCTCAGTGCAGCTCCGGCCATACAGTGATGGGAGCTGGAGGGTGAAACCAGCAGCTTCTCCTCCACCATCTCCCAGAGCTTCCCAGAGGGACTGCACTCCATTTTCCCAAAAACAACATGCTTATTCACACACCTAATCTTGATTTCCTCCCCTGCTCTGGTCTCGCTTCTCCATCAACCCACCAGACTTCCTGAGATCACCTTCCAAAGAAAGCACTGACACTCGACTCTGTACTCAGGGTCTGCTCCTTGGGGAAGCCAGTCCAAGCCAGCATGAGAAAAGAGCAGGATGGTTGTTTCCATATCTGTGAAGATGGGGGACTTAAGATGTGTATAAAACCTCTAAAGGAGATGTCAGGAAAGCCAGTCTGGAGGTGCTGCCTTCTCCTGTCAACACAGATGTGACACAGCAACAAAGGCAAGAAGCATGCAAAATGTGTAAAGTGAAAGACTTCAACCTGTGCCCTGCCCCCGGTCGGATGTGCCTGGTGAAGGTGCTGAAAACAAATCAGACCCTGGCAGGAAGGAAGCCCCGTGTGCAGATCTGTTAGCCACCAAAGACTAAGACAACCCACATCGTGACTCTCTGGATGCTTTGATCATTCAACTTTGGGGTAGCCAGTCACCGAGCCCGGCGTGGGAGAATTCCACATCATCCTCAGAGACCTACAACATGCTAAAGGACAGCAGAGCAGCTTTCTGCAGGAATAAACAGAAAGTTCTGCAGCCGGTGCATCACCAGTGTTTTGTTTTCTAAGGAGCCTTGCTGCTGGCAGGACCATCTATTTGTTCCTTCAGTCAACAGGAGTTGATTGACACTGGGGGTGACTGTGCCAGACACTGGGCTGTGTCTGGGAGATGCAGATGAACTTGAGACAACTCTTGCTCCCAAAATGCTCTTGGTTCCCAGTTCCTTGTCATATAATTTGAATAAGCTGGGCAGGGTTTGAATGGCCTGGTGACCCTGGACTTATCCACTGGACACACAGGAGGATGCACAGTGCTTTTGGAGAATAAAAGCTCTCGAGTGACTCGGTGCCTAAGTGCGGCCACAGGCCCAGACTCCAGCTGGTAGAAATGTTCACCCTCACGGCAGCAGGGGCTGAGAAACACTGCTGGTCACTGGAGGCACACCCACATACGGGGCCCTCTGCAGCTTTCTGAGCTGGACAAGCCAAACCATAATAGATCGAAGGCTGTGGTTCTTCCATTCCCCTTTTAAAAACTATATTTGAGGTTAAAGTTCAGAAAAGTGCCCCCCAAATGAAGGGGGTGTAGCTAAACCCCAAGGATATACTCTACATCATACATAAGACAAAACTACAGCATAAAGGACCATGCTGAGTACAACAGCAGCAAAACATTTTATCAGCTGATTTACAGACCTGAATCAGGTCAGAAGGCCACTTCTGAAATAAAAATAGAGCCAGAAAGATGCATCCGTCGTTATGGGAAATCAATGAGGCCCTGAGCCTGCACTTCATTTCTCCCAGGGGCAGGAGGAGGGAGGTGCCAGTTATCAATTTCAGGAAGGCTGGAATGAGGCCAGAACCAGGGGTACAAGGTCATCCCTCAGCTGCTGATTCTGATGGACAATCTCTGGATTCACATCACTAAATGAAATCCCTGCAAATAATCAAGATGACAGATGGCAATAAACGAGAATGACTCAGGACTTGCTGGCAGGTGGGATGGGGTTCCTGATGGCCTTCCCAGGGGGAAATTGATGTCCAGGGACCTGGGCTTTCTATTTCTCTATAGGGTTTCTTATCCTCTGTATAGGCTGTCCCTTGTGAAAATGACAACCACATTCTTTCACTCACTTCTGATACCTACAAAATCCAATATCAGCAATTTAATACCTTTTTGCATCTAGTCTGACTGGTTTTATACTGTACAGTGTAAGGCAGCATTTAGAGTTTATGCGATATTCATGTGTAAGGCTGGGAGACAGTGTCAGAGAAGCAAGAACATAAGCAAGTCATTTGCCTTAATTGGGATGTCAATGATATCTGATCTTTAGGTACATGGCACGTGGCACCCTCAGGCCAGGCAAGGCCAGCACTGCCAGGAGGAGCCAAAGGTAACCCTCTGGCTGAAAACTCTCCCCTATTCAAGGCCTGCGGCATCTGTGATTCTGAACTCTGGGTAAAGCACTGCTCTTTCTCCATATTCTGTAGAAAAGAAACTTTTGTAACTCAAAAATATTTCTGGGTAATTACTTTACTACTTAAAAATCCCTCCTTTTTGTGGGCTTAGCTTGCCTCCAATAAAATTAATGATCTGCTCCCTGCAGGTCCCTCCAGCTGCAAACACCTGCCACTTCCTCCTGCATCTGTTATTTCTGTAAGTGGCAGCAGCATCTACACAGGCCCAGAACAGAGATCTGGAATCATTTGGCCTCCCCACGCTCTACCCAGCCCACATCCAGCTGGTTTCCACATCAGGAGGCCTAGCTCCTGCATGCTTTGGCTGTGCGTGGGCTCTTCTCACTTCATTGCCATCTGGGCAGGTCCTAGGAGGTCCACCTGCTTGATCCATTACAAAGAAGTAGTAGGTCCTTCCCCAGTCTCTCCTGCTCCCTTCTTCCCGGGTGATAATCCTGTCTCAGCTCAGCTGTCCTATACCCCTTCCATGGCTGAGTGCCAGTGTCTGTCCCCCCTTTATCCAACCCCACCCCAGCTGATGCCCTGAGAGCTCATCCACAGGGGCTGAAATGAGTGCTTACCTTGCATTGTCATTTGTGTCTAAGTCACCACTCCTAGAGAGCCCATATGGTGTCAAGAAGTCAGGAGGGCAACAGAGGCAGAGAAAGAGGATTAACCAGCGAGCCCGCATTGCGGGTGTTCCTCCTCCAGGGACTGCCTCTGGAATTCTTTGCACTTTGGGAGGGGGCCCTTGTCTGGGCTCCCATCACTGTGATGCTGACATGCGCCCTGCCCTCTCCTCCTTGCTACTGAAGGCTGCATACTCTCAACTGTGTTTCCCTCCTTCTCTGAAGCAACCACCTCCAAGCGTTTACCTAACTCTCGCCAATAATACATTGTATACTTTTAGTCCTTTATCAGAAGTGTGTCTTTTAAAAACATATTTCTTCTAGTCTGTGACTTGTCTTTTTCTTTTATTCTCTTTATACTGCCTTTTGCAGAGAAGAAATTGTCAATTTTAAGGAAGTCCAATTTATCAATTTTCTCCTTTGTGTTTCATGTTTTGGGTATTGTATCTAAAAAATCATAGCCAAACCCAAGGTTACCTAGATTTTCTCCTATGTTATCTTCTAGGAGTTTTATAGCTTTGCATTTTACATTTATATTTTATATTGTACAGCAGGAAAAAAAATGAAGCCATTTGCTAAGTAGTAAGAACATTAGGGCCCCCCCTTACCTCTGTCTTTAATCAAGTCCGTGATTTGCACCTGAGGCAAGCTCAGACTTACTAATCATCAACATTTTGAATTAATATTAATTGTTCATCAAAGTGAACCTCTGGGTGCATTTACAGAAAATGGCTGAGAGACCATCAAGGAAGAGGCTGGGTGGGCAGAGGACTCATCCCAGCTGTCCCATCTCGGAGCAGATCCCTTGGGTCTGACAGAAGCAGTGAGGACCAAGAAGGATGCTGTAATATATTAATATACGTGGTGAGTTTTCCTGAGCAATTTGCCAATTTTCCCACACACTTTGCTAAATGATCCTTCCCTCTGCCTCAGTCAAGGCTGTTTCCTCTGTTATAGATGAGGCTCAGGTCCTAATGTCAGTTCTGGACTGTCTATTTCATATCACTCACCTATCTGGTTTAATGCTGTAGCTTTAATAAAATGTAAAACACATTTCATCACAGAGTAGGAAAAAAAAACGTTCCTTCGTTGCTCTTCGTCAAAATACTTTCAGGTCTTTAGGTAAATCCAAAAATAAATCTTCCAGATTTTTAAATTACATTGGAAAATAATTTAAAAATAAGTCTCCTTCTTCCACCCAAGCACATCTGTTTATTAAAATATTTTAATATATATTTAGATACATGTTGATGTTTTCTTTATATAGGTTGTGCACAAAGTCAAACCTGGTTATTTTATTACTTCTTCTTTTATTGTTATTAATACTATCTGAATAAGAGATTCAATGTATCTTCTAACTGGTCACTGCCAGTATTGAGGAGAGCTGTTGGTTTCTGTGTATTTATCTTATATTCAATCATTTAAAACTTTCTTATCAAGTTTAGGAGATTATCAATAGATTCTCATGATTTTCTGGGTATATGATATTATCTCTAAACTATAGCAGTTATCCTTTTATTTATAATAGCCCCAGGACTTTTAAAACATTAAATGAAAATCATAATGTGGCCATTCTTTGTCTTGGATGTGGTTTTTACGGGGCATATGTGTTTCCTGGTCCTCTCTGCTGTTGGCTGTTCATGTCAGACAGTCTTTTTGACATCAGAGGATCCCCTCCCCTTCAATATCAGATATTTTTTTCAAAAGTTGAACTCCTGGAAGCAAAGAGTAAAACAGTGATAACCAGGGGCTGGGGGAAGAGGGGACGGGTGTGGAGATGTTAGTCAAAGGGTACAAAGTTGCAGTTAGAGGGGGAGTAAGTTCTGAAGCTCTATCCTACAGCATGGTGACCTCAGTTCGTAACAATGTACACTTGAAAATTGCTAAGAGAGTACATTGTAACTGTTCTCACCG
>CM052436.1:174069875-174088036 GCA_028533085.1 Varecia variegata
CCGCAGCTGCCGGGCTTCACGAAGCGAGCTCCCTCCGGGCCCGTGTTGAGTGAGACAGGTAGAAAATCTCCTCAGACAGTTTAATTAAGTTGAGTGACTTTCACTGCTCTGGAAAATAAACCAAACCATTTTCTCTATTAGCAAAAATGACAATTCAGCATCCAGACACATTGCTGAATTAATAAAAGTTCATTAGAAAATCCATCTTTTAATTAGAAGTCTCTGCAGAGCAAACCACCGGCTTAAGGATGGATCAGATTGTAAGGGACAGTGAGGGGTCATGCGGGAGAAGGTCCGGGCCAGCCCAGCCCCCCACACCACCTTGGAGGGGCACCTGCCTGAGCCCTATCACATGTGCAGAGGAGCTGCCAGGCCCCCGGTCGGCAGCGACAGCAGTGACAGCAGCTCTCCCAGGCAGTCTGGCATGAGCTACGCAGAGCACACGGACGGGCAGTGAGTGGTGACACCGAGAGCCCCAGGGCTGGAGTCCAGCTGCCGGGGTTCAGATCCCGGCTCCCCGATTCCCCAGCTGTGTGACTGTGGGTGAGTGATTCACCTGTGCGACCTCAGAAATGGGAGTAATCACAGGATTTATGGATGACATAGGTTGTCATGGGATGAAAAAGGAAAGCCACAGAAAGGTCTTAACGCAGTTCCAGAAAGTGCTCAAGGCAGGTGGGCTTCCATTGCTGCTGTTATTATTATGACCTCTACCACCACTACTACTATTTAATTATTGTTATTGTTATTACTTCTCCTTGGCAGGCGTTATGATGGGTTGTGAGTTAGGCATCTCGTGCCCCAACCTTAGTTAATGCCGAAAACCCAAGCCTCCTTTTTCTTACCTCTGTAACATAAATAAATAACATCTATCTTGTTCTACAGAGTTCTAAGGAACAAGTGTGTTAAAATCCCAAAGTGTGACACAGACACAGGCTTCATGTTCTGTTGAATGTATAACTGGTCAGAGAAGTGAGGAGAGGCCAGAAGTCCTGACTCTGGGCCCAGACGCGCAGCGACCCCTGCATGGCCCGTCCAGCCTTGACTGCCCTCTCACACCCCATCTAGTGACATCAGTGCCCAGTGGCCAGCGAGTGTCCTGCTCAGTGGGCTAAAGACCCCTTGTTCCCTCCTTAGCCTTCCTTACGGGTCCTTACATGCAGCCCCCAGCACTGCCGACACCGGCCTGCACAGACGTGCATGAGAGCGAAGCTGTAGGAAAACCCTGCTGGGGTCCAGGAAGTCTGTGTGCCCGTGGGCACGAATGAGTACAATTGGAAAGGGGGTGGTGAGCTCTTTCCATGCCCGCTCACCATAACTCGCCCGGCTATTTCAGGCAATGGGAAGGGGAACGTCCATAGGCCCCTTCCTCCAGCAGAAAATCCTACAGTCCTTGGGAAAGCTAGTGTAGGAGGCCTCAGCTCCCCCAGTTCACCAGGAGACCAAGATCAACTTTTTGAGAGAAGCCCCCCAGCACAGCAGTTATATTGTCACAGAGGCTTGTCTTCCACAGCCCTGTGAAGGCGGCAGGTGAAACACCAGAGACTCATACACAGAAACAGGGCAGAGCGGCCTTGTGGCTGGAGAAGGGAGGTAACAGCACGCTTGGGCTTCTGGCTTGGTTTCCTTCCTCACGTGTGTGAAGTGAAGGTGTCATCGTCACTGTCATCACAAAGCTGTTGCAAACACTTGCTCACAGAGCCCACCCACGTCCCACCTGCCACCCCAGCACAAGCCCAGTTCCTCCAGAATGTAAAGGGGGCCATTACACAGATGAAATCCGCACCAACTTTAATGTGCCTTCGGCTCTAAAATGCCTGGACCCCCAGAGCTGACCACCCACGCATTTATGGTCTGCATAACACAGGGCCCCATGGCGGGTGACATAGGCCATTACCTTTTAAGTGACGGATATATTTAAGAATCTGTTGAAAGCCAGCCACCATTTCCACAGAAAAAGCACATGTGCACTAATTCAGAGCATTCACCATGTCTCTGAACTCCTACCCCAGTGGATCCTTCCAGCAATCCTGGACCCCAATTTAAAAACTGCTGCTCTACACAAAAGAAATTTTTAAAGAAACAGTACATTAAACATTTGCAAAACCGAGTACTTTTAAAACTCCAGGAGAACTTGGGATTTAAAGAACCACATGGAAAATTCCTTTGTAAAGCAATAATTGCTCTGTGATGCAGATTTGTAGACTAGTACTTTTATTATTTTGATTTTCAAATGTTCCTCTTTTTTAGTTTGAAATTTGGGTACATGGAGATAAATTGGCTGCATTCATTCAGTTAAATTTTTTTCTTGATAATTAAAAAAATAGCAACCGTTTGTAGAAAGTGCTATAGGAGACACCAGGGTACCTAGGGAAGGACACTTTGCTACCTGTATTGTCCACACTTTCATTTCTTCCTCCTCACTCTTCTCCTGACCCAGTGATCAGCTGAGCCATCTCGAACCAGCTCCTGAGAGCCAAGTATAAACACGTAGAATTTTACAAGTCAGTTGCTCTTCCATCGACATTGGCCACTGTGGAGGTGTTCGCCCTACAGAAATAGGGACATTCCCTCCGCCCAGCCATTTTACAAGGACACAGCTGCCTCCCCCCCCAGTACATACGTGCAGTCAACACCTGGCTTCCAGAGCATGAAGGGAAATGTGCTGTCAATGAACCCTAAGGAAGAAATTGGTGCCATATTGATCTAAATGGCATGTAAATTAAGGTTGATATCTGAGGCAATTTCTATAAATGTTTTGGGACCACATTCATGGGGTGACCACAACAGTAGTTTAGAGTGAAGACTGGGCAGATTCAGGGATCATTCCTGTGCGTGGACTACACAGCAACACCGAACACTGCGAACACTGCAGGTGCATTTCAGCCGAGTGTCACGTGCAGCTCCGGCACAGACCATCCCCTTACTCTGCTTCTCCTTCCAGCCTGTCAAGACATCGTGACTTGGAAACATCCGAATAGTCACATGGCGACCACAGACCCCCTGATGCACACTCTGAGCCCCTGACACCCACTCAGCTGGGACTTTGCCCCTTCCTAGCCTCTGCCGGTTCGAATCTTAGGCATCCTCATTCCATCTCCCTCTGAACCCCTCCTGGTCCGCCCTGTTAGGAGAAATTCGTACTGCTTTGGACACCCATGGTATTCTGCTAATCTCTCTTTTATGTCACTTACTACATTTGCATGACAGCTGCTGTGTGTGTGTGTGTGTGTGTGTGTGTGTGTGTGTGTTTCACCTCTCCTGGACTGTGTCTCCCTAAATGCCTGGGGCTATGTGGGTTTCACATCACTAACATGTGAGTGGGGGATAAATTAATGAATGAATTAATGTGCATGCATATGTGACCTACTAGGTGCCATGTCCTGTGCTAGGCACAGGCAACACACAGATGAGCAGGTCAAAGTCTGCGGCTGTGTCCAATTTCCACCTTTTGCGCTAATGTCAGCACCAGCCAATAGTGGTCGTGTCTCTGTGTGTGCACACACACATATGTGAACATGTGCGTGTGTGTTTGCACAAAGGAGGTGGAGGAGTCCAAGGTGTAAACTTAATTCTGTGCCCCTGAGTGGTCATCCCCAAGGATATTAAAAGGACTTGGTCTGTAAAATTTGGATTCAGTCAAAAGGCCGCACTCAAGGATCCAGAAGGCCACATGTGGCCCCACGGCTGCAAGTCCCCACCCCTGCCGGGGAGAGCCCCCTCTCAACACTGGGGCAGTGCAGCCAGGCCTCCAGGTTTCAGCCTTCCCCCCTTCTCAGAGAAGGAAGGTTGGCCCTAAAATCCCACACCAGAGCTGCTGAGATAGCCCTGCTCAGGGACCCATGACGTCTCCTGTCTCTAATCTGCGCATTGTCGCTTCTGAGCCACATTCGAGTCTGCTTACTTGGGGAGCCAGATACATCAGGCAGTTCTATAGCACATAGGAAAGAAAGGATATTTGCATGAACCTCTGTGGGTAGAACTTTGGCCTCTACTGTAAATCCCCAACTTGCAGACAAGACAGCTGGAGTGGGACTGGCCAAAGAATGGATCAGGAACATGGGTGGGGAACCTCTTCACGCACTTGCTTATGGTCCCAAGACTGGGAATGACCTAAGCTTGCTGGGTGATTCTCAAGCAAGGGGGCCTGGCTGGCTTGAGAGCACCTCCAAGGTTTCAGGGACGAGATGCATGTGGGCACACACTCCCTTAGCATGGACATAGGTGTTACTTTTGCATGGGAATAATTTTAGGCTTGAAGAGTTGTGATTGGCAAGGTGACATGCTCGGATGGGCTGGTGACCACAGCCATCGATTGGGTCCTTTATCGATGCACACAAGCTGAAGCCTGCTAGGTTTTCTCAAGGCTTAAGAGAGAGACCTCAGGCCAGATATAGACATGAAAAATCATGGAAGGCTAGAAGAGTAATGGATTTGGGAATCCAGGAAGAACATCTGCTTTCTCATTTTCTGAATTAGTAAGCTGAGGTGGAATCACAGGTGCACTGTCACACAGGGATGAACTGGCAAGTCCCCTGACGTCCCCAGATGAAGACAACATGCAGCATTGACTCTGGGCCATTCAGCAGTGGGTGCAGCATAGCTACTCCCTGCCTGGCACTGTGGCATGCTGCAATTTCTCCAGCATTGCAGGTTGGCCAGGGGCAGCTGAGGGTCCTCCAGCCTGGGGACATGTTGTTCTCCAAGAATCTTCTATAGCACTGGTTAAAACACTGGCTCCAAGCCCAAATGGTGAGAAAACTCAAGCAATCTAGATCATTTTAATTTCCATCAAAGCTCCCCACTGCTGCTGCCAAACTATCTGTCCTTCTTCAGGTCCCAGCTCCTTTGACATCCCTGTCATGCAGCTCCTACATCGCCACCCCTCCAAACCCTCCTCTCCTACCTGTCTGGTGCACAGCCTTCATTCCCAGGCTTGGTCCCTGCTTCTCCCTCCCTGCTCCTGTCATAATCATGGTGACATTAGCTTCTGTGGGATGACCATCCAGAGTCCTGACCTTATTACTTCTGGTGGTCACGCTCTCTTTCCCCCTAAGCCTTGACTCTTAGTAGCATGGGTGACATCACTGTATCAAACATCCTGCTTTTAAACCTCCTGCTCTCTCACCCCCACCTCATCTGTCCAGGCCACTTGCTCTAGAGCTCACAGGGCTACATCCCTTCTTCACCATCCACCATCCTTTTCCTTTCTTCCCTGTGCTGGCTGCCCACGAATCCCATTGTCTATCCTTCCAGTTGCTCCTTTTCAAATACACTCACCTCCCTGCCCCTCTCATCTCACGCGGCACTTACATAGCTGAACTTCAGATTGTGCTTAAACCCAACCATCCACTACTCTGGGCCACACCTGGGCAATATATGTGGCCAGAGAAGATGACACACCTAAGCCAGCAGGCCTCACCCTACACAGGCCATCAGAAACATTTTCTTAGTGAGTTTTCTCTCTGCTCTTTGCTTCCTGCTGTCCTCTCTCTCCTTGAACACGCCCTCCCCATCGGCTCATTGCTTTGCCTTATATTCGGAAAAAAACAGGAGAGACAAGACTCTCACCTTCTCCACCAAATCTCCCAGCCTCCTGGCATCTGCACCCACATTCTCTCTCTCCTGCTGTTAAAATGGAAACATCCCTACTGCTTTAGAAGGTGGATCGGTGAACTTGAACTGTGGATCCATCCCCCCAACCCCGGATTTTGGACAATTTACTCCGTATAGCTCTGCCCTCTCCCCTCACCACACCAACGTCTTTCTTTCTGATCTGTCATCTCCGTCACCGTACAAATATGCTACAGAATCTCAATTCAAAAGCATCTCTTACCTGTTCAGTCTCCAATGTCTAGCTACTGTTCCAATACTCAGTTTTCAAAGACAAATTTGAAAAAGTGTAACTCTACTTTCTCATTACAGTTACTCTTTGTCTCATTTGGTCCATTTTCACTCTAAAACGTCCCTCTAAAACTGCTTTTGTTGAAGTCAAGGTAGGCTCTGTGGTGCCAGACACCTCAGTGAATGCTTCTCTGACCTCGTGTTCCCCGGGGGACTACCCTGTCTGACATAGTGTGGATGTGTCCCCTCCGAATCTCATGTTGGAATTGGATCCCCAGTGTTGGAGGTGGGGCCTGGTGGGAGGTGTTTGGGTTGTGGGCGCAGATCCCTCATGGACGGCTGGGTGCTGTCCTCAAGGTAATGAGTGAGTTCTCACTCTGTCAGTTCCAGTGAAAGCTCATTGTTTAAAAGAGCCTGCCACCTCCTTCCCCTCTCTGTTGCTCCCTGTCCTGCCATGTGACACACTGGCTCCCCTTCCCTTCCACCATGGGTGGAAGCTCCCTGAAGGCTCACCAGAAGCAGATGCCGGCACCATGCTTCCCATATAACCGGCAGAACTGTGAGCCAAATAAACCTCTATTCTTCATAAATTACCCAGCCTCGTGTGTTCCTTTAGAGTGAAGGAACTAAGACACCCTCCTATTGAATCTCTCTCTTCTCTTGATTTCTAGGGAATACCTCCCTGGCCACTCTATCTTGGTTACCTTCCATAGCACCTGTGCTCCTGGACACTAACGGGTGGAGGATCAGAGAATCATGGTCCATTTGTGTCATCTTTCCAGGGAAGTTCATAGTTTTCAATACTATTTATAAGCTTATAGCTCCAAAATAATTACCTCCAGGCTTGACCGCTAGCCAGAACTCTAGGCATATCTGCACTTAGACGGCAGCCACACTCAGATAATGTAGATGACAGTACACTCACTATTTCTCCCCAAACCTATTCCTCCTACCTGCACCCTGGTCTTCTCTGTCTCAGGAAATGTTACCACAATCCACCAAGTTGTTAAGCCACATGTTTAGGAGTTTTTCTGGCATCTTTTCTTTCTGCTACCCTGTCCCAATCATCAGCAGGTTCTCTCTCTTTCACTCTCAGTTATATGCTGAAATGTGCCCGCTTCTCTCCACTTCTAACCACCATCTCTTCCCTGGACCACCGAAATGACCCTTCATTGGTGTCCTCAATTTTAATTTTGTCCCCCTACAAGCCATTTTTCCATCCAGCAATCAGAGTTCTCTTTCAAAACGCAAATCAGCTGGTGTTACTGCTGTGCTTAAAACATGCCCGAACACCCTGCTAATATTTCTCACGGCAATTATCCCAAACTGTCATTACCTTGACTATTTGTTTTCCTATCTATTGTCTGTGTCTCCAACCAGAGTGCAACCTCAGAGGTCAGAGGCCCTGTCTTATTCCCCACTGTGCCTGGCACAAGGCCTGACACATAAGTAGATAATCCATACCCTATTTTGAATAAATGAATAAACACTTTTTGAGTGGGAGGTTTTGTCATCTAATTTCAGATCCTGGAAGGTTTCTCGTTGTCAGCAGAATCTCCGCACGTTTGAAAGACGAGACGTGATTTAAATAGGCACAGGTCCCAGCAGAAGCCAGTGCACTCGGAGAACTGCATCTCTGCAGACCTCTTATCACCCTCAGAAACTGAAAGTCCCTAAATATAGGCCAGTCATTAAAGATTCATGAGCCCCTGCCGCGATTTATCAGAGCCATGGAAATCGGAGACTTCCATCATGGTGGACACTTTGACATTTGGTCCTAATCAGCAAGCGAATGCATGTATTTGATTCCCTTTTGAGGGGAGCATAATCATAGCATGTTCCAGAAGCACAGAGGCTTCCCTTAGAGCAGGGATTAGGCTTTGCTCTCCAACGCAAACACAGAACACCCGCCAACCACTTCCACTGCACCTAGGCTGGAGAACGGCCTTCGCAGTGTTGGTTCAGGCATCTCAGTGGCTCCCTGTCCTCATTTCTTTCGTGTATTTTACTTATTCATCACCACTTAGGAGAGGTCTGCAGCATCCTTTTTGTGGCAACCAGACTTTCTGGCCAAAAGGATGATTTCAGGGAGTGGGTCGAGGGGAAATCAGCCTGAAATAATGACATCATTCTGCATTTTACAGAAATTCCGTTCATATTTATTATTTGGATTCCTATGTTCAGGAAAAGCCAAACATCTATAAGTGGTGAAAATATGTCTGTACTTTCTCTAATGAACAAAATGTAGAATTTTATTTAAGGTTTATCCCAGTGTCAAATACAAAATAAGGCAGCTAGGGGGAACGTGGACAAAGACCACCTAAAGAGTGATGGTTCACCCCAGGTACAAGGTAGAAGCTCCCAGACAGCTTTAAAAGATGTCAGGTCTTAGGCTGCACCCAGAGATTCTAGTTTAATTGTCCTGGGATGGAGTCTGGGCCCCACTGTGTTATTTTTAAAACTCTCCAGCGGTAGCAGCCCCAGCCCATAGGAAGTAGGGCTAGACTCTATTACATCCCAGAGAGGACACTGAGTACCACTGGGCAGTGACTCTGCCTGCACAATTTCTGACATCAGTGGCAGAGGGGAGCCTGCTGAGCCATGCCAATTTCATTTTCTGCTAAGAGGAGACCACATGCTGGTCTGCAGAGATAAGATTTCCTGTTTTCCTTGGAGACACCAGACTCATGCATGAATTGATCACGTGGATCCTGTTGATTAGAATCAGTAATAGGATGGACACACCATCAACTCTGGGTTTTGTGGGGAATATCTTAACTCAATTTCATTGCTCATTGGCTAGACTGCAGCAAACAAATGTGCATGCTAGCAAACCCTTTAAGAACCTTATGAGGAAGGCTCTTGTGTTTCTATGTTTCAATGGGAAAAAATATTTCTGAGCCCCATAGGGGAGACTTTGTTCCAAACAGGAAGTTACTCTCAGAGGACTGGACACAGTGTACACTTCCACAGCCGCTAATGACTGCCTCAGATCCCAAGGCCTCCCACGCGTTCCGATCCCTCCACCCTCCCATCTTGTTCCCCCATGGAATCTCTAAGGAAGGGAAGCTGAGGAGGACTGGCTCTCCACTCTGTGAAATCTGTCCCAGCTAAGCACTCTTTCCTTTTCTTGCGCTAAGCCTGGGCCCTGTCCAATATGGTAGCCACTGGCCATATGTGGCTATCTAAATTTGAACGAGTTAAATTTAAATAATATTTAAACATAAGGTCTTTGGTCGCACCAGCCATATTTCAAGTGTGCCACAGCCACAGGTGGTGAGTGCTACCACAGGACAGCACAGGTGTAGGGCGTTTCCATCACAACAGAAGGTTCTACTGGACAGCTCTGCTCTGGACCTACAGTGTCCTGCCACAGGACAGCGGAGAAACATGACTGGAGCTGGAGACATGAAGGAAGATCGAATGCCTAAGTATAACCCAGGGTCATTCCCTGGGGAAAGGGGGAATCACTGGCCATTTGTGGACCTTAGTTGCTTAATATGTGTAATGGGCATACTCACTCTTTTTCTCTCAGCCTCAATATATTTATAGCCTTGATAAAAAGGGAGCTTTACATTCCTGAGAGAGATGTGCTGTGTGCATAGAATGCATGATGATTGTTGTTAATTTGAACAATATTAAGTTCTAACAAACACCCCCCAGCAACCAGGCCCAGGGAGAAAAATTACTGAGAGCAAATGAGCCACTACACAGAGTTCTCCACTTGCTGCTCCAAACCAGAAGTTCACATGCCATCCCTTCCCCAAGTGACTTCAGCGCTCTCTTTGGGACTCTCTTTGTGAGCCTCACTGGCTGTGTGTGTGCGCATGTGTGCATATGTGCAAATGTGTGTAGGTGTGTGTGTGCATGTAGGCACATGTGCATTTGAACTGGGGTCTCAGAAGCCCTGACAGACAGTCACAGAGCACAGCAAGGAAGTCATAGGGGAGCCACAGAGCCAGAGCTGTGTGGCAGGAGGAGCTGAGCCAGACACTCGTCCAGCTCCAAGAAGACACAGGAAAGCTCCCCCTCTGCCAGCCAGGGTGGGCTCGGAAGCTGGGCAGCCCCTGACAGCCCCTGTGGTGATGAACCTTTCATGACACCTTTTTACAGGTTCCATTGACCTTTTTAAAGGTCAATAAAAACCATTAACTTCCCAGTGGCCTTGGTGACAGTGCACTGCAATTTCATTTTCCATGTTTCACAAGTCAGGAGTGAGTGTTCAGGGCGGGGATGTTCTGTGTGAACAGCCTTCTATTTTCAACAGGACTCTAAGTGTAGGTAGGCACCAGGGCGCCTCCCAGCAATCTTGGGAGAGCCGTGCGTGGGTGACAAGGAAAGTGCCACCTGTGCTGAGCCCTCCCACCCAGCCAGGAGGAGCCCCTCACATCCATCCTGGGCCTTTCTCAGCCCTAATCCCATTTCCCAGACACCTCTGCCAGGCAGGTTTTCTCCAGAATTTCTCAATCCACGGGTGCAGCAGGGAAGAGGGCTCCTGTGTGCATGTCCTGGCTCTTCAGCAGGGCAGTCAGGGGTGTTAAGAGGGAGTCCCCACCCCGTGTCCTCGCTGAGCCCACCATGGCGCCTGGCATGACTGTGATGGTCCATGCTCCTAACTCCATTCCTCTACTGTGACAACCTCCAAGTCATGCTCCGCATTCACCTGGGGAGCTGTCCCAGAACAAGTCACGGAAAGGACGTAAGAAGTTCTCCTGCACTTTGATACTTGCTAATACAAGTACACGATGACAAGGGATGAATGCTTCAGTGGAGACATTCTGCGAGTCTTCCTCCACACAAACATGTGGACACACTCCTGCGACATTATCTCACCAAGACTGAAATGTTAAGGGATCGAGAGACTGTGGTGGACACCCTGGCAAAAAGGAGAGCCATCCAAGTGCACCTCACTCGGGAAATACTGGCATTACGGGGCCCAGAGAATTCGTTCCCAGGAATTTGTAGTAAGGAAAGATGGATACCCAAGGATGCAGTCGTGTTTACGATACAGAAAACCCGGGAGTCATCCAAGTGCCTCCTAAGAGAAGCCTGAGTCAGTAAGGCTGGAGTGTCCCTGCAGGTAAACTCCATACAGTTATTAAAAACCATGGAATATTGCTCTTCATACTGGCAAGGAAAGGGGTGCACAATATGCTGCTCACTGCACAAGGACACTTATATGGCAGCCCTTGGAAAACTGGAAGGTGGTCCATTAGGGAAGAAGGTCCCATTATCTTCTCACCATGTAGAATATCATCAGTGATGGCATAGGTGGTTCATTCAGTGACACCCTCAAATTTACAACAGAATTCTTTAAACACAATCACAACTGTGTTCACTGATAGTTTCCATTTTCTTAAGACAATGGCAAGAGATGTTTGCTTGAAAATTAACAAGAGAAACTTTTTCAGGGAGATGGGTACTGCTAAGAGACTTGGCCTGATGAATTTAGGAAATGCATGGGGTATCTAGTAGGAATCTGGACACTGTGGCAGGAAACAGAACCTCAAAACAGTAAGGAGGTGAATTATTCTGTGAATAGCTTGGGAGGAGATCGGAGTGACAGGGCTACCTGAGGGCAGGTAACTGTGCACTTGACAACAACTGTACCCACCAGGGTGGGCGAGGTTCTGTGCAGTAATGCACAGCGGGGAAATTGTTGTGGCTTAACACACCACGTGTGTATTCCTCATTCACACCATGAGCTCAGCACAGGGCGGCAGGACCGCTGTGCTCACAGAAGTCACTTTGGGAGGCTTCATCTCAACCCTTGCTTCCACGATCACCCAGGCAGGGGAGGAGGACATGATGAATCACCCATTCTCTCTTAAAGCTTCCACATGGGACAACATACCTCGCTTCTGACATTTCATTGGCTGAAAACATGTCACATGACCACACCTGGCTTCAAAGGCATGAGAATGTCATTCTGCCACACACCTTGAAGGAGGGAGAATCAAGACCCTGGTGAACAGCCCCAAGTTTCCCAGAGAAGCAGTGGGCCACAGTGGGGGCGTGCGGCCACCTGCCGAAGACACAGACCTCGTTGTGTGCAATGGTAGGGTGCAAGGAAGAACATCCTTGGCATCACGTAAATCCCAGGTGAGCTGCAAGGGAATGCAAGGCATATGAACCGGAAGTCAGAAAGGCGCTAAAGCCAAAAGAACTACCATAAAACATCCTTCCATCAGGCCCCTTGAATGCAGTGGCTTCTAATTTGTTCAGTGACAGCAAATCACCCTCACACTAAGAAGCCAAAGGAGCAAGGTGAATGCTCTGTGAAGACCAAAAACTGTCCTAGAGGCTCAGGCTCCCCTTGGACACAGGGCATGCTGGCTTCCCTGCTGCAGAACAGTTCCTGCTGCCCCAACAGCCTGGATGGGGAGGGTTTGTCTCCTCCCTGCCACCCTGGCTTTGCTCTCCCCTCCTGGCCTCCGCAAAGTTGAGCTATAAATGCCTCACATGCTAGGGCTCGCAAGATGCCCCCAGAATTATCTGATCATCTGAGGACAGTCACCTTGCTCCTCCTCTCTGGTGTCCCGCCATTTACACTGCAGCTGACCTGGGCTTCCACTGATGACAGTGCTGTGCTCTGCGTGTGCCGAGGCATATTCAGGCACTATATGCATCTGGATTTCTGCAGGATCACTCAGTGACTGAACAGGACAGTACCAAAGAGAGAAAGACAGGAGTGTGACAAGGCACAAAGCCCTGGGGTGCCCTGTGGCCAGGCAGTCGGCTGTTCATCCTTGAGACTCAGCGGAGAAAGAGATTTACCTACACAAATGTCCTCTCTTCCCTTGGAAATGGGAGCAAAGAGACAGAGGACTGGAACATTCCCTCTTTCCCAGGTTCTTGGGGGGCGGGCAGGGAAGACACACACTTCACACTGCCCTGCATCTGGGGACATCCCCAATGCTGTCAGTGCCTTCGTCTGCACCTCTATGCAAGTGGCTTTCTCAGCTAACAGAACCTTCTCCGCCTGTGCACATGGCCACCCGGAATTGCCAGGGACTGAACATTGCTCGGTGAGCAATGGGAGTTGGAGGACAAATACCCCCTCCCCCAGGTGGGACACCTCTGAGCCGTGTTCTACTGTCTCCCTGAGTCCCCCGGTGAGACTGAGCTTCAGATGCCCAAAGAGGAACCTGGCTTGACAGAGCAGACTTCACGGGCTGCCTCCCCTCCCCACCTCACTTCTCCACCCACTGTCAGGGATTCCTGGAGTCACCTCCCAAATACACCACTTAGTCTCAAATCCACATCTCAGGGTCTGCTTCTAGGGGAACCCAAACCCACATATATGAAAAGGGGCTTAATTTACCCATCCTCGTTCCATTAGTCATGATTTTCCCAGGGCTACATGACAAAGAAAACTGACTTTCTTTCCCCCACAATTCTTTCCATGCCTGGATTTGAGACAGCCTTTCTAGATCAGCCACGAGGATGAAGCCCTACAGTGTGGATTCTACAGTAAGTGCCGTGTAAATTCCAATGTTAATACCGGTCCGTCAGGAGAATGGTTATCTCCTGGTTTGCACCACGGCTAACAGGGTCTTGCAAGCATCCCAGGGCACTCCAGACTTGGGCAGGCGTGGTCAGAAGAAATCCCTGTGGGGTCACATGGATTGGATCCCCCTTCCCCTCTGGAGCTGGGTTACTCCCGGAAGATGCTGGATAGGGGCGCTAGGAAAGGTCTCAGGAAGAGGAGGCCCCCGTTTCGTACAGGACGAGGTAGGGGTCCCTGCCCCGCAGCCATCCTCGCTGCTCTGCTTGCCTGGGAAAGCCTGCAAGGGAATCTGCAGTGAGAAATGAACCCACTCCCCATGATGCAGACTTCCCTCTGCAAGCTTACTTTTTCCTCTTTCTTTAAAAAAAATCTTTCAACAGTAGAGGTAGAGCTGGAAACAGAAGAATTCTCTTTCCAAGCAGCTGCCGGTTTTCTAAGTCAATAAGCAACAAACCTCGAATAAATCTCTATTTTCCCTCCACTGCCTGCATGCTCTTGAGCGGGCCCCTCACAAGGGGAACATTCCTGACCCTTTGGGAGGAAGGAATGGCCCAGACGCTGGGCGGTGAAGAGATGGGAGGTGGATAAGACACCTTTTCCTAAGACAGGGTGGGACCTGACTATTCAGAGACAGAATCTCAAATTATGTGGGAAAAACTGGTACATTTGAATTAAAATTCCGAACTGCCTGGGATAGATAGTCTAGCCCACCTTTTCTAAGTGGGAAAATATTGCCAGGGAAGGTGGGGGGGGTCCATGGTGCCCCCTCCAGGCGGATGCACTTTGACCTCCCCTCACCACCTCCAGGCTCTGGCCCCCTGATTTCATGGTGATGCCAACGGGAAGCCTCAGCCGTGGACAGGGCCTCTCTCATTTGGGTGGATGGAGGCCCAAAGCACCACAGGGACCTCCCGATGCTCACCAACCCAGGAGCTCACACGCAGATGTGACCAGAGACACTGAGACACCTGCCCAAGGCTCATCCCATCCGGGACTCAGGTCTCACAGTGTCCTTTAAGTTGGTCACTGCGTTTTGGGGCCTTCCCTGATGTGCGGGCTGTGTCCAGGACAGTGGTTCTCGGCGTGTGCCCAGCACCCCTGCAGCAGCCACCCCAGGGGAGGCCCCGACCCAGGCCCACTGAATCAGAAACTCTGAGGGTGGGCGCCCAGCTCTCCGGGTTTAACAATCCCTCTGGGGGACCCTGATGGGTGCTCAAGTTCAAGAACTACTGCTCTAGTGGGTAAGATTCGAGGCATGGAGTCAGAAAGTCTGGATTCCAATCTCTGATCAGTCATTTAATATTTGTTTAACACGAGATACTTTGCTGAACCCCTTATAAATGGGGGAGAATATTGGTAGTTTCCTCTTAAGATTGTTGCTAGGAATACATAGTGTAGGTAAAGCACTTAGCCAAGCACCTGGCAAATAATAAGTGCTTAATGCATGCATATTGTATATGTACACTATATATAATATTAAATATACATGTGTTCATATACATGCATGTATATATGTGTATGCATGTGTATATACATGCATGTATGTGTATATGTGTGTGTATATATATTTTTTTCTTTTTTTCCCCCCATTGTTCTTCTGCTGGAGGAAATAAGAAAAAATTCTCTGTTGGGACAGAATTCAAACTGAAGGTGGAAGACAAGGGACTTACCTAAGACCATCTAGAGAACATGGAGTGAACTCAGACTTAGCATCTTAAGCTCCTCCCTGGAGACTTGTTTGTTTTCTTAAAGCAAAAAACACAGGGTGAGCTAAGTAGCACCTGAAAAGGCCGAGGTATCCAGGGGCATCCTCCAGATGTGGACGTTTTCAATCAGCCTCACCTCGTCCTCGTCTGGGACCTGCAGACCCTGACGTGGGATGATGTCCCCTGATCCCGCCACTGGCTGAGAAATGACTCTCAGCCTTAAACAACCAAAGTCTGGTCTTCCCTGGGACGTGACTCCACTAGGAAAATTAAAACCCTCCCCCCTACTCACCCATCCCAGAAAGTCCACGACTGGAGAACTGATCATTTGTCGGCTAACCGCTCCTTCCTCTTTTCTTCCCTTTTCCATAATTTAATTTTATTGGATAGAGATGTGTTGAGAGAGATAGAAAGTAGGTAAAGGAACAAGAGAATGCCTACAGCAAAAGGCTTTGCGATCCCTCCTTCTACCCTGTTAACATGCTGAAGGGAACACAATTATCCACAATAAGCATTCTAGAGGGAAAAACATCAAAATAAAACAGCTGAGTGGAGTGGTTAGGACACAGCGAGTCAGGGGAGCGCTGGGGTTCCAGTCACGGCCCCACTACTAACTCCTTCCACGTCCTCTCTGCTTGCTGCCATGGGGGCGTCACGCCCGTCACGCCACGAAGCACTCAGGAGAAAACACGCTGGAAACACTCTTTGTAGGGCTCAGGGAGCAGGAAATACCGGGTATCTCTGGTCAAACGGGAAGAGGCTTCTATTGCAGTGGCCTCTAGGGTAACTCAGGTCAAATAGCACAACAAGCCCCAAATCCCCTGGACCAAAAGTGTCCTTTCACAGCCAGAACCAGGGTGAGGTGTGTGAGGTGTGCAGCGTGCAAAATGGAAGGAGGCGCCTGTTCTCAGGGTTGTGCTGGTCCCGCACCTGCTCCGCCCAGGAGGGAGAACCTGCCTGAGAGCTCCGGGATGACTGGGAGCAGACACCTCCCTAAATTTGAGCCCCAGATGCCTCACTCGCCTCACCTTCAACCTGGCCCGCTTCTTTTACATTATGAGGCTCCCGAGGGCCCCCCACAGACCAGCAATAGCAGTACCACCACCTAGAGCTTGTGAGAAACGCAGGAGTCTGGGTTCCACTCCAGCCCTACTGAGTCAATCTCCGTATTTAACGATCCCAAGGTGATTCATAGCTGCAAAATTGAAGTTTGAGAGATGGCAGAGCTGAGGAAGGGCAGAAACCCCAGGCTCACCTGCCATTTGCCATCTCAGCCCCAGTGGGGCCGGGGGGCTGGGAGGTGAGTGATGTCAGTAGAGGGAAGATTCCCCAAGGGTTCCCCCGAGTGTCTCTCCAGCCACCTGTAGGTCACAAATCTACATTCAGCTTCCAGGGATGCATCCCACGGATTATATTAAAAGAAGAGTTTGTTGACCATTTATTAAATATTTAGCAAAGCTCATGCATTGTATTTGGATAGAGGAACAACCACCCTCTAAGGTTCCATAGTACTAAGATTCTATTTAATATTGCATTATGTCAATACAGTGTGTGCAATAAAAATCAATAAGCATTTACATGGTGTCTCGAAGGCATCCAGAATTTAAAAGAAGAATGTGTCAGGCACATGCCCAAGTTTCCACTCCTTCCACAACTGGAAGATGTGAAAAATGGCAGTGAGCCTGTTGCTAACAGGAGAGGTCATGAGAACATGAGAAATCCACATGTACTGGACAGTTTTTTATCTGATAGAGCCTTAGGGGAGGGGAAGGGCAGGGGGCACATCAGGGAAACCCTGTATGGAGACCAGAAGATCCTGGTGAATGTAATGAGACTGGCCATGACATCTCGGGTTATGCTGAATATCTCTTTAAAATATTATCCGAATGTATGTACTTTCCATTAAAAGCAGCTCAACTCCATAAACCATGTTCATCAACCAATTCAAGTTAACCAAGAATGACAGATCATACACATCAATCTTACAGTCTCCCACAGGTAGGTGCTGGGACCCATGTCCCCCAAATCTCAGAATACTTCAGTGACACCCAGCTTACACTAGAGGTAACAAGTGAGTTCTGAGCAATTATGACTATACCGCTATTATCTCAACCACTCCAGTGGGCCAAGAAATGTGCATTAACTAGTCCTAAGTTCTCAAGTACCTATACTTACCTTACAATTCTTAAGTCCATCAAGACAAGTAACTTGCCAAAGCTCACATGGTAAAAAAAAATCACCCATATTTTTCATTGTCTCCACAGAATTAAATATAATTCTTATTTCAAATATGGATGGCCATAGGATATATATTAACAACAACAACAAAAGACTGCTCAGTCAGCTGTTAAAAATGCAATCTGGGATAAACAAAACATGGTATATTATGTAAAATAAAATGTTCTTCCTTAAAAAGGAAGGAACTGCTGAGATATGCTACAACATGGATGGACCTTAAGGACATTATACTAAACAAAATAAGCCAGTTACAAAAAGACTAATGGGTGGGGGGGCATGGGCAATATACATAACCTAAACTTTTGTACCCCCATAATATGCTGAAATTAAAAAAAAAGAAAAAAATCTAAATACATCTCGAATTTGTTAATGATGCTAGGAAAGAATCAATGTTTACTTTTTCCAAGTGAATATTAAGTTGGCTAAGCAGATTTTATTAAAAGTACTTATTATCCCTCACTACAGGATATCATATAAAAAGTAACTGTATTTGTGGACTGGATTCCTACTGGGGGTGGGGAACCTGTGGCCTCAAGGTTACATGTGGACCTCCAGATACCCGAGTATAGCCACTCTACCAAATCTAAACTTCACAGAAAAAACACCGTTATTAAAAGAATTTCTTCTGTAAAATCTGGATTCAATCAAAAGGCCACACTCTACAATCCAGCAATCCCATTATTGGGCATCTACCCAGAAGAACAAAAGTCATTCTATAATAAAGATACTTGCACCTGAATGTTTATAGCAGCACAATTCACAATCGCTAAGAGGTGGAAACAACCCAAATGTCCATCAATTCATGAATGGATTAGTAAAATGTGGTATCTTTATACCATGGAGTATTACTCAGCTATAAGAAA
>CM052436.1:174088536-174123293 GCA_028533085.1 Varecia variegata
GACGCAGTAAATTCAAGTCCAATTCCCATCGTCTCCCTCATGAGCATGTGTCTCTCTCCTGGGCTGAACCAGACTCAAGAAAGAGCAGAATCTCCTGAAAATGGAGGAACCAGAGCAGCAGAGATGGTGCCTGTGTCCCCTCTGTGTTTACTTACACGGCACTCCCTAGGTCTTTTGCAGAGTTTTCACCATAACAATGAGGGTCACAGCTTTATGCTGCAATATTGCTTGGATAACCCTGAACCAAGAGTGTAATTCTCTTTTCTCAGCAATCATTAGGTTGAGCGTACAAAATTGCCATGTTTGCATATCAAAAGTAATCAAATATCTGCAGCTTCCTTTGACTCAACCCACTACATCATTTCTTTCCTCGATGATAACAGAGTAAAGGTGAGAACAGCAGAGGATAGTTGAGTGGCTTGCATTTGTCAACACAGTTCACACCTCTTCCTGCATTTAGTAACCTTCAGAGAAATGAAACTCTGGCTGCTGATACGTGTAGTGCACAAGGGAAAAATTATTTCAGATTTTTTTTTTTAAAAAAACCAGCATTATATTTCTTTTTTAAGCTCCCGGGGGTAGAGGGAGGTAGAGGAAACTCTGAAGGTAAAGGGAAGAACTTGATGATGGAAAGAAGGCATCCCATGCTTGCTGTAGCTGAGAAAAAGCATAATTCATAACTTGTCTATTATACATGTGCAACATCCCCAAGGTGCAAATAAGGATGCTGAACTGATAAAGATATTTTATGTGCATAGACTGCATTGCTTGTGTAAAGCCTTCTCAAAATGACCATCTGGGCAGGGCAGGTAATAGCTGCATTTTTAGAGAAAATGACCTGTACATAAGAAGACGCCAACTCGCCCAAGACCACGTGGCCAAGAATTGATGGGCTCTGCAGTGGGTGAGAACTCAGACTAAAATCTGGGGCCTCTTCTCTTCTGCTTCCCAGACACAGACTAAGGACGGTTCATACCATCCCCACTCACTCAAGGGGAGAATTCACATGAGCAATTCAACTGCAGCTTACCTTGGTTAGTTGTATTGGAGGCTTTATATTTTAGGGAAAAGGAAGTGCCAGTGGTAAGACTCCACCACCCAGATGTCAAACTTCCTCCACATCCACATTCTCAGCCCTTGCTGGTGGTGCCTTGAGCTCTGGTCAGACATTTATTTTTGAGAAGCCTCTCAGAGTCTAACGACTCCTACTTAACACAGAGTATTAACACTGTGTGGAAGGGAAGCTGTGTCTAAGCCCACTGAATGTTCAAGCCGGCAAACAAGGAGAGGGATTGGATTTTATTGGTGTGAAAAGAGCTGTGGAGGCAAACCAGAAGATAGCAGAAGTAGAAGCTGGGGGCTACCCATTAAGGGTGCAAACAGCAGCTGCAATCATCACAGCCAGGCGTGGCTCATGTTAGTGTACTGAGTAAAGACCTGGCTGAGTAACGTGCACTACACACAGAGTAAGGAGGCAAGAAAGTATTGCCAAAAGAGTGCCCTGAAATTAACAAAATCCGAAGGGGGTGTGTGTCTTACTGTTGTTGAATTGGTATTTGAAGGGATTTTTCAATTATTTGAGTAATTCGAATATGAGGAACATGACAATGCCAGATCCTCAATGTGTTACGGCAAATATGCTATTTTGTTATGTGTGGAGGATAGATTTTCGATAAGCTTCTAAAAATGTGGATTTGTCTGCTCATACCAGAGTTGTGCATGAATACACAGGGCCACACCTTTAGCCAAACATAAACTGCCCTCTGGAAATGAGGAGCCCGTTCCCTGATGGCAGATAAAGGCCCTTCCCAGAGAACCTCTGTAGGTCCCACGGTGCCGGTGCCGCTGCCTCGAGTCCTCCCGGCCTCCAGTGAATACCTTCCTCCAGGGGAGATCTTTATCCTCCCTGGGTCAGCCCAGGACAGGCCTGTTTGGAGGACACGTGGGAGAGCGGGGCCCGTACCAGGCAGAGGCCCCGCAGGGACAGTCTCCCGAGGTTCTCGACAGCAGCTTGTTTCACAGTGACGGTCATGACACCTCATTTTGGGGACAAGGCTGCATCTACCTTCCCCCACCCTGGTGGAATACTAAAGCACATGCGGTAGCTGAAAAGCTGGGAAACATAAACTCCATTTCTTTTTTAAGAGTAGTTGCATTTTTACATAATAGGCTAAATATATTTTTTTCTTCAGCTTCCAGATGCCTCTTCAGGTGAAATATCTCTAAATTTAAAGCAGTGACTCCACTCATTCATCTGACAAAAGCAAAATAAACGCACCCTTTTCCCTGTGTGCCCAGAGTTTGGGGACACTCTGCGGTGTGTCTGCTGACCTTGTGCACGCCCATGGCTTTTGCTGTCTCCGTGGTGCCCCCCCAACCCCCCGGTGCTCCCAGCTTCCTGGGCATCTGCTTCCCAAACTTCTCCTGCTCAGACTGAACTCATTCCCGCCCCTGCATGCGCACACACACCTACACAGGCACATGCACACACGTGTGAACACATGTGCAGACACATGCACATGCACACTCACACACACACACACACACAGACATGTCTTCTTCCTCCTTGTATTTCCCGTCCTCGTGCAAACACCAAACTGCCTGCTTCCCTCCACCCATCACCTGGGAATCTTCTTGTTCCTTTGTCCTTCCATTGTTTTTACCCCTTTGCTGCTCACGTCCAATCACGGTCCTTCGCCTCCCTCCCATATCCCGCTGTTGTTCGTGGTTCTGGTACCATCACCCGCCTGGACGGCCGCAGTAGCTTCCTGACCCATCTTCCTATGTCCAACCTCACTTCCTCTCAAATCCATTCTCCGAAAGAACCAGTGAAGACTCAAATAGCACAGTCTGCGTGGAAGGGACTGTGACAACAGCCCATAAAATGACGTGGGCCGTTTAGTGCAGCGATCCCGTTTGCAGGAGTTTACCCAGAAGACACAGCCATGAATTGAAATAATTCACCACGTCATTATTTGTGATAGCAAAATACTGGGAAAAACCCAAGTGCCCATCCCTAGGAGACTGGTTAGAGACACAATTTAGATAGTATTGACTTTTGAAATGTAAGTATTTTACATCCAAAAAATGAAATGGAAGATGAAAAAATGAACCCTAAAGTTGCATACAAACAAGTGAATCTACTTGTACATATTTAAAACATAATCCCACATATAAATAATAAATTTAACTAATTCTTAACACAGTACCCTGAGTGTACACCCTTAGTGGGATATATTCCAAGGAAGAAGATAACTCCAAAAAACCTTACACTTTACCTAAGTTTGCTGTTGGTGGTGGTGTTACTTTTATAGAAATCAGGGAATAACGTTATGCATATTGTAGGACAGAGCAAATAAATGAATAGTGCTCACGTATTTGAGAACCAATGTGGGAATATGGAATGGGGGGAAGTGAGGAAGAACTCTGTGAAGAATTGGTGTTACTGACATAAACTATTACGTTTTTCAAAAATACACGTTTCTTAGCACTCTCCACTCAAAGGGCCTGGAAGCAATGACAGTTCTGTAGCAATGAAGCATAGGCTGGCACAAGGACCTTGTTTTCGCATTATTATTCCTCATTAAAAGGAACTAGGGCTCCTCAAAGAAGTGGTTAATTCCAAGTCTGGGGCAGGAAGGCACCAAGTGAGGCAGAAAGCCTGGAAGTGCCCAAAGTTGAGTAAGGACCCATCGAGTGCACACAAGCTGGCTTGATGGAGTTCCCACTGGCTCAATTCGGGATGATCTGAGCACCAAGAAGCACAATGATATTAATGAATTATAATGCATTGAATAAAAAATGAATCCCATAAGTCTACAGTGATGAATTTTTTTTTAAAAAAAAGGAAGTGTGGTGGGAGTTTTTCTTTAGAGAAGAATGGCAAGCTCCAGATGGATAGATAGAATGGTAAAATCACCCTTAATTATAAAGAGTAATATGTACCTTTGAAACGGAGAGATTGTGGAGACACAACCAAGTAAATAAGTTAGCACAGCACTATGGAGACAAGCTAGCACCATGAGCCTCTTGATCTGATGCAACGGGAAGGACGTGACCTCTCCTATGAGGTACTTTTGCCAAAAATGTTTAACCTTAATCTAAAGATGAGTGAACAATTACACAAATCCACACTGAGGGACACTCTACAAAGTGACTGGCCTGCTTTCTTAACAAATGTTAATGTCAAGAGAAACAAAACGAGGACAACAAAAAAGTGGAGGCTGTTCTACATTAACAGAGACTAAAGAGTCAATGTCCCCAAATGCCACATGTCTTCCTTGATCAGACTCCACATAAAGAACAGAAGAGTTAGAAAGTTCATTTTGGAGATAACTCAGAAAATTTAACTACAGAACAAATGTCATATAATACATCCAAAATAGGATCAGTGTTCAATTCCATGGGAGTGATAATGGCATTGTGGTCATGCGGGACAAAGTCCTTTTCTCCTAGAGACTCATGCTCAAGTATTTAGTTATGGTATCTGTAACCTACTTTCAAAGGGTTTGAAAAAACAAATCCAGAGAGGGAGAGAAGGTCACAGTGGCACCTGTTACAAGTTGGGAATCCATGTGTAGGGTGTACAGTTATTTACTATAGTCGTCTTGAAACTTTTCTGTAGGTTTGGAAGTTTCAAAATAAAAACTTGGAGAGAGCCGGATTCAGGTCTTGGCTCCTGAACTCAGGAAATGGTTCTGGGTGTTTGGTCTCTGCTCAGTCACCCCTGGTTCCTTGCACCACTGGCTGTTACCTTTCCCGCCCCTTCTGCCATGGCTCATGCAGATCCTTCCACCATTAAAGATCCCTCCTTCCTTTCCATGCTGTAATTGATTTTCCTTTAAACCCATCTCAGACAAGACTCCTTGCAGGGCAAATGCCTTTTCTGCCCATCTCTCCCCTCCCTCCTGGCTGGGGTGCCTACCCGTTGTATTATGCCCTGTGTTGCAGTGAAATGAACTGCTGACATACCTGGCATCCTGCACTCAACAGTAAGCTCTCCAGGCAGAACTGGCTTCAAATCCTGGTTGCACTGTCAGGACCTGGCACCCCCAATGTCTACAGAACAGACCTACTGTGGGGGCTGGGCAGGATGTCTCTAAACAAACTGCCCTCTCTAAATAGCAGGATCCCTGCTTCCTTGCTGCCCGCCTTTGCTCAAGCTCTGGATGATGCTGTGTTATTCATAACAACAAATGGGGTTCTGGAAGACCAATACGTTCAGTGCCTACAACAAAACAGAAACGGAACCCCTGGGAGCAGAGAAAACAACTCTGCAAACCCTCCCGCTGCTCAGCCCCATTAAAAACACCTCCAGGGGGGCTCCCGCTTAGCTCATTCTTTGGGAGGGATAGCGCCCTGCGAGGTCTGTAAATGGCCCAGCTACGCATTCTTCTGTCCTAATTACCGCAGCCATCTCCCTCAGACCCAGTGAAGGCCCCTTTTCACTCCGTGCTCGCCCTCTGCCAGGTCTCAGTTTCTGTGGCCTGGACTGAGTTGGCAAGCAGGAGAAGCTGGAGGAAGGAAGATCTCCCCTCCCAAGTTTGGCCCCTCAAATGTCTCCCTCCCATGGCATCTGGCTGACCAGCACAGCACAGAAAACCAAACACCCCCTGACCTGCTAAAGCAGCTTCGTAGTGGCCCAGAATACAGAACCCCTCTTGGCCAGTCCCGCTGCCCGTGTGTCTGCCCCGTGCGTGCCAGGTGCCCAGTTCACTTGAGTTTGCTCAGGCAACAGGAATATACCCATTTTATAAATGTGGAAACTGAAGCTCGGGGAGGTAAGGGGGCACAGCTGGTAAGTAAGCTTTTCTGGGAAGGAGGTGACAGAGCTGAGGGGCTGCCCAACCTTATCGATCACTGATCAATTACACTTATGGGTAACTCTCCTATCCATCAGAGGCCTGCAGGCAACAGTGCTCCCTCTCACAGCCCTCTGTTGTTTCCCATTCTCCCCTCCCCCTCAGTGGGTGGGGTTTTAAAAAGAAGTGAGAAATTCCTTCCTGATTGCTAAAATAATACTTGCTTGCAATAGAAACTTCCTGCTTAAGCTTTTAGAACTTTCTTATGAGCTGTAGCTGCTCATTAGAAACACCTGGGGAGATTTTTAAAGCTCCTCCTGCCAGGACTCACCACAGACCAATTATTTCCCTCACTCTGGGAAGGGGACAGAAGCATCCATTTTTTTAAAGTTCCCCAGGTGACCTTAATGTGCAGCCAGGGTTGAGGACTACTGTCAGCATTTTCACCAAGGCTGCCTGGCAAAGGGTAGCATTTGCCCCGTTGAAGGGAGGACTTCAGAAGATGCTGAACTCGGGAACAGGACAGTCCCAGTCAGATGCCAGGTTCCTACCAGCCTGCTGGGCACAAGTGTCCCCATTTCTTTCCAGGGTCCATCATGCCACAGTGACCCGTGCACAGCCCAGCCCCTAAATGCCTGCTCTCCAGACACCCAATACGTGTGTCACCACCTGCTTGACTTAGGCAAGGCCAGCCAGAATCAGCCTGCCCTCCCTTCCAGGTTCCTGATCACAGCTTTATAAAAGCCCCCAAGACCAGTTTAGTGCAGCTGCTACAAGCATCGCTTTGGGGCCAGAATGGCCTGGTTCTCTGAGCTCTGCCACTTACTGGCTATGTGGGGGAGACCTCCACTCACTTGGAGACCTGCAGACAACTCCATCCTGTCCACATGTGCTCTGGCCAGAGAGCACACTCAGTAGGACCGGCCAGAGTGCCCGGGAGTCAGCAGCCCAGGAGTGACCCCTAGCCAAAGGGGGAAAGACACTCCCACTTCTTTGTTGCTGGATGGGACAACTTCAAAGCCTGGCCCTCACAGTGTCCCAGAGGTTCCTGGTGAGACTGAGCCCCAGCTGCCCACAGCAGGAACTCACTCCCTGACACATCTTGTACTGGCTCTCCTGTCTCCCTTCCTCACTCCCTCACTCTGCTTCCTGGAATACCTCCTAAACCCAAGCCCTTGTTCTAGGGTCAGATGTTGGAGGAACCCAAATTAAGACATGATGTGATCTGGAGTTAATGTCTCTGAGCCTATGTGGCTGCAGTCTCTAAAATCCTGCAAAAGTGAAAAGAGATGCTATGCACAGGGAGCTTCGCACATTGCCCCCCCTGGGACCAGGCAGGAGAGGGCAGCTGCTGCAAAGATCCTCCCCAGGACCGAACCCCTCGTCCCTTGGCCTGAGGGGCTACAGAGACTATCTCCCTGACACATGGACAGCTGGGCTAAACCTCCAACATTCCCCCTGGGCAGAGATTCAGGAACTTTCACTTGGATGCACCAGATCTCTCATTAAATATTACACCCATCACTTGCAAAAGCCTTTATACCATACCCCCAGTCCCTGCACTCAGTGTAAACTGAGCCTCTGCATAAAATATTCTCTTCTGGCTTAAATAGCCAGGAAAATGAGAAACGAGCTTTTTACTGCCTTGTTTCTGCCAACAGGAGAGGGAATTTGGCAACTGGACCTCACAGGTGGTGGTGCAGACTTCCATCGGGAGGCACAAATGTCTGCTTGTCACTCTTCCTGTGACGTTAGAGATAATCAATGGTCTTGGCCTGGATCCTTTATTTCACTGGCTGATACAACATGTTTAGGTTCTCATTTGTTTTCATTCCTTCTTTGTTTATTAGCTGAAATACTTGAATCAAGAGATTCCTTCTCTCACCAACTGTTTGTTTACCTGAGCTATAGTTTTGCAAGAAAGACAAAATAAATGCTTGATTCTTCCTTGCTATTTGCCAGCTTTCAAAATAACTAGTTGGTTCCCTAGCATCTTTCAAAGGTGGCCAATGAGTTCTTTTTTAAAGAACCATTACAGACGCGTGGTTTGAAACACATCTGATGCATTAGAGTCATTATTCTAAGTGATGTTCAAATCATCACATCTGGGCTAGTGGGAATCTCTCCAAATTGGCCCCTGAGTCCTACTGACATGACCCAAACAGACTTTAATGACTGTTGTGCTGTTTAGTTTGATACAGTGTTCCATCTTGTACATTTCCTGCCCTAGGCCTAGAATCATCCACTTTCCCAAAGATTTCTGGCTTTTAGTGGGGAATGGTATTTACAGATTCGGGCCTTTTTAAATTCATTGTGATGGGCACTCAATGAACCTTTTCAAAGCAGACAACCCTTATCTGTGAGTTAGGCATCTTGTGTTTTTTTCTTTGATAATATCTCATTTTCCATTTTCTGTTGTGCTTTGTTTCTATAACTCTTATTTATCAGGGTTTTAGATTTCCTAGACCAGACCTCTAATTTTCTTATTTTTTCTCCCTACTTTATTCCATTCTACTTTCTGGGAGATTTCCTCAACTTTATGTTGTCACTATTTTATTGAACTTTTTTTTGGTTTTGCTATTTTACTTTTTTATTTTTAAGAGCTCTGCTGTGTTCTCTGCATGTTCCTTTTTTATAGCATGCTGTTCTTGTTCCATGGGTGCAATACCTTCTCTCAGACCCAAGGCTATTGCTTATCCTTGTCTTGATAATTCCTGTGTGCTCCATGCTGTCACTGTTTCCTTCAAGTTCCTTTCTGTCCTGCTTTTCCACTTTGGTTTCTTGCCTTCTCATCTGGCAGGGGCAGGGATCCCACTGTTGCTGGTTCACTGGTCAGGTATCACCCTTCCATCTACTTGACATCTCACAAAACTGAGTTGACATCTCTCATCTGCTGACTATTCTTCCATTCTCTTTGTACTTGTGGATTGATGCCTTTTTATTTATGTTATTATCATGTCCATGGGTTTTGTAAGGAAACAAAGATAAATACATACATAATGTGCCGTATTTAACCAAAAGTTGTCTCCAATCTATTTCCTATACTACTGCCAGAGGAACTCCTGATAAAATTCAGATCTGATCATGTTACTTCTTTTTGGCCATTCCTTGCTGTTTTTCATGATAAAATTCAGTTTGTTAATATTTAAGATCCTTCATGGGTCTGTTTTTTTCCCACCCATCTCTCTAGTCTAATACACACAGAATTACTTGCAGTTCCCCAAACACCTAACATTTTATACTGCTGTGGACCTTTGAGTACACTGCGCTTCCTGTCTATGTTGTCTTTCCATCTCCCTTCATTTGTCTAATTCATGATTTGATAATATCATCTCATTTCCCATTTTCTGTTTTGCTTTGTTTCTATAACTCTTATTTATCTGGGTTTTAGATTAAACCTAGGTGCCACCTACTCCAAGAAGTCCTCCAAGATTACTCTTGCTAGTTTTGGGTTAACAGCACCCCACCCCCAGGCTCCCACAAGTACCTTATGTGAGCTTTACTATAGCACTTACAGCATTTCATTGTATCTGTGTGTCTCCCCCACAGACTGGAAACTTCTTGAAAGACTCGTTGTGTCCATATCTGGAGTATTTAGCACAGAGCCTAGGAAGTGGTAGATGCTTAATCTTAATGAAACAACCAAGCAAGGGAATGAGTGAAAATTCTTGGTTCCTAACCTAGAATTCCTGCTCTACTCTCCTATTTGAGTTATAGGCTCTCTTCAGTGAACTGCTAAAATTCTATCTTTTCCTTGAATCTCTCTTATACTACCAATTTATCCTAACCAAGCAGGATCAGGGAGGTGGCCTGGCACCAAGCAAAGGGCACTAATTAGGTGTCAGTGGGATAGCAAATGTCATTCAGCAAGTCTACTCTCCTGACAGTAGTTCATCTGTGAGGAAGAGGGGCTCTTAGCAGTCAAAGGCTTCACTGTAAGAGAAAGAAACCCCTCTGCCTGAGTTAAGCAGGAGGACAGTTTATTGAAGGGATATTCATTAGCTTGTGAGAACAAAATAAAAATCTACTACAGGGCTAGAGTGTTATCTTTCTGAATCTAACCCCCTATAGCCTTGAGAACTCAGGAAGCTCAAGTATGTAAGATGAGTTCACGAATAATTAGAACCTGCGATGGGATCATATGGAGGTCTTAAGAAAGGGTCAAACCAAGTGGCAGGGGTTCCAAGGCAGAATCTCATCCGACTGGAGGACCAAGGAGGTGGCTGGCATCTCAGTTAGAGAGAGATGGACCTGAGTAACCACTGAGCCCACTGTGTCCTCTCATTTTACAGACAAGAGTCTAAGGTCCGGAGAAGTTACAGACCTTGCCCAGGGACCCGTGGGGTGTCCGCGGCTGAGCCACGCAACAGGTGCTTCACTCCCGGGGAGTGCTCTGTCCTCAGCACCGCACGCTCTCCCCCCCTGAATTCCTTCCACGTGGGTGTTTGTTTCTCACACTCAAGCACTTTTCTTGGAATGTTATTCAAGTCACAGAAGGGGTGGCTCCAGGTTTCCTGCCCTAAGGATGACTTCGCCTGATGTTACTATATGGAGTTGAGGGCGAAGCGGGTATCAGTCACTTTCCCTGCACCATTTCACCTAATCCTCAGGGTGATCCTTGGATGCGCATGTTACCAGCCAGGGTGGGTGGCTAGGAACACAGGCTCCAGGGCCAGGTTTCCTAAGTTGGAATCTGGCTGTGCCACTTACAAGCTGGGTGAACGTTAGCAGACGATTTTGTTGTCTTTGTTGTTGTGGGGCTTTTTTGGTGCCTCAATTTCCCCGTTTGCCACGAGAGTCCACAGAACACACACCTCAGGGAGGTGGTGAGGGATAAAACGAGCCAATACCTATAAAGCACCCAGCCCAGTCCTCAGCGCAAGGAGATAATACATCATTGTTGTGAATATTTACAAATGAGGAAGGGAGGCTCGGAGGAGTTAAATGTCACTGAAAAACTCACCGAGCTAACAAGTGGGAGAGACATAATTCAAAGTTAGGCCTGTCTGAACCCCGCAACCCTTGGTCAACTTCTGTGATATAACTACCACCTTTCACATCCAGAAAGAAAGGCGCAAAACACCCAAATGCAAGAAAGCCTTGGTGGGCTTTCCTTTTAATTTAAGACATTATTTGGATGTATTAAATCATAAGACCTAATAAGGCTCATTGTATACCTTAGGTTTCCCCTCCTAGAACTGGAATATGATGGGAAAATTAACTTGATTGGGAAAAGTCTCTGAAACGTATGCAGATTTTTAACACCTCATACCAAGAGAAATCAGAAGTCCCTAGACAGGGTCCCAGAGTTAGGTGGGTTTTGTTTTGTTTTTTAAGCTTTACCGAAGTCCAACCGATATACAAAAACTTGTACACATTTAAGGTATATATCTTGGTGAGCCCAGAGTTCATTTTGAAAGGTTGTTTTATCCAAGCTTTTTTTTTTTAAAGTGGAACTTAGAATACCTATATAGGTTTTCTTTAGGAAAAATGAATGGTATGGCTGAAGGATTTGTTTCCACCTCAACTGTTTTATAGACATGCATGGGACTGGACTTAAGAGTCTGTAATACAATTTTGCCTCTCTATATAAATAGAGATAGAATTCTTTGTTAGGTGGCTTCTGGCATTCAGGCCACACCATGAACTGCACAACTGAGGCACATGAGTCTATACAGTTCTGAAACAACATGTCAGGCATGAAAGATTGCAACCCTGAGGCTTCTATTCTACAATGAACAGTGAAGGGCCTGCAGTGTGTGCAGATGTCAGTGTTTGTGCACATGCACGCACACACATGTGTATACACAAGTGTGCACGTTCCCAACATCACTAGGATTCTTACACCACTTCCCACAGACCCCTACTGCTGAATAACACATCAAAACTAAATATGCTCAATGCTTTCTACTGACTCTAAAACTTCATATCTACATTTGTAGGTATTATAATGGAATAACTAACTACTTGCAAAATAAAAAGAACTTGAAATCATCTCTAATTAAAGATACATAATATGAGGTATAAAAATAAATACAAAATATACAAAGTGATAGAAAGAGAGGTGAAAAAACTTAATGCAAAGTCGAGATGATTACTTCAGTTGAGCAGTATATTTGGAGTTAGCTTTTTGGCAACCAGTGCAGAAAGGGAAACATGATATGATGTGTTATGTAATTTAAGGGTTATTGGTCCACAGACTGAGTTCATGCTATAAGATGTCAATAAACCACAAAGTTCATGATCTTGACTGAGGGCATCTATGAGGGATCCCTATTCTTTTTCTATTTTAAGAGAAAAACACACCCTTTCTGGAAAACCTGGGGGGAAATGTTTAAAAAGAAAATAACAGTTCCCAGTAATCTCATTGCTCTGACATCACTGATGTGAGGATTTGAAGTAGTTTCTTCCAGTCTCTTTCCAGTTTTAAAAATATAGGTAAAATCACATATAGTGATATTTTCCTATTTTTTTTCCATTAATGTTGTACCTTAAGAGTTTTTCCATGTCATGAAATGTTTAATGGCTCTATATCGCACAGAATGGATGAACCACATTTATCGAGCCATTTTCGTAATTTGACATACTTTCACTCCATTATAATTAGTATTTAAATAAGCCAAATGTCTGTTATGAACATCTTTGTATATAAATGAGGTCCCACATTTCTGATGACTTCCTCAAGATACATTTCTGTAAGGTGAATGCCTGGGTCAGAGGGACTTATTTTAAAGATCTTGATGCAGGTTATGTTCCAGAAAGTCTGTGCTCCTCCTGTGTAGCACATGACATTCTACCTCGCTGCACCCTTTTTTGGACCATCCTTTTAGAATCTTTGTTAATTTGATAAAGGAAATGATGTCCCCTTGCTATTTCAATCTGCATTTTGTTCAAAACCAATGAGGCTGGACATTTTATCATATGTTGATTTGCCATTTGCATTTCCTCTTTAGAGATTTGTTTGTCCTTTGCCTGGGTATCTATTTTGGGTCTTAATGTTTTACTTATCGATTTGTATGAATAGTTTATATATTAGGAATATTAACCTTTTTGTCCCAATATATTCATTTCAAACATTTCCCAGTTTGTTGCTTGCCCATTAATTTTGTTCATGAGAAACAGCGTTATGGAGGGAAGTTTTAAAATGTTATGAAGTCAAACCTATCGACTGTTTCCGTTATGTTTTCTTTCAATGCATTTGCATTAAGCAATTCCAGCACAGAACTTTACTAAAATATTCCTGTCCTAGGAACTAGGAGCTAGCATAGAATGTCACAGAGACGTTTGTTTTTCCTTCTGTTTACTTGCTACAGCACAGGAAGTTGCAAATCAAAATATAATCATCAGTTTGTGCTGCAAAAGTAGGGTTGAGGGCTAGGTAAAAGGTGATTACTGTGTGTTCTTGATAGAAACCAAAACACGCAACCAGAGGAGGCAACTGGTGCAGCTGGAACGTGCAATGTGAGTCCTGCTCCCAGATGGGCTCCTTTGAAGAACCAGGTGCACCACTGGGCAGCTCAGAGGGCCCACCTGAAACTTGGTAATCCTCTTCTTGAAGAGAAGTTGGGAAATTTTTCTAACCATTCAGTATTTTCTCTAGTTCCTCTGCCCTTTTCCACTGTCACAGAGACCAGGGAGCCCAATGTCTGGTACCACTTATTTATTTATACAACAAATATCACTGCATCTTGGTTTTGCCCAAGGTACTCCGTGAAGCATCACAAGCCCTGTAATGATCCATGCTCTCATTTTTCCACTGTCTTCCTGTTTTCAGGGTCTGACTTATCAAAATATTACTACTTAACAGGTTCAGGCCAATTCTGGGAGAATTCTAGCCCCAGCTTTAGCTGTCTAGGTTTGGCCTTTCTCAATGACTAAGTAGGTGTCCAAAAGGCAAAGAAAGGGCTGAACATTAATTCAGGATGTCCCAGTTGGGCACCAGAAGAGCTCCCTAATTAGAGCATTCAGACCAAGATGGCTCATTTTGGTAGCAAGCATCAAGTTAGGATGTTCTTCCCCATTTATATTTATCCTGAAAACACTGCAATGTGTTAGACAGAGATACGTGAAAGAGAAGGAAGCCTCCAAAATAATGTCAACTGGCCAGTTACTGGGAGTTTCGTGGCTGAAAGCCAACCAGGTAGTGATTTGCAAGTTGTCTGGCTGTTACTCCAGATACGCAGAAATACGGGGGATTCAGGCTGTGAGCAAACAGCCCATTTCCTCTTTTCTTGCAAGATACTAAGCCAAAGTGACATTCTATACTGTGCTGTGAGAGATCTTGAAAGAATTTCATCAGTGCTGCTGCCTTTGGGTGGTGCTGCTCCTCCTCCTCCTCCTCCTCCTCCTCCTCCTCCTCCTCCTCCTCCTCTTCTTCAGTTCGACATTTCACCATGAGGGAACTTGAGCCCTCATGATCTTTATTACTTTCCCATCCCTGTCCTACCGGAAGGTTCTCTCCATGCATTCACGGCTCTGTCTGGGCACCCCAAGCACCCATTTTTCTTCGTCTGGGTCACTCCCTCTGCCTGAATAATTTCATCAGGACTTAATTTTATTAGGCTTGAAACAAAGATATGTTGGATGGATTTGAACAAAAATAGCATGACATAAATTTGCAGGCCAAAGGCACTACATTCCTAGAGTTACTAGAATTTGAAATTTGCCTCGTGCTATACTCAATAATGTTGTAGTTTCAACCCTTCAAAGTTTCTTGAGCTTGTTGCAGAAGGAGATGCCATGACCCTGACCTTGTACGTAGGCATGGTTAAAAATACTGTGAGGAACACGGACAAGCTGGCTTGGAGATTGTCATGGTGCCTTTCTTTAGCTCACACTGTAAATTTCTGATACCCTGACAGGTCCTGAGATGAACACAAAGGAAGTTCACCAAATATGTAGGAAACAAAACTCATCTATTTTGGAATTGTCAAATGAAATTCAGTGTCCCCATGCCCAATGTTATAGTGTGCTGCTGGATGCACGTAAAAGATCCAGATCCTAGAATCAGAAGGGAGAATCATCAATCTGCTTGGCGAAGTCCAAGGCAAAATCCAAATTTATCTTGACATTTCCCAAATATTGACTTTACCATCCTGTCAACTACCGGGACACCATAGAGTTCTGAAGACTTGTACTAGAAAAGTAAAATGGTTGGTGTACAGAGTCGTTGTCCCTCTAAAAATAAAAACCCCACACTCTCTTCTGAAAGCAAGAATTTGAAGAAAGACCATTTCCAGGCCCTGGGTGGGCCCTATTTGGGAACTCGGGGAGAGATGCACCACCTAAGGGAGAGGGGTGATGTGAGAGCACCCTGATGTGAGAATGAGCTTGGGGGTCACGTCACTCACATTGTGATGACCTTGGGGCCAAACAGGCTTCCTCCACAACAGCCAGCAAATTGGCCATCTGTTCCCTAAACAGCAGAGGGGAACATGTCAACTGCCTGGAATGACAGAGACTGCAGGACCAAATCAGTAAATGCATGGTCATTCAGAGGCACCAAGGAATGCAGGGAAGGGCCCTGTGGCTTCTCCCCAGACTCCATCTCCAAAGGCCAGGGATCTCCCACCCTGGGCAACATCTCCCACCCATCTTCCCCAGTACGGGTTCACTGAGCTAGTCAAATGTGTTATGAACCAGTTTCTGTTTTAAAGATGGTGGCTTGCATAGGAAGATGTTCAATAAATAGTCGTTGAAACAATGAGTGAATTTACAGATTCAGATGTTTCTTTCTAGTGCCACCACTTGCAATACATCTTAAATTCTTGGTTCATTGGATTCTTCATTCATTTATTTTCAGGATTTACTGGGCATGTTATATGCCAGGCCATGTGCTTGGTGCCAGGGCTATGGCAATGAGCAAAACTGGATGTCATGGTTTTGGCTCTTTCGAATCCAGAGACCTGCCTGACAAACACACTTATTTTTCAACCCGATTTGGATGAAGCAGCACACTTCCTTCAGTGCTGCCATTTTATCATTTCATGATCTGGTACACACTAACGTCACCTGCGTGTTCTCTGCCTCTGACTGTCTTTCTTGTGGTGAAATGGCCCAAGTCACACCTGGCAACGCAGGACAGAGCACAATGTCCTCTGTTGCTCCTCTATGTGTGTCCTGAGATGCACAACAATGAAGCTACTTCCTTTTTTCCTTCCTTTCTCTTACCATTTTTGGGGACTGTGATGGCACAGCATGTCAGCTTCCTCAAGGACATTGTCTAATGCCTTTTTGTCAAGATGCTGGTTTACTTTTTTCCCTCTGAGTGCCACCTCTCTTGGTTCTTTGTAAGTATTTTCCCTAGGCCTCTAACAAGGCATTTGATAGTCTCTCAGTCCTTGTGGGGCACTTGCTTTGTTACAAGGTTCCTTTCAATGTTTTTCTAAGGGATGCCCCTATTCTAACTGCAGCTCCTTGTTCTATAATTGAGTAACTGTGCCACGAATTTCATCTTAATTCTGGCATTCAAAAAAGAGTCTACATATTTTATTTTTCACATTAGAGATGTAATGCGTATATCATTAAAAATTAGGAAGATGCAAAAAGTATAAAGATCAAAATTAAAGAGAACCATATCCTACCACCCAAAGACTTCTACTGTTAACATTCTGAACCACTCTAATCCAGAATATTTTTTGAAAAAAAATATTAATATACATAACTGTGCTACTATACATAGTTTTAGATTTTTAAAAATTTAACATGGTATCATTAGCATTTTCTTATGTCATTAAAATTCTTCACAACTATGATTTTAAATGGTGACATAATATTTTATACTATGGATCTATCATGATTTATTGTATCATTTTTCTAGTCTGACACTTGGGTTGTTTTCCCTTTCTTGCTACAGATGCATGAGGAATTCATCTCCCCCACTCCTTCTCTAATCAGACTTTTGAACACAATTGTGCTGCAATCTTCCTGCCTCAGTTGCTCATCCACAAAGGTGCTTGGAACCTTTCCCAGTTCATTGGTCCAATCAGGCACAGAACATTCTCCTTCTCAGGGTGTGTCCTGCCCAAAAGCTATGCAGCTTTGTCTTCACTTGATGGGGTCCATCCTACTTCTAGACCCTTCCACGTCAGCATCTGCACTCATGTTTTTGCTTCCTTAACGCTGCTACCTCTGCAGCTGTTTCTACCTCTTCACCCTGGCACAGAGGCCCCCTGCCTGGCCTCTGCACCTGCTGCTGCTCCTCTTCCTGGGAAGCGCTTCCTAAGGTGGCTCCTTGTGGTTCAGTTCTGGAGAGGCCTCTCTGGTTCTACAACCTACAGAAGCTCTAAATCCCCTTCCCTACCAGTCATGCTCAAGGACATCACCTAGGCTCACTGAGCTCTTCACCGAACACTCCCTGAAAATATCCGGTTCTTTGATGCGTTTCTTGATTGTCTTCTTCCTTTAGCCAAATCCAGTTTCTCAAGTGCATCACTGACTCTCCTCTGCCAAGAACGTGAAAGCATACAGCAGGAGCTCAATAAATGTTTCCTGAATGATTGAATGAATGAATGCATGAAGGTCAATCTCATTTCCTTGGTGAAATGTGCTATAACTTATTTGCCACGTTATATGCATGGACTTTATACCCAAAGGATTTTTGACATCTTAAAACTATCCATAACCCTTCCACCAGTATTTTGCTTCTGGGATGACACAGACAAAAATGGAGACACCATTTTTGGCACAAGGATGGTCACCAGAACACTATTTATAATATCAAATTGAAAACAATCTTAATATAGAAAAATGGGGAAATTATTACATGTTAATCTCACAGGAATGGCAAAACATTGAGCAGCACTTAAAAAACATGTTTTAAAGAATTTTTTATGACAACCAATGTACTAATGTTATATCTCCATGATAAAATTATTACTTTTTTCCTTTATACTTTCAGCGTGTTAAAAATTTTCTCCAATGAGCATGCTTATCTTTCACAATCAGACAAAAGTAAAATATAAAAAAAGTCTTGAGTTTCTGAGTTCAAAGGCATTTGTACTCAACATTTTTCTCCCAGTTTTTATTGAGGTCCTGGAGACATTCTTTTCCAGTCTTTGAAGTGTTTTGCAAACAGCAGGTATTTTTTTAAGTGTTACAGAAAGCCTGTTCAAAGAAGGAACCAGTGTTACAGGTTTACTGCTGTACAGCCACCAGGCTGCCTTGGAACTGTCAGTAGCCTTCACTTTGGTGTATCCCAACCACCACTAATGTAGAAAGAAGTTAAGGACTTATTCCTGTTTCACTGACACCCGCCGAATTCTTTTGTGGTGGTTAGGTGCTTAGGGTGCAGGCAGCATGATAGAAACTCACCATCGCCAACATTTCCTTGCTAAAATGTAAAAGATTCAGTGATCAAAATGGTGGCAAAATGGAAAATATAGAACATGGAACAGAAGGGGGAAACCGGGACCTCTAAATGAGAACTGTGATTATTATTGTTGTTATTGGTTGGTTTGTTTTTCTTTTTTGTTTTTCCATGCCTGCGATTAATCAAGAGTAAAGATTCCTAAAATAGACACTTCCGTGATTCATTTATTCTCCACGAGGAGCTTTCTCTGCTGCGTCTTCCCTGCAGTTCAATTCTAAAGCCAGGAAAACTTTGTTGTTATTTTCCCTCCTCTGTCGCTGACATGAAAGGGAGCTCCATTTTGCCGGTGGCCCCCCTGGATGCCAGGAGCAGAGGGGGCTGCAGCATCAGAGCACGGCCTGCCCCTTTCTCAACCCCCAGGAGGAAGACAGAAACGAGGACACAGAGAACATAGAGAACACAGAGAACTCTGCGTCAGGACACAGAGAAACGAAAGATGGTAAATACTCTCCATCTGCAGGGCATTTCCAACTGTCCAGAGATCTCCTACCTCCATCATTTCTATTGATCATCACAAAAGACCCAGTGACTGTGCCTTTGCCTGGGACCTTCTCAGGCAGCCTCTCAGCACTGCTGCTGCCAATGCACTCCCAGGATGGCCAACCCCTCTGCCCATGGACTCTCCAACAAGGACAGGCTCCGGTCCTCAGGCACCTCTATTGTCTCTGGATCAACAAACCCAAGGAGCCCCGCATCCCTGCTCAGCTTCCAAAAACAGGACCTCTGGTAATAGTCGATAGGCATCCTCCTCCCATCAATCAGCCTCACCAACTGGTAGAAACTGCCTGGTTCACCATCTCGGCAGAGATCAACAGAAAAGAGTGCCACGACTGATGAGTGACATCTGTCTGTGACGGGTCACAGAGGGACACCTGGGAGTGCCACCCATCTGCCAACTGCCATATCCTACTGGATCCCTGCACCCACTCTTCCAAGGCTTGTACTTGTGTCTTTGTAACTTAGTACCTAATAAATAGGGTGGGAGATTTCTCTAACATACAATAGAGAAAGCAAACAAATAACGTCCCCATGCTCTGGGATGCCAAGGCCACGGCACTAGCCTGTTCCATTCGGGGGCGCTGAGCTGGCCACCCAGGGCAGGGAGAATTCTGTGACGCCTGCTGCAGCCCCAGGCCTCTGCATGTAATCACGTCCCCTCCTGTGCTACCTCCCACTCTTTCTGCTAGGCTCCTGCACCTCACCCCTACCCTTCCGATTGCATTTACCACTCCATATTGTAATAAATATGTCCACAGTCGATCCCCTGCTAGACTGTAAATTCCCTTAAGGTAGGAATCACATCCTGTTTGTTCAGAATGGAATGGCAATAAACATTTTTGAATTGAATTGGGCTGACTCTCTGGATGAAGATCTACAAGTCAAGAGATCTTTAGTCTCTGCACAAACATTAAAGGAAAGGAGAGGTAGAAAAGCTCTAAAAGTGAACTCCAAGCCCTTCGAATTCTAAATCAACTTTGCGAATCCTCTGCAATTTCACAATGATACTCACATGTAAGTACAAAAATTCTTATGTGGAATTTCAAAGAAAATTGAATCTTCTCTATAGGGTATGATTTGGTACCAACATTCAAATACGTTCCTCTCTCTCTCCGTCTCTCTCACGAATACACACAGTACATATTTAAGAACACTAGACATTCTGCAAAAATACTGAGTACTTGGGGTTGGGCCACCCCAATGTTGTTGAAGGCTGGTAAGCCTCTTAGGCAGACGGCGTTCTAAGGACTTTCTAAAGCAATTGAATGAAGAAGGAAGGGAGGCAAAGATTTCAGCACGTTCCATGAGGCAATTCAAAATCAAATTTTCAGAGGTTCCTTTTTGAAATTCCATTTGCTGATAGACTATTTATTAATGCAATCCTTCAGCACAGGAAATCATTCACTGAACAAACATGAATACATTTCCAAATCCGTGTGTTAAAACCGTTTCATTATTTTACCCAAAGTTCCCTCTACGAAAAGAAAAAAAGGAACAAAAACTCCATTTATACTATCTAGTGTGTACAGTCCCATTAGCCCAGGAAGCTGCCCCATTTGATAATTTTCCTTAGTAGGAATAAAATTAAAATTCTTCAAATACTTCCTTAAGGTTTGCGATTTTGTTTCAAACTGGCTGGAAACAGCACTGATACCAAGTGTACTATTGGGAATTAGGTTACTTAAGTCAGGATGGTTTTCAATGAAAATGTAGAGAAAACGCCCATTGTAAAGGTATATTCAGCTGAAATCATGCTCCACCATCATGATCAAACCCACGTTGTTGCTCTGCCTTTTCCGTTTCCGTACGTACGGCCAGGGTACCAACAGCATTTTGGTTATTTGTTTATTCCCTAACTCAAAATGAAAAGGAATTTGAGGTAGCAAGGATGCCACTGAGAGAAGGCTCACCAAAATTTTGTTTTCTCAAACATCAGTCTTTTCTCCTAACACTTCCCGGAAGGAGTGGGAAGACAACCTGGAGACAGACTTACTGGTGGTTACTGGGGTTCTCAGCGCCTGCTGGAAGCCCTGGTGTGGCAGCCCCAAGATGTACTTTCAGTAACACCCACAACCCAGCCCCGCTCAAGATACCGAGCTGCAAGGGATGCCAGGAGTGCGCCCTCTGAGGACACGGGGACCAGGCACTGTGGAGAAATGCACTGGACCTTGGAATTAAGATTCCAGACAAACTGGGGGTTGGGGAAGGAGGCAAAGACTTTCGGAGAAAGTCATGCCTGGCAAGAGCTCGCCCTACATGCATAGGACCTCCTGGGCCACTGGCTAGTGGTCACAGAGCAAGGACGCCTTTGGGGTGTGTCATACCATCTTCTCTCTTTGTCCTAAGTGCCCTGAGAGAGAGGTGGGGAGAAACTGAGTGAGCTCTTAAAAATAAGCCATTTCAACCCTAATAGGCTTGAAAGAAACCAGCAGTGCAAGACCATCTTGCTTGGGTGCCAGGGGAAAGAACTGACACTAAATTAAGGGAAGAGTGAGTCCATCACCTCCCTCCACCATGCCCAGGCTCTTGTGAGGAGCAGCAGGCAGCACGCAGTGCAAGGAGGCAGCTCGGACTTGGAACAGACCATACCTGACCAGTCCACAGGGGCTCTGGCCCGATATCTGGGTCCCACTGGCAACCATGCTGTATTGCGTTGAAGTTTGCATGCAACGAGATTAAAACCCATGCCCAAATCATCAACTAGGTTCCTACTAACAAATGCACGAGGAGGGAAGATGATAGCGGAGCAGCCCCAGGTGACTCCTTGTTTCCTGGTCTTGCCTATCCAAGCTCTACTTACCAGGTAGGAGCTGCAGTGACCATTTGCTTTTCCACTTTTCCCTACATCACCATGCAAGTGGGTAAGGGAATTTTTCTTTTCCCACAGTGCTGTCATAAGAACCTGAGGATTCCCACCACTAGAAAGCCTTCTGGCTTATCCAGCCCCATATTTCACTGTCGGAATATAAGCTCACAAAAATTTAGCTCCACAAGGGACCACAGCCTGTTTAATTACCTGGTATATTTCCAGCTCCCAGGAGAGTACCTGGCACGCATAGTAGGTGCTCAAAAATATTTGGCGAGTAAAACTGAGTTCTGAAATAGGTGCCAAGAAATCCCTGATAGAGGGTTCAGCATTTTTCCTTTGCAGCAAAGCAGAAATAACCCTCAGTATTGAGGCCAGAGGACCATGATGCTGATGTCCCCATGCTCATATCAAGCTATGTGACCTGAATCAAGTCACGCACTGAGCTTCGGATCCCTCATCTGTGAAATGAGAAGAGTTGGCGCCAGCAGTGTTTTCCAACCACGTTATGTGAAGTCCCAAAGCTTAGCAGACAGAGGTGCTTCTGTGCAGCAGGTGCACAGGAGGCCTGAGCAGAGCCACCTTCGTCTGTCTTATTATGGGCATTATCCATAGTATTTTGTTTGGCTAAAGGATTCCCCTGCTAATCATAAAAGGTTGGAAAAACCATTGGGCTGTATTGTCACTAAAGGCTCTACCCTCTGATGATACTTAAAATTCTTTAAATCCATTCTGGCTATCCCGGCATCCTTACGGTTCCTGGAATACCACCAAAGTCCTTGGTTCCCCAGGGCCAGGCTGCATGCCCTGCCCTCCCCCCGAATGCCCTTTCCCACCCGTCCCCAGCTACGTCTTTGCCAGACTGACTCCTACTTAAACGCTGCTTCCCCGGGAGAGCCACCCTGCTGTTTTCAGAGGGGTCTGAGGCCCCTGTTACTTGTTCTCACAGCACTGTCCTCTTCACTGATAGGGCTTTTTCTAGTTTTACTATAATGAAACAAATCAATGTGATTATTGGTCTGATGTCTGTCCCTGTTGCTTTGATTATCATTTCTGTCGGATGAGGACAGAGACTGGGTCTGTTTTGTTCACCACCTGGTCCCTAGAGCTGAACTCAATAACACTTTCTTTCTTTCTTTCTTGAAATCTTCATGGGCTTTTATAGTATTTGCAATTCTAGAATCAGGCAGCACTTCGTTCTATAAAATAGAATGAGCATTTCCCTATTTCTCAAAGGAATGAATGAATGACAAGTTTACCGGGTATGAAGATGTTGCATAACAGTTCATTACTGTGGGGGTTCCATCCCATGTACCTTAAGATGTTGGACAAACCTGTTTCTGGTGGTCACATTTCCCCTAGAAAAGTGGAGAAACAACACTGGCCTCTGGCTCATGTGGCTTCCACATGGTTCCACATGATTTCTCAAAATCATGGGTCTGCGGCTTCTCCATAACAACCCAAATGACCCTGGGGTGCATACTCCAGACTCGGCCTAATACGGAAGACTCCAGCTACATGTGGTTATTTACATTTACAGTGTTTAAAATGAAATAAAATAAAAAATCCAGTGCTTCAGGTACACTGGTTCACAGGCTGAGTGCTCAAGAGCCACAGGTGGCTAGTGATCCCTGCCCAGAGACAGGTGATGTCCAGCAAAGCAGAAAGTTCTTTTGTACAGTCCTGTTTTGGCCCCTACTAAGCTCAACACATGCCATATTTCTGGGTCATCTTGGACCACACTGTTCCCTAGCTGGGTTTTTCCTTCCTTCCTAACGTCGTACGTGGAACTTGCAGCCGAATGTTCACTGCTGATCTTTTCTGAAAGGACAGAACGATTTTAAAAGCTTTCATCTGTCAGAGAAACAACTTCTCTGATCCTTTCCTTCTGCCCAGTAGATTTTAAATGTTCTGTTTGTTTTGATTATTTTTACACCCTTTGCTGACAACACCCTTATGGAGCTGGGCTGTCTCATTCTATTTCTCTTTGAGGACATGGCCCCATCCATTTCCAACATGCCTTAACTACACGGAGTCTGCAGCCAGTCCTTGATTGGTTTCTCATCATTTCTGTCCTTCTGAGACTCTGCTTAGTTTTTTTTTTTTTTTTTGAAGCAAACTTAAGGCTGTCAAATAATAGCTCCAACATCTGTATCCATCTCTCACATTGCTGTAAAGGATGGGGAAAAACGGCTGGAGAAAAAACCTAAGCAAATCTGCTTTCCTGAACTGAACTCTCTTCATTTTCTGGCTTATTCCTATTGAGATCATCACGGATTTGATTATTTTGTGATCATTTCCTCTAAGGCTTCTGTCTAATCTTTAGATTAGAGCTTCATAGCAGTAATTCTTTCTTTCCTCTTTCATAACATTACATTAAAAAGGGATTTCTGCCTTAGTTGATTCTGTCTTTTCTGAGGCTTGTAAATTGTCCCCACGTAGCCTCTGCCTTAGTTTTGGGTTCTTCCCAGAAGCAGACACCAAGGCAAGGATTCAGAGGCAAGTCATGCTTTTGGGAGGCCCAGGAAACACCAGTAGGAGGTGGAGAAATGAGACAGTAAAGTGAAGGCTCTCATTAAAAGGTGCGTTATAAAACCAGCTACCCCTGTGGGCAACAGGAGCTCAACCCCACAGGAGAATTCTAGGAAACGGTGTAAATCATGTGCTTCTGAGGCACAGGAGCTGGGGTACTTATACACCAATCCCCACAGTCGTGGATTGAGGGTGACTCCTAGACAAGAGTGCCACTTCCTCACACTGTCAGGCTTCCACCGGACAGGCAAAACATGCCTCGTGACCCAAAGCAAGACCTCAGACAAGGAAGTGTCGGTGCTGGCATCCCGAACTTGGGCACCCATGCCCTGAAGTGCTAAGGGTGGCAGACACTGGGCAAGGTGCTCACAGCAGCTGCTACACTCCCTAGACAGGCTCCTGATCACTCCCTATTGGGAAATCCTTTGGGACAAGCCACTTAACCTTCTCATGACTCAGTATTCTCATCAGCCCAATGAAGGGTCCAAAGTAGATGATCCCAATGTTCTGCAAACATTTGTAGATTATTTGAACCCTGAAGTACTTTCCAACAGATATCTTAGTAGATGCCCTTTATCATCCCTAAGCCTGGCAATAGACTACCAGAGGCAACAAGTGTCTTGATCTACGAGTCCTTCATAGATTCCTTGGCCACTTAGGGCAGTTTGCTGCATGGACTGTTCTCACACTCCAGGAATACCTTGAGAGATGACAGGGCAGGTGCCACCACTGGCAGCAACCTCCACCTCTGCAGACTGCTGCTGCAATCACTGACCGCAGACAGCTGCTAACATTCTAGGCACTGTCTCATGATTCTTTCAGCAATCTCAGGAAGAGCTACTGGACCAATGTCCCTTTGGACTTCAGTAAGTGTCTCTCCTGAAATAGGAAGGGCGCTTACCACATGCCAGGCATGTTCTGTGTGCTCTACATTGATCAGCTCACACACTCCATGACAGCCCTACAAAACATGGGTGAAAGTTTAAAAAATTGAGGCACTGAGATTTAAACATCTGTTCCAGACCAAGGTTCTGGCCAAGATGGAGTAATGGCCTGAATTTACCCTCTTACCTGAAACAGTCAGAAAAATGAAACAACAGTTTTCAAGACAATGGACATCAGGCATTGAAGGGCAGGAAGCCCCAAAAGATAGGAAAAGAATGACATGAGCCTTAGAAATGCTCAAGCTTACTGCCTTGAGAGATATTCCAGGCTGCTGCAACACAAAGGGAAGAAACACAGAGGAGCTGGCAGGTCCCGTGATTTGAGGAGAAGGAGCTGAGAGTCTGGGTAGACCAAGGCTGCTAGAATTATCAGGGCAGACTACTAAGGAGAAGAGCGCTGCTCAGAGACAGAACTCTGGAAGGATGCAGAGGGTCTCCCTGGAGCATTCAATTGAGTATTGATCAGCACATATGGGTGAGGAAACTACCCGAGAAAGAACCACTCAAAAGGAAATCATTGTGGACAAAGAATCAACATAAATCACTGAAAGGTATCTGAAAAATCTCCCAAATCATTGGAAACAAAGTAATATATTTATAAATAATTACTATGTCTAAGAAAAATGCTAAGAAAATTAGAACTGCTTTGAACTGAGAGAAAATAAAAACACACCATATTAAACTTTGTGGGATACAACTAAGTAAGGGGAAATATATAGCACAATAGATCTATAGAAATATATGGCACAATAGATCTATATTGAAAAAGAAGAAAAGTTTCAAATCAATGACCTCAGGTTCCACCTTAAGAAACTAAGAAAAGAAGAGCAAATTAAACTCAAAGTAAGTAGAAGATAGAACATAATAAAGATCAGGGAAGGAACCAGTGAAATAGAAAACAAACAAACAGGCCAATGTCTGTAAGAGTTTTTCCAACATTTTCTTCTAGAATTCTTATAGTTTCATGCCTTAGGTTTAAGTCTATTATCCACTGTGAGTTGATTTTTGTGAAAGGTGAGAGGTGCAGATCCTGTTTCAGTCTTCTAAATGTGGCTATCCAATTTTCCAAGCACCATTTATTGAATAAGAATTCTTTTCCCCAGTGTATGTTTTTGTCTGCTTTGTCAACAATTAAATGGCTATAGGAGGATGGTTTTATATCTGGGTTCTCAGTTCCGTGCCATTGGTCTATGTCTCTGTTCTTGTGCCATACCATGCTGTTTTAGTTACTATAGCCTGTAGTATAGCTTGAAGTCCAGTAAATTGATGCCTCCCAATTTGTTCTTGTCCCTTAAGATTGCTTTTGCTCTATGGGGTCTTCTCTGGTTCCATACGAAGCGTAGGATTATTTTTCTAGATCTGTAAAAAATGATGTTGGTACTTTAATAGGGATTGCATTGACTCTGTATATCACTTTGGGAAGTATAGACATTTTAACAATGTTGATTCTGCCAAGCCATGAGCATGGTATGGTTTTCCAGCTGTTTACGTCCTCTGATATTTTCTTCCTCAGTGTTTTGTAGTTTTCCCTGTAGAGGTCTTTTACCTCCTCAGTTAAATATATTCCTAGGTATTTTATTTTCTTTGTTGCTATTGTGAAGGGTGTTGAGTCTTTGATTTGGTTCTCAGTTTCACTGTTGTTGGCATATAGGAATGCTACTGATTTCTGTATATTGATTTTATAACCTGAGAACTTTACTGAATTTGTTTATCAATTCCAGTAGTCTCATGGCAGAATCTTTGGGGTTTGCTAGATATAAGATCATATTGTCAGCAAAGAACAATAGTTTGACCTCTTCTGCCCCCATTTGGATGCTCTTGACTTTCTACTCTTGTGCGATTGCTCTGGCTAGGACTTCCAGCACTATTTTGAATAGAAGCAGTGATAGAGGGCAACCTTGTTTGGTTCCAGTTCTAAGCAGAATGCTTTCAATTTTTCTCCATTCAGTATGATGTTGGCTGTGAGTTTGTCATATATGCCTTGTATCAGTTTTAGGTCCCATCTATGTCTATTTTGTTAAGCGTTCTTATCATAAAAGGGTGCTGAATTTTGCTGAATGCTTTTTCTGTGACTATTGAGAGGATCACATGGTCTTTGTTTTTTCTTACTTATATGGTGAATTACATTTATAGATTTGTGTATGTTGAATCATTCCTGCATCTCTGGGATGAAGCCCACTTGGTCATGATGGATTATTTTTTTGATAAGCACCTGAATTCGGTTTGCTAGGATTTTGTTGAGAATTTTTGCATCTGTATTCATAAGGGATATTTGTCTGTAGTTTTCTTTTTTTGTTGTTTCCTTTCCTGGTTTTGGTATCAGGGTGATGTTGGCTTCATAAAACATGTTGAGGATGATTCCTTCCTTTTTGATGTTGTGGAATAATTTCTGCAGTTCTTCTTTGTAGGTCTGGTCAAATTCGGGTGTGAAACCATCTGGTCTGGGACTTTTCTTTTTAGGAAGGTTTTTTATTGCTGCTTCAATTTCAGTACTTGATATTGGTCTGTTCAGGAATTTTATTTCTTCCTGATTGAGCCTAGGGAGGCTGTGTGTTTTGAAGAATTTGTCCATTTCCTCCACGTTTTCAAGTTTTTGTGCATATAGGTTTTCATAGTATTCATAGATGATAGTTTGTAATTTTGTGGTGTCAGTTTTAATTTCTCCTTTTTCATTCCTGATGGAGTTTATTTCAGTCCTTTCTTTTCTGCTTCTCATTAATCTAGCAACAGGAGTGTCAATTTTGTTTATTTTTTCAAAGAACCAATTTGCTGTTTTATTAATCTTCTATATAGTTTTTTTGTTATCAATTTCATTTAGTTCTCCTGAATTTATGAAGAAGAACCCAAAGGCAATCACAGCAACAACAAAAATAAATAAATGGAACCTGATCAAATTAAAAAGCTTCTGCACAGCCAAGGAAACTATCATGAGAGCAAACAGACAACCCACAGAATGGGAGAAAATATTCACATGCTACACATCCAGTAAAGGGCTGATAACTGGAATCTATATAGAACTTAGGAAAATCAGCAAGAAAAATCAAACAACTCTATCAAGAAGTGGGCAAAGGACATGAACAGAAACTTTTTAAAAGAAGATAGACTAATGGTGAACAAACATATGAAAAAATGCTCAACCTCTCTAATCATCAGGGAAATGCATATCAAAACCACAATGAGATATCACTTATCTCCAGTGAGAATGGCCTTTATCAAAAAGTCCCAAAACAATAAGTGTTGGCGTGGATGTCAGTCCTACAATGCTGGTGAGACTGCAAACTAGTACAACCTCTGTGGAAAGTAATATGGAGATACCTCAAAGAACTACAAGTAGAATTACCATTTGACCCAGGAATCCCATTACTGGGCATCTACCCAAAGGAAGAAAAGACATTCTATAAAAAAGACATCTGCACTAGAATGTTTATAGTAGCACAATGCCCATTAATACATGAGTGGATTAATAAAATGTGGTATATGTATACCATGGAGTTCTACTCAGCCACAAAAAACAATGGTGATCTAGCACCTCTTGTATTATCCTGGATAGAGCTGGAGCCCATTCTAGTAAATGAAGTACCACAAGAATGGAAAAACAAGCACCATATGTACTCATCATCAAATTGGTATTAACTAACTTAACTGACCAACACTTAAGTGCAAATACAGTAGTAACTATAGTGCCAGGCAGGAGGGAGGGAGCAGAAGGGGATGGGTATATTCACACCTAATGGGTGCAGGGTGCACCATCTGGGGGATGGACATGCTTGAAGCTCTGACTTAGGTGGGGCAAAGGCAATATATGTAACCTAAACATTTGTACCCCTGTAATATGCTGAAACAAAAAAAAATTTAAAAAACTTATCAAATTAGACATTTTAAATATATGCAGTTTATTGTGTGTTAATTATATCTCAATAAAGCTGTTAAATAAAAAAAGGAAACAAACAAAGCAAGCAAAATCAATAAAATCAATGGCTGATTCTTGAGAGGCTCAAAAAATTGATAACTCTTTATTCAGACAGATCAGGAATGAGAGAGATGACATCAATACAGATTCTGTACATATTTAAAGAACACTAAGTAGATATTTAAACAACTTAATGCCAATAAATTTGACAACTTACATGAAATGAACAAATTCCTTAACAAATTACCAAAGCTCATATAAGAAGAAATGGATAATTTGAATAGCTCTATATTAAAGAAATTGAATTTGCAGTTAAAAACCTTAACACAAAACTCTAGGCCCAGAGAGCTTCACTTAAGAAATAAATAACACCAACCCAAAGTCTTCTAGCTCCCACATAACTTATTTTATGAAGCCAGCATTAATGATTCTGTTACCTACCAATATGGGACATAGACATTACAAGGAGAGAGAACTATGGGCTAATATCCCTCGTGAACAAAGATATACAAATTCAAAATAAAATTTTAGCAAACTCAATCCAACAATAAGTTAAAACAATAACATATCATGATCAAATGAGATTTATCCTAAGAATCAAGGTTGGTTTGACATCAAAATCAATTGATATAATTCACCATATTAACTAAAAACAAAAAAAAAAATCACATGATCATCTCAACAGATTCGTAAAAAGCATTTGGCAAAACCCAATATCCATTCCTGATTTAAAACCTCTTAGCAAACTAGGAATAGAAGGGAACTTCTTCACTATTTGAAGGGCATATTGAAAAAGCCAGCATTTTGCACATATTTAATAGTGAAAGACTAAATGCTTTTTCTAAAATATGGACCAAAGAAAGGATATCTATTCCCTATTACTTCTATTAAAAATTATAGAAGTTCTAGCCAGTGCATTATGGCAAGAAAATGATCTAAACAGGATTTACATTGGAAAGAAAAAAATAAAACTGTCTTTATTTGCAGATAACATGACTTTTTACATAGAAAATCTAATGATGTAAACAAAAAGGTGCTATAACTAATACGTGAATTTCATAAAGGTTGCAGGATACAAAATCAATATTCACAGGTCAAGGATGCCCACTTTTACCACTTCTATTCAACACAGTACTGAAAGTCCTAGCCAGAGCAATCAGGCAAGAGAAAGAAATAAAGGGCATTTAGATAGAATAAAAAGGAGGTCGAGCTATCCCTGTTTGCTAATGACATAATCATTTATCTAGAAAACCCTAAAGACTCCTCAAAAAGACTCCTAGAATTAATAAATTCAATAAAGTCTCAGGTTATAAAATTAATGCACATAAATCAGTAGCATTTCTATACAATAATAAGAGCCAAGCTGAGAATCAAATCAAGAACTCAATACCATTTATAATAGCTGCAAAGAAAATAAAATACCCAGGAATATACTTTACCAAGGAGATGAAAGATCTCTACAAGGAGAACTACAAAACATAGATGAAAGAAATCAATGATGACACAAACAAATGGAAAAACATCCCATGTTCATGGATTATAAGAAACAATTTTGTTAAAATGTCCATACTGTCAAGGTGATTTACAGATTCAATGCGATTCTCATCAAAATATCAACATCATTTTGCACAGAATCAGAAAAAGCAATCCTAAATTTCATATGGAATCACAAAAGAGCCCAAATAGCCAAGGCAATCCTAAACATAAAGAATGAAGCTGAAGGCATCACGTTACCCAATTTCAAATTATACTTCAAGCCTATAGCAACCACAACAGCATAGTACCTGTGTAAAAGTAGACACATAGATCAATAGGACAGAATAGAGAACTCAGAAATCAAACCATATACCTAAAACCAACTGATCTTCAACAAAGCAGACAAATACATACATTGAGGAAAGGACGGCCTATTCAATAAATGGTGCTGGGAAAATTGGAGAGCCACATGAAGTCTGAAACTGGATCCCTATCTCTCACCATACACAAAATTAACTCAATATGGATTAAAGACTTAAATGTAAGACCTAACACCATAAAAATTCTCAAAGAAAACTTAGGCAAACTCTCCTAGACATCAGTCTTGGCAAAAAAATTTATGACTAGTATTCCAAAAGCAAATACAACAAAAATAAAAATAAATAAATGAGACTTAATTAGACTCAAAATTTTCCACACAACAGAAGACATAATCAACAAATAGACAACCTACAGAATGGGAAAAAATATTCACAAACCATACATCCAAAAAAGGACTAATATCCAGAATCTACATGGAACTCAAACAAACCAGCAAGAAAAAACAAATAACCCTGTTAAAAAGTGGGTAAAAGACATGAACATTTTTCAAAAGAAGATATATAAATGGCTACAAACATATGAAAAAATGCTCAACATCAATTAATGCACATTAAACCTACAATGAGATACCACCTCACACCTGTCAGAATGGCCATTATTAAAAAGTAAAACAAAAAATACACCCTTGAAGCTCTGACTCAGGTGGGGCAAATGCAATATATGTAACCTAAACATTTGTACCCCCATAATATGCTGAAACAAAAAAAAAGAAAGAAAAAAAAGTCAAAAAACAATAAATGTTGGCACAGATGTGGTGAAAAGGGAATGCATATACACTGTTGGTGGAAATGTAAATTAGTACAACCTCTATAGAAAACAGTGTGGAGGTTCCTCAGGGAACTAAAAGTAGACCTACCATTTGATCCAGCAACCCCTCTACTAGGTATCTACCCAAAGGAAAAGAAGTCATTATATCAAAAGGATACCTGCACTCAAATGTTTATCACAGTACAATTCACAATTGCAAAGATATGGAATCAGCCTAAGTGCCTAGCATTTATAAGTGGGAGCTAAATGATGGCTATATACATGGCTATATAGAGTGGTACAATGGACTTTGGAATCTCAGAAGGTGGGAGGGTGGAAGAGAGGGTGAGAGATCAAAAATTACCCATTGGGTACAATGTACACTATTAGGGTGATGGGTACCCTAAAAGCCCTAACTTCACCACTACATAATTCACCCATATAACAAAAAATCACTTGTATCCCATATATCTATCGAAATTTTTAAAAAACTTTTAAAAAACAAAATTAATATGCAAAACTCTATTGTATTTTTAAATACTAACAATGAAGAATCAAAACTTGAAATTTGAAGTTCTGATATTTTTTTTAAATATCAGAAATAAAAATGTTTAAAAGGCAATACCATTTTTAACATTGAAAATGTAACAAATGTGGGATAAATCTGAAAAAAAGATGAGCAAGGTCTGTACACTGAAAATTACAAAACATTACTGAGAGAAATTAAACACCTAAATAAATGGAGAGATATACCATGTTCATGTGTTGGAAGACTCAATATTGTCAAGATGTCAATTCTCTCCAACTTCTACAGATTCAACACAATCCCAATCCAAATCCTACCAGGCTTTTTTGAGAAGACAAAAAAAAGTTATGGCGCATTAAAGTTAAATTAAATAATGCAGGCATATTAATTAGGAGTCATACAAGTTAAATCATGCCCCAAAAGGAAATGAGGAGAAGAGAGAAAGCTTCAATTCCTGAAATAAGTAAAAAGTAAAGATTTAAGAGAAAGAAGCCCAGATAGAAAACAGAAATATTTAAGAAGGTGGGTTACATTCCTCTAAAGTAGTGTTTTAAGAAAATGGTGTTGGTTTCCTCCGTAGGTGAATCTCTCCCTTTCTGGGGTTGAGGGAGAATAGCCAGGTTTCTCACCTCCTGATAGCATCTCACTCCTTACTGGAATCTCACTCCTTGTTGCCCTGGGTCCTCAGAGAGCAAAGCTTGTGATGGTAGTACTCCTTTTCCTTCAGGCTTTCACAAGACTGCATCAAGAACTAATAGCCCTTTCAATATCACAACAACAGTTCCAAATTATGTTCTTTCCTGGAAGCTTCCAACTTATTGAATAGATGCAAAGGATCTGGCTATTTTCACCAGCCTCAAACTTTAGAATCTTTACATTGTTCTCCTTATTTGTTTGATAACCATTAAAAAAAAAAGCACAACCTTTCCCTTTATAATCACAGTTTGAAAAAGGTGAACAATTTTAAGATAAAACAAAATAAGAGATAAGGAAAAACCATTTCTTCTTGTGAAGACAACAAATGTCTGTTATCTAAGATTTTTTTTTTTTTTTTTTTTTTTTAGGGTTGTATTTTCCTTCAAAGTTTGAAAACACTGTTAAACTCCTGGGCAAGGGTCTTGTTTGCTTTCTAACTGCAGTGGTTTCCAACTAGTTCATCATCTTGATTAGAGGGCAGGACTTCAAGATAAGCCATCTCAAAAGATTATTTCATACCTTTGGCAAGAACCTAAGTGATGACGATGTAAAAGAAATCATTCATATCTTAAGAAGAAAAAAATATGGCTTGTGGAACAAATTTTGTTGATGAGAGAAAGATAATGTATGATTTAGGAGTTCCAAATCTGTATGTTAAAAAAACAAAAGATGTGGACTGAGGGAAAATTTGAAAAGTGGATATGGTGTGCTTAAACTGAGGTCAAAAGAGTGAATTCTATTGGGTTGGGTTGAAACACACACATATGTACAAACACATTTACCAAACTGTCCAGCGCACGCTCATGATGTGTTTGCTACCTCCCATATTTAGTGACATTATGATCAATTTCTCTTCACCTTTCAGGCCAAGTTCTCTTCTAAGTTCCAATCCCACCTACACTAACACAGTCCCCTGTGTAGCTATCGTGAAGCGGAGTTCAGTTCGACTGCGATGAAATGCAAGAGAACATCTATACGCAAGGTTGGCAAGCGCAGGTGATAAAGTCTGCATGCATGCCCTGACAAATTTTTTTCCTGGCACTAATTACCATGATTTGACACGACTGCATATTTTTCAGACACTATATGATCCTGGCAAACGAAAGTGTCAGTGAAAATTATACTCCATCAGCTTAAACCTTCCTAAATGCCAGGGAAGTAATTTGATCTGCACTGTGAGCAAAGTCTTAAAAAAGGATGGTGATACTGATCATGTTTTATTCCAACCTAAGGGTTTGAACAATACATGGCTATCATTTATTGCATTTAAACCACTGCATGTTCTGGACCTGCTCTGTCCAAGAGGGTTGCCACTGATGACATGTGGCTATTGAGCATTCAAAATGCGAATAGTCTGAATTGAAATGTGCTCTAAATGTAAAATACACACTGAATTTTGAAGATTTAGTGTAAAAACAGAATTTAAATACCTCATTAATAACTTTTGTATTGATTTCATGTTGAAATGATATTATTTCAGTAATCAGATGGGTAAAATAAAATGTATTATTCAAATCAAGTTCTCCTGTTTCTTTTTACTTTATTTAATGCAGCTATTAGAAAATTTTGAATTATACTATATTTCTTGCATTACATCTATTAGATAGTGCTATTCTACTGATGATGACCAGTAAATATTACCAGTAAAGATTAATAAACAGTGTGTACTCATTGCTTGGTTTATTTTAAAGTTCACAGATTTGAAATGCAACAGAAAGAGCACACCCCTCTCTGAGAGCCAACCCCCACACACATTATATAAGTTTAATCCTCTGGGAGCCAGGACATTGACAATTTTCTTTTGAGGAGCCTAAAATGGTCATCTTCAAGGGTTATCACACAACTTCTGCAGTGATGACTAATTCCTGTTGATCATTTTAGTGTCATGTTGCAGCCAAAATATTCTCATTATTAAAAACAAACCAACCAACCAACTGGGGAGGGGTGGGGAAGGGGCACACCTCTGTTGGCTGACAGCCAGAAGACTGAAGCCTCCAAATTCTGGCCCCAAACCATCTCCTCCAGGATCATGCCATGCCACCACCTGCCCCACCCCAGTGCTCAAACATA
>CM052436.1:174123393-174156422 GCA_028533085.1 Varecia variegata
ATTTATGTGTGCTTACAACGCTGTCAGGCCAACAGTATGAATTTTGAGTTGGTGTGTGTGTACGTACATGTAAGTGTGCACACTGGCAAACATACACACATAATTGTTTCTAGCCAGAACAATTAGGCAAGAAAAAGAAGTAAAAAGCATCCAAATTGGAAAAGAAGAAGTTAAATTATCTCAGTTAGCAGATAACATAATTTTATATATGCAAAACCCTAAATGTTCCACCAAAAATTGTTAGAATTAATAAATAAATTCAGAGAATTTTAAGAATACAAAATTAACATACAAAAATCAGGAGTGTTTCTGTACATTAACAATACATTGCAATAGCATCAAACAAAAATACTTAGGAATAAATCTAATCAAAGAGGAGAAGAATCTGTACACTGAAAAGTATAAAATATTGATGAATAAATTGAAAAAGACAAATAAATGGAAAGATATCCAATGTTCATGGATTAGAAAATTAATATTGTTAAAATGCCCATATTACCCAAAGCAATCCACAAATTCAATGCAAACTCTATCAAAATTCTAATGACATTTTTTACAGAAGTAGAAAAAAAAATTCTAAAATTTATATGGAACAACAAAAGATGCCAAATAGCCAAAGCAATCTTGAGCAAAAAGAACAAAGCTGGAGTCATCACACTACCTGACTTCAAAATATACTATAAAGACTTAATAATAGTCAAAAGAGCATGGTACTGGCATAAAAACAGACACACATATCAATGAAACAGAACAGAAAGCCCAGAAATAAGTTCTCATATTTACACTCAATTGATCTTTGACAAAGGTTCCAAGAACACACAATGGGGAAAACACTGTCTCTAGGGTAAATGGTGTTTGGAAAACTGGATGTCCACATGCTAAAGAATGAAATTGGACCCTTATCTCACACCATATATAAAAATCAACTCAAAATAAGTACTTACACATAATACCTGAAACTGTAAAACTACTAGAAGAAAACACAGGGAAAGAGCTTCTTGACATTGGTCTAGACAATGATTTTTTGGATATGACACCAAAATCACAGGCAACAAAAGTAAAAATAAACAGATGGGATTGTATCAAATTAAAAATATTCTTCCCAGTAAAGGAAATAATCCACAGAGTGAAGAGCAACCTATGGAATGGGAGAAAATATTTGCAAACCATATATCTGATAAAGAGTTAATATCCAAACTATATAAGGAACTCAAATAGCACAATAGCAAAAAAACATATAAACTGATTAAAAATATAACAAGAGATCTAAATAGATATTTCTCAAAAGAAGATATGTAAATGTCCAGCAGGTATATGAAAAATACGCTCAATCATCAAGGAAATGCAAATTAAAACCACAATGAGATATCACCTCACACCCGTTAGAGTTACTATTAGCAAAAGATGAAAGATTGAGTGTTGGCAAGGATGTGGAGACAAAGGAACCCTTGCATACTGTTGGTGGGAATGTAAATTAGTATGGCCATTATAGGAAAGAGTATGAAGGTTCCTCAAAAAATTAAAATTTTTAGAATTTTAGAATTTTTTATGATCCAAAAATCCCACTTTTGAGTACATAACCTAAAGAGGTGAAATCAGTATGATGATATTCCCATGCTCATCACAACATTATTCACAATAGCCAAGATATGGAATTAATCCAAGTGTTTGTCAACAAATGAATGGATACAGGAAGTATGGTGTACATACACAATGAAATACTGCTCAGCCTTTAAAAAAGAAGGAAATTCTGTCATCTGCTACTACATGAATGAACCTGCAGGAGAGTATGCTAAGTGAAATAAGTCAAGCTGAGAAAGACAAACACTGCACAATCTCACTTTTATATGTAATCTAATATGTCAAACTCATAAGAGAGTAGAATAGTGGTTGTCAGAAAATGGGGTTGGGGAAATGGGGAGATGTTGGTCAAACGGTACAAAATCTCAGTTAGAATGAATAAGTTCAAGAGATCTATTGTACACTATAATGACTACAGTTAATAATCATATATTATATACTTGAAAATGGTCAAGAAATCAGACCTTGAATGGGCTCACCATAAAAAATGGTAAGTATGTGAGTTGATGGCTATGTTAATTAGCTTGATTTAACCATGACACAATGTATACATATAGCAAAGTATCACATCACACACTGTAAATATACATAAATTTTCATTTGTCAATTATGCCTTCATAAAGCTGGGGGGGGAAATAAATAGATAAATATCTGATATTGCAGGTAGTGACACCCCACAAGGCAAGAGTGAGCAGGACCAGAGGGTTCATGTGATGGTAGGGGCTGCAATCTTGGAGAGGGTGGTCAGGAAATTCCCTCTGGTGAGCTAAACTGAGCCATCGGCTATCTGGGGAAGGACAGAGGTTTGCTTCCATGGCTGTGGAATAAGCACACTGTTGGGAGTTGGAAATCCAGAGACAGATTAGGATACTACTCCAAGGCCCGTGGTGCCTTTTGGTCTGATCAGTAGGGAAGGAAAGTGAAGATGAAGCACTATACAGTCGAGAGAGCTGAGTTCTTAAGAAATGAATAATGGATACCTGGAGAAAGCTTTTAGCTTCGGGGTGCAAGCAGGTGTGGTGAGTAAAACAGGTCAAAATGCAAACAATTCTCGAGGTTTCTAACTGAGGAGTCAGCAGATACAATGAGGAGGTCATGCAACTATCCCAAGCTTCACCCTAATGAAACCGCAACCCGGTGAGTCATGCAAACAAGCAAATGACACCTGAAGCTCGATGGAGCTGACCTGACGTAGGAACACAGAACCTTGGCACGTGCACGTGAATTGATTAGTATGTGTATGTTATGCATACCTTTATGTCATTTTACAGGACACATGCTCATTCAATTTTTTCCCGGGAGAAAGGAAAAAAAATTTAACTTCTATCAAAAAGTGTAAGAGGAGAGAATGCACCTCCTCTATCTTTTCTGGCAATTCTACTGCATTCAAAAAGCCACCAGATTTCTTTTCTTGAAGTACAGGGTTAAATAAAAAATTCAAGACCAGCGATGGAATAGCAGCTGTCTTAAGTGATAATATCTATGGAAAATAGACTGGATTAGCCAAGCAGCATCCAGAGAAATATGTATATCATCATGATTACCTCCCATTTATAGCCTAGCCTCTTGGGAGGGTACTGATCAGGGCTGCCAAAGAGGATAAATCAATTCATTCCAATTAGGCTTGGTGACTTTACCACTTGCACTTCGAGAATCAGGCTGGAATCACTTTGAAAAGAGATCATCTCTCTTCTCCTCTCTATTTAAACAGAAGCCTCTGTCAGAAACGCATGGAAAATATGTTTTGGCAGCCGAGTCAGTGGTGATTGTACAGAGTTGAATGCTCACAATTTTGCAGGCTTTGCCATAGAGACACGGGGCGGCCGGGAAGGAGTGACTATATTGCAGCATTCAAGCAAACTGCAGCCCTGTCACCTGGCCTGGCTGCAGGGAAAACAGCCTCCTGCTTGAATCCTCCCCGGACCCTGATATGCCCTATTTGCTCACAAATCAATTTCTGGGTGGGAGAAGACAGACAGGCAATGGGGGGAAGCTGTAATTAAAACTCGTTCTTCCCCTGCACATGTGCACAGTTCGGCTATCCAGTTTTAATAATGCACTCCAGCGGTTTCGGTGCTGCCTGGCAAGGCCAGAGAGAGGGGTGCCAAGCTTCTTAACACAGCAGGGCTTAGCAGCTCCCAAATCAGGAAGGACACATGAATTCACATTGCATGTCTGCCAGCCACCAGGCCCCCAGAACAAAGGTAATAGCCCCTCCAGGTTCTCTTTTAAAAAGATGAGGAAGTTGCTTAATTTTAATCACGATGACTCTTATGAGTTAAAAAAAAAAAAAAACACTATTTTTCTTCCTCCCACAGTAGTAAATTAGACTGATTCCGACGTGGCTTCAATTACTCATCATCATCAACAGTGATCGAGTCTCTAAAACTCTTCATACACTCACATCACGCACTGTGCACGATCGTGCTGGTTTTTGCATTGCCACTCACAGATAAGAGGTGGCATTTTTTCCCTACATTTGCAGGCCCTGGTATACCAATCGATCAGCCAAATTCCTAGCATTTGTTCAAGTGAGGTGAATCATACAAATTGCTGACATGTTTACCAAGACGCTGACACCCTGAAGAATGTGTCCCAGCCCCCAGATGAGAACTGACACGTGGCAGACATCTGCATGACTGTCAGAAGACATGCAGGGCAGCAGAGAACATCCTCTACCGAAGCAGTCATTTCAAATGCCATTTGAGTGGCTCCGCTTCATCCCAAGCTGCACTTCCTTCCCTCGCTGCTTCAGCACATCAGCTCCCACTGCTTATTTCTGTGTCCCCAGGTTTAACGGGGTGCCTGCCCCGCCCGTCACCGTGCCGCTTGACAAATCCCAGTTTTTGTCAATCTTGAAAATTGTCAGAAAGGAGACACGATCTTACTAGGACTTGCTAAAACCCTCACGACATTTCTTCTGAGAACCCTCACCGAGTACATGAACGGCTGCCGACCTAACCTGTGCTGAAACGGTGAGAGGAGGTGGAAATCAGAGCCTCAAAGAACAAAGACAGGACACGGGGAAAGTGGGTGCTGCTCTATCTATCAGAGCAGCTCGCCTCCTCCCCGGGAAGAGGCCCTACTCCTGTCACTAAGGGTTGGTGGCTGTAGAGTAACGGAGGAACTGGGCACACGGCGGAGGGCACACCGCTCACCTTGCAAGCATCTCGTGCCGGGGGACTTTGCAGCTGCTATTCCCTCTTTCCAGTCACCTGCACAATTTGTACAAACCTTAGCCCACAGCTCCTCCTCGGAGAGGCCTTCTCGGACCATCTTATCCAGGACTCTCCATCCCTTATCCTGCTTTATGTTTCTTCTCTGCCGGATAATTCAGTTATTTATCTGAGCTCCACGGTGACTGGGACTTAGCTTTGCTCACTGTCCCATCCCCAGCACCTATAATAACCATGCACCGTATAGTGTGTGTTCGATAAACATTGGTTGAAAAAGTGAGTTAAGTAAATGAGGACACGAATCAATATTGTAAAAGGTGAGAGACCATGCAGGGCATTCCCATTGGTAGTAGTGGTGTGCATGTCAATATCAATAGTAGCCGTTATACTAATAGCCGCCATCTGTGTAGCACACTGAGTTAAGCACTTTTATACTCCTCGTATCCTCTGCCCCCCTCCCTGCCCTTAGGCTCTTGGTCACCAGGTATCTTACCTATGTATCTTAGCCTGGCTGATATTACACAGAGTCAGAAATCATTCCCCAAGGCTCCATCATTTAAGATTCGCTGCCAAGGGAAACCTCTTATGCTTTATTTTGGTGTCAAAGAAAAAAACAGGTTTAAAATAGGCACTTAACCTTCATGGCCAAGGCTGGGTGGGTGGAAATCACTTCAAACATCGATTTACCTCTCGGCACCCTAATTCCCATTTTGCCCACTGCTGCTGGCATATAGTATGGTTCTCGCTCATTCTAGAACCCAAGGCCTGTCCTTCCAGAATAATCCATCAAGCTTCCTTTAGTAAACACCCATGACTAGTCCTCTGTTCAGAGACTATCGGAGATTAAATCAGCCCAGAGCCCCCAAACCCAGAGGAGAAGGAGAAGAAGAAAAACAAACCAGCAGAAAGCCATCACTGGAGGCTGAGACTGCCCCTTCAGTCCACACCAGCACAGCAGCTGGAGAGACCTTTCCAAAATGTAAATCCACGTGTACATTTTCCAAATGGAAATGCACCCTGCTTAAAACACTGCAGCAGCTTCCTACCGTGCTTGCAATCAGACTCAGCCCGATTTCAAGGACTACCTGCGAGCTTCTGCCTTCATGGAGCTTTCGCTCTAGAAGCGGGTGGGTCAGCCTGTAAGCTGGCCCTTACAGGGGTCTCCCCGGCTCCTAGAACAATGTGGGATTCATGAACACACACGACTGACCAAATGAATGAATTCCCACCCAAGAGGCCTGGGACACATAATCAAATCAGTTACGCTCACACTCCGTGGAACACATTTTTACCACTCCCGGTTCATCTGCTTGTTTCTGAAATCTTCTTGGTTAGATGGTAATTTTCCATTTCTAACAATTATTCCTCACCTGCTCACAGCCATTGTAACCTGGGGTCATTAAGGAATAGCCTAATAGAAAACTGAGACACAGCTTGATTTTTTTTAAGTCCCCAATTAGGTAGACTCTTGGGGTCTATAATTAGCTCACTGTATCCTGTCTTTTCTTTTCTTTTTTTTTTTTTTTAGGAGAGCAAGGGTCTCCTTCTCTAGCTTTAGGTGATACTGAACACATGTGACTCTTTTCATTTAAAAAGCTTTTGATCTCTCTTCCCCAAGATCTAGTTCTTTAATTCCAGCAAGCACGGAACGAGAAAGCAGACAGATGAAGGAAATAAATACTTGCAAAATGAAGAAAGATTGAGCTTTGGGACCTAGGTGTCTTATTACCAAATCCTCGGAGATTCCTGCCTGGTCATGAGCCTTAATCTCGGATGGAAGGTAAAGGAGAAAAGGGAGGTTTAAACCTTATTAAAGAAAGCAACAATACAGAGCATCTTCTGCAAAACAGCTCGTTTAGCCCCAAATTCAAAACTGAATAGTTACATCAGTTCAATTTGTTCCTTCATTTACTTAACAAACATTGCCAATCGGGTTGACCAAATGTAACCTGATGATATTCACTTTTTATCAAAGTCAATTAGCTTGGTTTTATTTTCCACGCAGGGCTAATTTATAGCCCCCGTGGCTTAGGCTTTAAAACCGCAGTCTTGCTTTGGCCACGGACAGCTTCCAGACCTTATTTATTTCTCCTCTCTTAACAGTGGCCCAGAAAACTTTTCTTTTTTTAAAAATTTTATATAGGCCAAGCTGCACTCCCTTGTGGCTCCATGACACCATACGTGTCCAGCAAATGCCACAGGATGGACAACAGCTTATGCAAATTGTGACCACACTCAGCAGCTATACCTGGCTCCAGGGTATTCCTGTGCCCAGAAAGCATTCTCCAGCCCAAACCTCCACCCACACAGATCTGAAATGAGAAGTTCCAAGAAGAAATGATTCTTTAGACCAAGGATCAGCAAACGGTTTCTGTAAAGGGACAGAGAGTGAATACTTGAGGCTGTGGATTGGTCTCTTAGCAGCTCCTCAGCTGTCACCGTGGCATAAAAGCAGCCACAGAGAACACATAAATGCACAGAGGTGTAGCCGTGTCCCGACACAATCTCACTTACAAAAATGTGGGTGAGTGGATTTGGCTTGAGGGCTGTAGTTTGTCACCCGGTTTTCCATTCCGCTGCCTTCTAATGAAAGGCTTTTCTGAACAGCTCTGTGAACAGGAAAAGGCTGGGTGGTCAGGATGGACCACAAACAGATTTATTCCGATCACTCTTTGAGACACACAGACCAGAGTTCCAGATCCATATAAGGACAAAGCACTGGACTATCTTTTCCCATTTCTTTCATTAAGGGATAGCTTACACGAAGGAAAATGCACAGATTTTAAGTGTACATTCAACAGATTTTGAAAAATGTTTATATCCATGTACCCCTCAGCCCAAGAAAGAAACAGAACTTTCCCATCACCCTGTAAAGTTCCCTTGTGCAACCGAAGACCCGACATCCACCTCCATGGCTTAGTTTAACCCGTTCTAGAACTTCACCAAAATAAACTCGTGCAGAATGGGTATTGAGGTCTGGTTTCTTTCACCCGATATACTGTGTGTGTGGCACAGTCACAGTCACGCTGCTGCGGAATGCTGTGCTTCCAGCGTCCACTCCTTGTGATTACTGGGCTGTAGTCCATTGTATGAATACGCCATCATTTGTCTCTTTGTCTTCATGACAAGGATGCATTGCCCCTGACCTCTAACATTAAATTTGTTTCAAATCAGAAAGAGAAGAAATACTCCAGACGTGCCTAAATTGGAAATGACACACTCAAATTTTATCTTCACTATGTCACATTTCCATATGGATCAAAGCTAACCCCCAACCCCACACACACCCACCAAATGCCCACCCTGGCTCAGTGGAAAATGGGAAAAATGTGCACACTGCAGCTAATAAATAATCCCTGCTTCACCAGAATCCCAAGTAGGCAGGCCTGGCAAATTCTCTAGAAACCATGAATGTGTTTCTCCCAAGCTTTTCAACTGCCACGTGATGGACAGGCCTGTGGCATTTCCTCCGCTAACACTGGACTGCATAATTAACACCCAGGGTTCTTTTTCAATGCCTGCACCTGGCACTTTTAATTTAATTATCTCTCCATTTCTACAATCCACTGCACGCTGGTGACTGCTCCACCTGGCCATCCTTGCCCCAAATCTCCACTCGCCTGCAGGACTTTTCATCCAGAAATAATTAGGAACACAGGGTCCTCTGTCTCGTGGCCAATTCAGCCATGCACGTTACTAGACCAAGAGGGAAGTTTTATCTCAAACAAATGGAGTCAGCTCACAGCAGTGTTAAAGGGACACAGGGTTGTCTTCCAAGTATTTCTGCTGTGCTGGGAGCTCCCCCAAAAAAGTGGCAATGACCTTTCAGAAAACTTGGAACACTCTGGTTCTGGGAATATCCTTTTCCCTTGGCTTGTTCATGGTGGGGAGTGAAATAATGAATTAGGATCAGCCTCCCAGCAAGGCCACACAAGTGCCCATGCTGAGGACACAAGGGCACAGCAGGGTAAAAGGCAATCCGGAGATGACTCTGGAGCCTCGTTTTGTTTGATAGTTTCAATTCGTCCCTCTCCCCATCCCTTACGTTGCTATTATTCACCTGAACAGCCAGAAGGCAGCCACGGTAAACACAGGCAGACCTCTATTTCTCCTTTTCCTTTTTGGTTTCTTGTTGAACGTGGCACCTAGCACCTAAAACATCATTCCCAAATGGGTGGTTTCATTAATAATAAATAAAATTGCAAACAAAATAATAAACAAGATTATAGAAAATATGAGTTGGGATATACACAATGCATTCCACGAGGCAGCCCCATTTTCCTCTTTTCCTCACCCTCATATATTTCCTTCCAGTGGGTACCACACACACTTGCACACACACACTTCTCATATTGGGCTAGAAGGATCCAACTTTGATAACTAGTTTTAAATAAGAAAGCCAGGCTGACCTCAACATCTTCTGTTTATCTCAATCTCTCTCAAGACACACAAGGGAGGCTTTTAAACGGGTAGAAGAATTGTGGAGCTCTTGCCTCATTTGCAAAGGACCTCCTCACACACACGGCAAAACCCAGCTGACCTTTGCCAAGTGCAGAAAAAAATTTCTCAGGAAATTTTGATGTGCTTTCCTCAGCTTCTCTGGTTTTCAAGGGTGTTCCAAAAAGTCGCAGAACACCATGCCACGGATGCCTCAGTGGCTCCCGGTGGCCGTTCGCCAGAGGCACAGCCCAGGCCGAGTGAGGGCCAGGCCGCCTGGCCTCCTGGTTTGACAGATGGCTTCGTTTCCAAGTCACAGCGCGGAGGTGGCCACAGCACACTTCCCATGATTTACAACATCTGTCTCGGCATTTGATATGGCACTTCCTCCTCTCACATAACCTAAGGCCATGTGCAGAATAAATGCAGTCACTGCGTGAACTCTGTGACCTATCTGGGCCCAATCTGTCTTCCCAGGCCGGCAGCTCTGACAGTGGGGTTTTCTCCTGGGTCTCTGCCTGGCCACCTCCATTCCAGGCAAGTTCTCTTTATAGACAAGAAGCACAGTGCTAATTTGTGCAACTGGTGAGGGAGTGTACAAAGGTGTACCAGTCAGGTTTCTTCCTCCTCAGAATAAAGGAAGGAAGGGAGGAAGGAAGGAAGGAAGGAAGGGAGGGAGACAGGCAAGCCGCCAGCCTTAAATACAGGCTCTGCACCACAGTATTGAGTCAGTCTCAGAACACAGCCTGACTTCTCCCTAAGAGCTCGGTGAGCCCTTACACCCAAAACAAAGATGAGGAGAGCCAGGATTTCGTGCTCAAGAATCTGGGGTGCAGACTCTCCCAGAAGCAGACTCTGAGACAAGGGTTTCAGTGCAAGTAATTGCTCTGTGAGGGGAAGGAGGGCCAGTGGTAGAGTCCGGAGTTGACACTGGCGAGGAAAGACAGCCTGGAAAGCAAGAGCTGTCAGGTCAGTTGTCCCTGTGGGTTCCTAGGGTTCAATGCCAGTGGGGACTGTGGGGAAAACGAAAAACACATAGACCATGTGCCTCAGTGTCACCTTGCCCAAGGGGTGAGGGTGCTGGGGTACTTATGCACCAACTCCCATCTGCCAAGGGCTATGGAATGCTCCAGAAGCATTTATTCCTCCGACTTCTGGTCTACCACAAAGGCAGGCAAGGCACGCTCAGGCAAAGGAATGAAGATGCTTCCTTTGGGGGAAGGATGTGATCAGGGCCGTGATAGCCTCTCAGTCCCATGTTCTGCTACTGATCAGAGCCGTGACTCAGGCAGATCCCTTAACTCCTCCAGCCCACACCTACGCTTCCCATCCAGAAAACAGTGCCATCGTACCTACCCCACAGGATTGTGGTGAGAATTAAGTCAGATGACGCAGTGAAAGTACCCTGCAAATTACAAAGCACTGTCAAACCATTAACTCTCCCAAGCCCGCAGGGATGGCTGGGAGCCCACCGGGGCCCAAAGCTCCCGGAGAGGTGGGAAAAGTGCGCAGGCTTTGTCTCTCCGTGCCGAATAACTGAGCACCAAAGGGGAGGTCGTGCAATAGTCAGCACTCCATACGTCTGAGTGTGTTGTGGGCAGGCAACTCTGCCTCATTTTCAGGGCCACGAATCCAGCCTGCTTTATCAATGTCACAGCTCAGGGAAAACATTTGTCACTTCAACAGGGTTACGGTTACTCAGGCAAGATCAAAAAGGAAAGGTGACTTGAACATGAGGAGGAGTGACAGCCCACACGCTCTCTCTCAGCCCACCCTAGGGTGACATTTAAGCTAAATCTCAGGCCAGGTAAGCAGAGAAACTGGGGGACTTGCATATTTTCAAAGCATGATGGAAACTCCTTGCTTTGCCCTCAGACCGAGAGACAAACCATTGAGCTACACTGCCCCAGTCTGAGCTCTCTTCTTTACCTGGGCCTCCGGCAAAGACATTTAGCATCAAAGTACCCACGCTACCTTACAAAATGATGGCCTGAAAAACTGACGTCAGTGGGTAGGTGGCAACTACATGGATAAGGAAATCTTAATCCAATTAGTCAACCCATGTAAGAGCCTGAAAGAAGCTGTAATTAACCCTGGCATGGACCCAGGATTTGTGGACAGACACACACTCCTCCCTGCCCACACTACCCCTACCGCCTCACTCAGCTTCATCCTGTCTTGGGTTAAAAACAAGTCATGCTCTTAGCAGACACCTCCAAATCCAGAAGCTCACCCACTCCAGCAAAATGATACCTGGCAGTTGTTAAAGCTCTTCCTCCACTAATCTCACCCCACACTCCTATCTCTCTGGACAAAGTCTCCTTAACATATTGACTGCCACACTAGAAAGAAATTTTTTTTCCTTGGGGCCACAGTGTTTTATTATGAAAATACAATAAAAACTTCGAAAACAAAATGATCCTTTCTAATTTAATGAAAAATTTGTTATTTTGTATTGTTTTCTGTGGGTGAGTTGTATGCAACTTGAAAAATAGTTCACGTAGCTCCCAAGGTAAAGAGACACGTGAGTTACATATGCTTCATGAGGCCCCAGGCTCAAAACTAGCATGAGTTAAATGTATCTCAGATGGCAATTAATGTGTTAACCTAGGATCCAGGGACTAGGGATGGAAAGGATGGGCTTGCCTGCCCTCAAATTCTGTGCAAAATCTAAGTCTGGATTTATAACCACCATAACCGGATCTTCCATGGGCTCAGGGTCCCTCAAGAATTAGGAACCATCATCCTAACCAACAGTGACAACCAGGAAAGGCGTGGAGACAGGGAGCATCTACCTACTGAGTACTCAGGTGGCATGTGAGCTGTTCTGCAGCATGTGGAGGGAAGGGGCGGCCTCTCTAATGCTCCACCCAGGTGTCCCTGACCAGAGGAACCGTGGACAGGTGCACCAGCACCCCACCAAAAAAGAGCCAGACTTTCATTGTAAGGGGTTTAAGACAGGCATGGAATCCACTTATAGTCATTATTTTTAAAGTGTCTGTCTTCAAAATTCAAGCACATTTTACACTGACAGCATAACATACCCATGTTTGTTTTAGCATAAGAAGTGACTGTCCTCCCTCAAACCTTCCAGTAACACTGATACCTCTATGGACTTTTCGCCGCCTCACGAAGACAAGGCAGATAATCCTGGAGACAAGGGCGTTGAGACGTTCTCACGGCAGCAATGGTGGTTGTCCAAGGGTCCCCCAGGATGACTCCAGCACTCAGGGAAGGTGCAAGGGCGCCCCTCCCACCCCCTCCCTGGGGTTCTGAGTAGCTGAGCAACCCACTGGAGGCTGATAGCAGACCTAGCCCCTGCTCTCCCTCTGGGCCCCTGGTTTTTGTCCCCATTCTCCGTGGCTCTCCTTTTGTGTTTTGGAGGTCACACTGCCCTGTGCTTTTGTTCTTCCAATGAAGGAACAAGGTCCAGAGACTTGGGGTGATTCCCCAAAGTCATGTGGTGTGCTGGAGATGAGGATCATGACCAGGGGTCCCTACTGGAGCCTGCCTCCTTCTTCTCTGAGAAGTGCAAGTCCTCTTTTTTTTGTTTGTTGTTTCATTCTCTTTGGTTTTCTAAACTTTTGACACCATAAACCAATATGGCACATTGCTCCCTCCAGACTACCAGTCCCCCACCCAACTACCCAGCCAGGTTAAAGACACACTCGGCCCAACTCAGGGCTCTGCCTTTGCAGGAGGTGACAGTGGGGCTGAGGCTGGCCGGGACAAGGAAGGCCTCCACCGGAGGCTTTGGTTTCCTTTGGAGTCTACTGAGGGTGAAATTAGGTTGTAGAAGTCAGATCCTCTCTCAGGAACTAAACACCAGCAGCAAACAAAAACCAGACCTAAAATTACCCCTGTGAAAACACAAAGGGAGGCAGGGGCAGGAAGTCCACCTGCAGGCCCCCGACCAGAGCCAATTGCCAGGATCTCCCATCAAAGGGGGCCAAATAAATCACAAAGCTAAAGGACTTTTTCTGTCTTTCCATTTTTTGGTAACTAAGTCAGGCATGCACCTCTCTATGCAACTCATTTCCTTTTTAGTCCCATCCAGCCCTGGGGCCACCACAGGAAATGGTGGATCAGAAGAACTTTCCATAGACAGGTCCAAATATTTGCCTCCTGATGCCACCTGATTAAATCTGTAATTCTGGCCACCAGAGAGAAAGACGGAATTTGCTGGTTGTTCCCGTGTCCTTTGCTCGGTGGTGTTGAGCTCACAGAGGGAAAGACTTGCAGTCTCTTGTGTTTTTCAGTTTCTCCCTGGGGATGCTTCTTTCCTGCCCTAACTGTGGCTCTTAATAACTGAGGAGGCCAGTGGGGTGCAGACAGAGGAATCCCAGTTTTCTCACTCCAGCAGGATGCAATTCGTAGTAAACAGACAGGAAGCTTCTCCAAGGTTTGGTTTGTCTGTTTGTTGATTTTTTTCCTTTTTTAATCCCACTATTTTCATAAGAAACAGTTGAATGGCACACTGAGTCTGCTCCCAGACAGTGTTAATTAGGCCAAGGTCACAGCCTTTATTCCCATGTGAGCCTTTTTTAGACTTGTTTTTCAATTTACTCTTCATCCTCTGAGAGCATCCCTCACCCTCAGAGGGCAGGTGTGGCTGAGTCAGATGTGGCACTGAGGAAGTGTGTCATCAGTGAGCTGTGGATGCTCCTGTCATTCTCCTGTGCCTCACGAGGCTTCAATCACCTTGCAATGCCATCCTGATGGCCTCTTTATATACCCAGTCCTGCCTTTCCTCAACTTCTGCCTCTTCCCCTGAGTCAGAAGATCCCAAGCAAACACAGCTATAGCACAGACAGCATTTCAGACACAGGCAGTTAGTCTAAGGACTTCACATGACTCAGCTTCACGCAGCCAGGAGGTTCCAGACACGGGATTAGAACTGGGTCTGGTGTCCCAACCCACAAAGGTGGGGACATATATTATAAAAAAGCATGGGCTGCCAAAGGCTTTCCCATGTGTGGAGGGTGTGGGGACGTGGCCAGGGTGCCTGACCCCCATTCTGGGGGATGATGGGGTTTACTACCAAAGGTGGGCCCCCGGGACACCAAGGAACTAACTAGAGAATCATGCTTGTCTCTCCCCCAGGGCCTTTTTGTGTCTGCCTGGCCACTGGTTCCCAGGCAGCATGATGCTATTCCAAGGTCAGGCTCAGAGTCTGATCCATAATGCTCAGTCTGTTCCACACCACACAGTCTACACTTGAGAGGCAGCATGGCAGACACTACTGGTGCACGCTCCAGACCTCGTGGGTTTTTGCCTGTCCAGTGCCTGCCAGCTCAACTCCCACCCACCAACTCGGGGGTCTCTGCGCAAATGAGTGATGAACAGAAGTGCCCAGACTTAGCACCCTCCCCCTACCTCCCAGTAGCCCTCAGCCAGCAACTAGTGAAAGCCGGCATATACGCAGCCCTGCCCTGCTCCCTCCCCTGTGGGTGAGGAAATGCTGAAGTGCATGTTTTACACAGTTTTCCAGAATCCCCCAGCAGCACAAATCTTAGCTCAGATGCCCCCAGGGCTCCCTTCCCTGGTTCACCTCCCAGACAGACCTCCTACACTCCAGTCCTGCTCGGGATCTGCTTCCAGGAAAACCCACAGGCAAGAGCCCTGGAAAAGAAAGAAGAAAGTCCAGGTCCTAGAGGGTTGATATCTCTGCCCCTCCATTTCACCATCTGAAAATCAGGGTCACACAACAGCCTACCCAACTCAAGTACGTGCATAAGAACAAAAACCACCACCAGGACCTACTAGGCTGCTGACAGCCCAGCACTGGCCAAACCTTTCTTGAGAGTCACATTTCCTTTCTTGAGCAAAAAGTCCCGACTCTGTTTCCTTGGCCTGAACTCTAGTCCTCAGTTCAGAGACCTGACAACACACGCCCACCTCCTACTCCTCCTGCCTGGCTAGGTTGGCAGGAAATTTTCACTCCATCTGATTTGCAGGCAGAGGGATTACAGTGTCTAGAAGCTTCTTGGCACAGAAGGGTGATTTTAAAAGTGACAAATAAGTTCTCCAATGGTTGCACAGAGCAAGGCAGGGAGCTGCCTGCGATCCCTTACATGGAAACTCCAATGAACAGACTACCCGGCTGCAAATCATGGCACCAGGGGGCTCACCACTCTCCAGATGGCCTGCTAGACGGCAGCCACATTTCTTCAGGTGGAAAAATGTCCCCACAGAGGTCGCGAGTGCCTAGAAAGTTCTGACCTGGGTCACCTTCTGCTCCTCCCTGGAAACATAGATGCCATTCCTGTCTTCCAGGTCTCAAGTAAGATGAAATGTATTAACACAGTCAATGATGTCAGTCATCAAACGATGGACAAATGTTTATTACGTTCCGTAGCATGCTAAATGCTATGAGGGAAATAACATGTGAGCAGAAAGTAGTGAATTATCAAAAGAAACAAGGTGCTGAGATCAGGGACCACTCCCGGATTTCAAAATAGCCACTGTGGACAGATTTACACCCACTTTAATGGCTTTACATACTTAACAATTTTGGAATTATCTTTAAGTATTTACTTTTTTCTGATTTAACTTTTCATTGAGGCATAATTTACATATGGGAAAGTGCATAGATTTTCATTGTACAGTATATGGGTTTTGACAAATGTGGGTCCCCCTGTAACCCACAACTCAGTCAAGACACCTGTCATTTCCATCACCTTGACAGTTCCTTTGTGCCTCTTTCCAGTCAATACAGGTATCATGCCCCTGTATACCCAAATATTTTTGCGTATTTCCTAAGAACAAGACATTTTCTTACAAAACTATGGTAAAACTATCAGAAAAATGGAAATTCACAGAGACATTATTATCTACTCTATAGACTTTACTCATTTGGCTCATTATCTCATTAATATCTTTCCTAGGTAAAGAAAAAAGTATCGTGATCCGGGATTCAACCAAGGGTCCCACCTTGCCCTTAACTGTCCTATCTCCTTGGTCTCCTCCTACCCGGGACAGTTCCCCAGTCTTGCTTTGTCTTTGATGCCCTTGACATTTGGGAAGAGTACAGGGCAATTGTTTTTGTAAAATGTCCCTCAATTTGTGTTTGCCTGATGATTTCTCGTAATTTATATTCAAGTTATGCGTTTTTGCACACTTTGCCTTTCCCAGGGCACAATGCCTGCCCTTCATCAGGGGGCACAGGGCAGGTGTATCCCCTCTCTGGGACACTAACTGCAATTGCTCAGTTAGGGCAGAGTCACCAAGGTTCCTCCCCAGTAAAGTTACTGCCTTTTCCTTTGTAATTAGTAAGTATCCTGTGGGGATATACTTGAGACTATGCAAATATCCTGTTTACCACGCATTTCTTCACTAGCTTTAGTGTTAGTTTATGATTTTTGCTTGAAACAATTATTATGATGATGGTTGCCAAGTGGCGACTTTTCTAATTCCATCATTACTCCTACTGGAAGGAAGGAATTTTCCCATCTCCCTCCCTCATTCATTCATTCATTCATTCGTTCATTCCAGTGTGGGCTCACACATTTTTATTTTTCTCTATGGATTATAACCTGTTACTGTCATTATTGATTTTCACGTTCAAATTTTCCCAGACTTGGGCAATGAGAGCTCCTTCAAGCTGCCTCCTGCGCCCTTTTGACAGGTCAGGACTGGAAAATTCTCCCAGATGCTGAGAGACCATGGACCCCATTTTTGTTTCAGAATAGATTTGACTTTTATTAGATGTGTATCTTTAAACAATGCATCATTTGGCTACGCTGCTCAGTGTTGGGGCCAACAGTTGTCATGGCTGTTCACCCCAGGGAGCAGTGAAGCAGATGGGCCTGAGGCTGCAGAGGGGGTGGGTGGTGCCCAGTGGGCACCCAGGGAGGAGGACCAATGCCCAGTCTCCGGCTGCATGCAGTGGCCCACTGCTGGGGGTACCAGCCAACAGGACAGTGTTGCTAAGGAAAACACCCAGCCAAAGGCAAGTGCCAAGAAGTACCATGATGGGTAGTGCCAGGTTCCCAGGGCAGTCTTTGAACCCTGGTTTGCTGCTTTTAACTCTGTCTGCTCCATCCTCTCTGGCTGTACCTCGCCTGTCTTGAAGTACCAGCATCTCTTATCTCTAATTCCTGAACTGTCCCCAGTAGAGACACCAGCCATGATGGTTCTGAGGTTAAAAGGAACCCAACATCCCTGTAATATAAGTTTTGTTCCACTGACTCCTACCAGCATGTTAGCACGCATGCACACACACACCCTCACCTCCCTATTCTTTACTGAAAAATCAGCACCTCGATAACTACCTTACTGCCATGTATTCCAAGAGTGTATATTTTATCTTTCCAACTCTATGTTACTATAGTCTGTGGTAATAAATGATGCTTCTGAATCTCCTAGCATGAAACACGGAGCCTGTCACTCAGCAGACATCCACTGATGGCTGCTGGTTGATCTTTCTAAAGAACATTCCAAAGTAGACATAGTTTTCTTGAACACAGCCAACACACCAATGCCAAATGGTACTGGGCACGGGGGTACCTGTGATCTTCCAGACTTTATCTGGGGTGTTTCACGAGCCTCTCCACCAGACGCTGTCATGAACCTGTCCAACAAGGGCAAAATCAACTGATTCTCAATCCTATCTTCTTCTCTCTTCCCAGACACGGTGTGGCTCAGCAGATGGTAAAGCAGAAGACAGGTAGACCACAGCTAGTCTGAGAACCTGGGTGTCTCATTAGAAAACCAGTTACACCGCCCTCGTCCTAGGCAAGGGAAGCCCTTGGACACTCACAGAGTTTTCTGCAATTTGTCCCTAGTGGACGAAACAGAGTTAAAAAAAAAAAAAAAAAAAAGGCAGGGCTTTCTCTTTAGGCTTCTGCTTTCGTCCCCACCCTATTTGTTAATAATGAAGGCTCCGTTTCACCTCAGTGAAAATTGCAAGCTTCGATTATCCCCATTTCTTCGCAAAACAACTGCCTTTTCCTCTCTTAGCTTCCAGATTTAAAGCTGGGAACGAACTCCCGTTCAGGCAGCCGCCTGCTCCTCATGCCCCATCCAGAGGAACTTTCTGGCAGCTGAGGAAGAGTGGACATCGCTCAGGCAACTCCACTTCTCTCCCTCCGGCTCTGCGCTGTCCGGCTTGGCAGCCAGTAGCTACCTGTGGTCATTTAAATTTAAATGTGAGTTAAGTAAAATTAAATAAAATTGGGAATTTCGATCTTCCATCACACTAGCCACATGGCAAGTGCCCCGGAGACACACTGCAAGGGGCTATGGAACTAACGGTGCCGAGAGAATTTCCACCATGGAAGTAAAGTTCTATGGGCCAGCGAGGTTGGACAATTGGCACCTCTATTTCACAGTGGACAGAGCTTGGGGCTGAGCCACTCAAGGACTTCCCGGAATGCTGCCTCTGTTCACACCCGTGGACGGCAGTCGGTGCAGAGTGTGCGAGTCTGGGGTGGGACAGTGGACGTTGGGGGCCACGTGGCCCTTAGTTTTCTTCTACTAATCTTGGACCTTCCAAATACTTTCCACTCTTTCATTTCTCAGCAAGTGGAAACATCCCCCTCAAGGAAGTCCCCTTGCTAGTCTCTATTTTTCCTCACCTTTCACTAAAGTAAACTGGATTCCACTAAAGACCTCTCGGGGACCAAAGATTCCCACTCACTGTTACTCAGGATCCGTGAAGAGAGAAGCACGGTTCAGAGAGGCCCCGCCAGGGGATGGAGAGATTGGTTACTGCTATGTCTGGAGGGACAGAAAAAAGTCTCGGGGTAAACTCTAGTCCTTAGGGACAGATGGCAAACTGTGGGAGAAGAGAAACCAAAACCCACAAATGTGCTCAAAAACCATTACAGGGAGGAACTACAAAAAAAGAAAACTTCTCCCGAGGCCTCCTTTCAGTATGGAAGTAATTCACGTTAGTGCTAATTATCAGTGGTATTTAAAGGTCGTTCTTTAAAATAGTCACAGTAACTTTCACTTCCAGAAGGCTGGGATAACTTTTAGGAACAATTAGATAAAGATGAACTCACCCAAGGTGTGAATATTCATGAGGGGCCATGATGACTGTTTTGCCTTTAAAGAAGTTAATCTTCACCATTAAAAATCAGGACCCTTGGAAGGGGAGGAGAAAACAGGGCCCCATCCCCAACAACCCCTCCCACCACCACCAAGAAAATGACCCCGTCAAATCATATCATCACAACTTGAAAAGGTAAACAAAGATCCTGGGACGGGTTAATCCCTAGGGTTGGGCAGGTAGAAAGAGATGGATTTCCTGTTGCAAGGACGCCCCTGCCAAACCTGGAAGGGGTTAGCAAAGGGAGAGTTATTTTTAAGATTTGCAAAGTTTGGATTGGCTTAAATATAGTCTTTGCCTGGAGGCAGGGAGAAAAACCAGATAATAAATAATACCTGGACCACATGTCAGGGAAAAGTCAGGAAGGAGGAAAAAAAAAAATGGGAGGAGGGGTCTTCATTTCACAGGGCAGTGTCGGGAGCCAGAAAGCAGGAAGGAGACCTTGGCTGCTGGACGTGTGGATCAGAGCCCCAGAGAGGGCTGGGCGGTGGAGCTGGATGTAGCACTGACCTCCACGGACAACACGCACTAACAGCAGCCTTGGAAACGAACCACTGACGTTTCCTCACTCTTATGTAAAGTGTGAACAAAAGCATCATAAAAGAAACTTTGCCACTTTTATTGATCTGTAACATATAATTTCAGTAACAACCATGTGCTTTTCTACATAGGAACTTCAAAAAAAAAAAAAAAGAAAGAAAGAAAAATCTCCTGGTGCCCTATTCCAGCCAGATCGCTGCCTCAAATATGCCTAAATGCATTCCCATATAGAAACCCTGCTAGAGCCAACAGAAGGAGCACAGAACGTGAAAAAGATTAAAGAAGGCTCCCGCACAGAATCTCCACCCCTTGTCCACTTTCTTCAGGAGCCCTCATGGTTCCTCTGCAGGGTGCTAATCAGGCTCACCTGGAGGGCTCCTGACAGCTCCGATCCTGTCCGCCCCCCCAGAGTTCCTGACTCAGCAGGTCTGCGGTGGGGCCTGAGAATGTGCATTTCTCATGAGCTCCCAGGGGAAGCTGACACTGCCGGTCGGTCCCAGGACTGCCCTTTGAGAAATGCTGCTTCAGTGATTCCTGTCATTCTCAGATGATGTCTTGAAGGAAAGTGAAGCTGAAGGGGCCAGTAGGGGAGCACCCTCCCCTCTCCCCAGTGTGGTCTGTGCCAAGTGCGGGCGGGGCCTTGTGGGAGAGCATCTGTCGGCACCCAGCCGTGTGGCTCCATAGGGGAGACTGCAGAAGGGCTCATTCTCAACAGACAAGGTACACAGGGCCCCCCCCCTGAGAGCCGCTCTCCCATGGTCTGCAGGGAGGCCGGCCAACCGCAGCCCTGGGTGAGCTTGTGAATTACAGGCTTTTCTTGCCACTTTCTTCTTCTCATTTCTCCTGCTGTTCCTCTGTGCCTGCTCCCCAGAGCCATTGACTTGGCAGGTTCCCTGCCCTGCAGATAAACACACTGCCCAGGGACAACCTGGGGCCTGGTGGGGCTTCCCAGCCTAGCCCTGGGATTGCCAAGGCAACGTGTGGTTTAAAAGTTAACTGAGAGGGGTATGGGTGTGGTGGGGAAGTAAAAAAATACAATAAGATAAAACAAAATAAAAGTTCACTGCTCTTGAGGAAGCCTAGAGCCATGTGTGGACACCACAGCTCTGTTTCCGCACTACGCTCTGGACACCAGCTGTCCAGGAGCCATGTCCCTGCTGGCCAGAGGCAAGGTTGTTAGTGCACCTGCAGCTCCCACTGAAGACCTGGCTGCGCCCTCCCTGAAGACAGGCGGCCATTTGACATCGAGCCCACCTGACCAACCGTATCTGTCTCCCCCGGACATTCACAAAACGGTGTCTTTGCAACTGGGCCCAACGGCCTGTCTCATGTTGCAAACTGACCCTCGAGTTGTTTTCATTCTCCAGGAACTATTTTTGCTGGCCTACATGTAACATACAAAGAAAAAATCCTTTGCTTTTTTTAAAACATCCAATACAAAATAAGCGATTGTTAAGGCTCCGAACAGTCTGCTGTAATTCTCTAGCACGCTCTAAAAACAATAAGCCACATGAGGGTGTGTGTTCTTTGGCCATAGCTTCCCTCCCCGGGTTGGCTGAGTGTCCTTTCTTCCTCCCATGGTCTCTACCGTGCCACGGAGCACCCTGGATGGGCATCTCCAGCCAGACACACGCTGGGCTGCAGGGCTCTCCCTTTCGGTGCTGAGAGAGCACTCTAACAGCCAAGGTTACTCTCCAATGGATATTTGTTTTCTTGCTTTATGCCACAAACACAGTTGGTAGCCACTTCTGGATGGTGAACCTAAGAAGATAGGCAAAACTTTGTTGAAACTTAGATATCTAGCATAAAGCTGTCCAATAGGACCAGGGCTGAGGCAGCTTCAATGTCCCAGGGAAATGGTCTGGCAGGGAAAGCAACTATTCTTCAGTTGCTGTGTGTGGGAACTCCACCACTTTGGCCAAAGAAAGGGAAGGAAAGGACAACGTGTTTGAAAAGGGCCCAGGATACTCTGAAAGGCCATTGCTGCCCTATTGATCCATCCTGGTGTACCCAACCCATGCCCCGAGCTTCCTCACCAGTGCTTGGGGTCAGGTGGGCGGTGGGGGGATGCTGAGGGGCAGAGTGAGGAGCAGCAGGGTGTGCAGACGTGGGAGCCCCTCAAGCCTGCAGAGCTCGCAGGCTGAGAAGACATCTGGTGGTGTCTGCAGTGTGATCTCAAATTGTTGGCAGTTGTAGGCCCAAGTCCAAGCCTCCGCGGTGACATGTGTGAAGCTCAAATGTTTAACCATTTTTGAAAAGGTCACAGCAAGTTTGCTGAGTGATTTCAGCCGGCATTTTTACTGTTCCACCATGGATGTTACCACTTTCAACAAAACTCTTTGCGACAGTTACCAGTATGTGGCAACCTTATTTTTGCCCTGAAACCAAAGGAGATTCCCATTCAGTTCATCTTCACACCCCTCATTCTACTTTTGTGACTGTCCCATCAGACCTGGGGGGCAGGGGGACACTGGCTGAAGTGGACACAGCAGTGAATACAGAGATGTGGGCTCGAGTCCTGCACCTACTTTGGGATTTGCATAAGGCTGAGATCTGTAGGTAACGGTATTTCTCCAAACGCTAGTCATCTCCTCTGGGAAATGATACAACAACATTCATTCTCCTCCTCCACAAAATTGTCCTGGTCATTGCATGAAAGGAACCGAGGCAGAGGACACCACCTGATTAAGAACTTACTACGTGCCAGGCTCTTTAATGTGCTTTGCCTGAATTTTTTTATTTATCTGTTACAAGAAGCCCATATTTTAGGTAGCATCATTTCCACTCGTCCCAAAAAGCACTGAGCTCAAACAAATTAAGAAGTGTCTTCATGGCCACACACCCAGCAAGTGGTTGAACTAGAGTTCAAACTCAAGCAACTATAACTCAAAAGCCCTTCTTCTAAAACTCTGGAATGATACATATAAAAATGCCCTGGAAATGATGAAGCTAAGTTAAAGGTAAGGTGACATGATCATCCACTAACTAGAAATGGTAATTAAAATGGCATCTCCTGCATCTGCATTGTCAGGGAATGCAAAATTTCACTTAAGTGGGATTTTCCAGGTATCTAAAACTTACCCCTAATTAAGAATCAACTTTTTTTTAATGCAGATATTTTTAATGGAAATTTTCCAAAAGTAATTACATTCTTTTTTGCTGCCTTAAATACACATGTACCAGAAATTAAGAGTTCTAAAAATAACCTAGGACATTAATGAGTATCAGTCATGAAAATGAGATACAACAGGGTGACATTCTCAGCGTTTATCATGTGGGTTGAGCAGCCCCAGATGGCTGGATTTGTTAGTTTTCCAAGCCTACCTTTTTCTGGAATATTTAATAGGAAAATTTTCAAATATGCAGAAAAGTTTAAAAACTGTTACCCACCACCTAGATGCTACCATAATATTGTAAAATACTTGTTTTATCACACACATCTAGCCACCTACCTATCCATCAATCTGTCTTTCTTAAAATACATTTAAAAACATACTGCAAACATCAGCACACTTTTCCCTGAATACTTCAGCATGCATGTCATACCAATATTTGTTTATGGTATTTTTCTGCTGAGATACAATTTAAAAACATACAATGAAATGCACAAATCTGAAGCAAACACTAACTGAGTTTTGACAAATGCACCTGTGTAACTCAAAGCCCTATGGAGATAAAGACCATTACCATACTCCAGAAAGTTCCCTATACCTCTTTTTAGTCAATTTTACTCTCACTGCCTAGGTTGCCTATTTTCACCAGCTCTTCCTTCTCCTCCTGGGCCACCCTGATTTCTCCCCCAACAGTCAACTATCACTTTACAAGTGTCAGAGGTCCTGTTTCTAATCTGTGACTTCATCTTATCTGCAATTATCTTGGTGGGATTATGATAGTAATTCCAAAGCCACTATCAGGAAAGTGCATGGGCCTCAGGGTGGCCTTTCCCTGCAACAAGGATCTGGGAGCATCTGAGATATCTAGCAGCATGATTTCCACATAAATGCAGTGCTATTGAATTGTTAGTTACAAAGCTTGGCCAAATAGCTCTCTGCATATGAGATCCAGTGCTGATCTGCAAAAGAACAGAATTTCTACAAGAGTTAAAAATTTCTGTGCGTTAGTATTTTCAATAGGGTTTTGAGGAATTGGATTTGGAAGGAAGATAATGACTCACTCAACTTTATTTAGAGATGTGGTGTTGTGACGTTCATATGCTGTAAGGTCAATATATTGCATGTTGAGATGCTGACAATCACATGTTGAGACATCAAGACATTTGCATGTTGATATGTGGAGACATTCACATGTTCAGATGTGAAATCTGCGTGTTGAGACATCTGCATGTTGAATTGTTGAGACATTCGCAGGTTCAGTTGTTGATGTGACATCCATGTTAAGATATTGAGATGTTAAGATGTTGAGGCTTTCACATATTAAGATACTGGGATATTTGCATGTTGAAGTGCTGAGATATTCACAGGTCCAGATGTTGAAACATGTGCAGACTCAGGTGTTGAGATTTTTGCATGTTGACATATAGAGACATTGACAGGATCAGTTAAGACATTCACATGTTGCAATGTTAAGACTTCATTCATATGTCTGACTTCAAACATCAGATCATTTCAGCCAGACCCGAGATGTAGATACTGACTCCTCCTCAGCAATGTCTATTGAATTCTTCCTCCACACCCCTTTCCCTGAAGCACACCGTATTGGCACCACCTTAGAGGTCTCCACAGAGAGCTTCCATCCATGCCTACGGCTTCCTGCTTCTCCCTACCCCAGGAGCGGGCTTATCCTCTACATGGCAGGCCAGACGTGCCGGGGAGTTGACACCTCAGCAGTGACCCTCGACCAACACAGGATGGGATTTGAGGGATAAATACCCACCTTCCTCACCTCTTAGTGGCTCAACATTGAGGGTTACACACCATCTCCCAGAGGGTCCTCACTGGAACTGAGCCCCAGTTGTCCTCAAGGGTGACATCTCCTACTGGTATTTCCTGGGATTGCGTCCAAAACAAACTACTTGTACTCAAATCCTTGTTTCTGAACCCAAACTAAGCCATCCCGAGAGCAGTGTCAGGGCATCCACCCCTGCTAGAAGAGACTTGGTCCTCCTCTGTAGGGTCACCATCTACACTCTGCAAGTGTGGCTGCAGCACCTGGGGGTCAGGATCTGCCCATAGAGGAGTAAGGGTCACTGGGATCACGGAATCTATGCAGGTGCCTCCTACTTTATGACCATCCTTCCTCAGTTGGGGACATGCTCATCTCCCTGGGCTCTGCCCACCTCCCATCACATGGGGATCCGGAAGGGCCACTTCTCACCTTCTGCACCCAGATGGCCCTGTGAGTCAGGGCAAAGGGGCTGACAGCTCTGTTTTGGGGGAGCTCCCAGGATGGCTCCTCAGTGGGAAGAGAAGGTGCTGAAATGCCACGAAGGGCATTCATAGAAAATGTCTCCTGGGGTCTCTGGGTAGGCATAAATGCTTATGGAGACAGGAATCATAAAACAACATGGACAGTTTGAACAAAACAAGAATTTTCTTTTTTACTGGGGAATCAAGGCATCAAGAAAGATACAAACGGTGCAGCTGCTGTGTAAAATAGTTGTGTGGTTTCTGGTGGAAACACCCAAATGTCCATCGACAGATGAACGGATAAACAGAATGTGATATATTTACACAATGGACTGCTATTCAGTCATAAAAATGAATGAAGTACTAATACATGCTACAAAATGGAACATGATGCTAAGTGAAATAAGGCAGACACAGAAGGCCATATACCATATGATTCCGTTTATATGAAATACCCAGAACAGGCAAATCCATAGAGACAGAACATAGGTTGGCCTTTGCCAGGGGGAGGTAGGGAAATGGGGAGTGATGCTAATGGACACAGGACACCCTTTGGAGTGATGAAAATGTTCTGGAACCAGAGGTAATGGTTGTGAAACAACATAAATGTACAAATGCCACTGAATTGTATGCCTTTAAATGGGTAAAACAGTAAAGTTTACATTATGTATATTTTACCACAATATTTTTAGAAAGGAAGATATAAGTCTGTGAAATCGGACAACTCTGGATGTCTTAAATGTCCTTACACACTTTTAGAAGCTAGAGGGGGACTTCAGATATACTAGTCTATAATCCTGTTCGAAAGCTGCAGCGCGGCTGGTGACTTGGTCAGGGTTGCAAAGAAGTCAGGATCATTTCACTTTGTTAGAGGTTCTGATCTCCTTTTTTCCAAAATGAGACCAAAGTTTCCTTGGTGGGGGTCTGTGACACACCATCAGCAAGGAGCCAGGGCCCAGGTGTGATGCAGGTGGGGTGCATGTGGCCAATCCCAAATTTCAGGCAGGACCTGCACTGTGCAGCCACCCCTGAGGTCACACGCCCACCTCCTTGCTCTTAGATCACCTGCCTCACCCCAAAGGCATCTGAGGTCATGTCCTCTGAGCTGGATTACTGACAGGAAAATACTAAATAAAGCAGTCATGATTGGAATTTTAGGCACTGCAAATAATAAACTACACGAAAATAAAGACACCGTTGGAGCAGCAGGGAGAACAGCCCTGGAAACTCCCAGCTGGGCTGCAGGGACAAGTTTGCCTTAGTTGGATCTACAATGATGGTACTAAGCTGAAAAGTGGCAAATATAAGTGATGGTTAAAAAGTACAGGAGCTGATAGCAAGGAAAAGTCAACATCAAAATTATTAGCATGGCCATTTGGCAAAATCAAGGTTTGAAAGAGTGAGCCAACACAGCTCCCAGCCCAATGCATGCTGGCAGCCTCGCTGGAACGTCTGCGTGGCTCCGCCTGTTACCTGAAGAGTGAGGTGGCCCCTTCCCAGCCGGGGACTCTCGCCCAAGAGCCAGGGCTGGCCATGCTCCGAAAGAGCAGGAGATATTAGCGGATGAGAACAGGATATGTATGTGTCTCCAATCTCAGGGCAGTAAAGGACTTTCCAAACAAGACCTGGCACAAATCATCAAGGAGAAGAAATGACACATTTGACTACATTTCCAACTTCTAGCAGCCGCCGGCATTTCTTAGCTTGTGGCCACCTTACTCCAATCTCTGTCTCCATCTCTGTGTTGCCTTCTTCTCTGTGTGTGTCTTATCTCCCTCTGACTCTCTCTTCTAAGGACACTTGTGATAACATTCAGGGCCCACCCAGATAATTCAGGATTATCTCTCATCTCAAGATCCTTAGCTTACTCATATCTGCAAAATAATTTACCATCTAAAGTAATATGCATAGGTCCCAGGGATAGCACCTGATATCTTTGGGAGGCACCATTTATTTCATTACAACCAGTAACCAGGGGAATGCTAATGAAGGCACATTAAGATAGCGTTTCACTTCGCTAGACAGCAGATATCAAGAAGTCTGACAATACCAAGTACTGATGACAATGTAGAACAAGAGGAGCTCGTATCTGCTGCTGGTCAGAGTGTGAATCTGTTGGTACAACCACACTGGAGAGAAGCTTGGTAGACTCCATAAAAACTAAGGATGCACAAACCTTATTACCCAGCCATTCCACTGCCATAGAAATTCACCTGACCAGGAGATGCCTGCAAGAATGTTCAGTGGAGCAACTGTCATGTTTAAAAACTGGAAACAATCCAAATGCTGACCAACAGGAGAATAGCTAGCTTATTTCAACACAGTCATGCAATAGGACCCCATGCAACATGGAAATTAAGTGAATTAAGGTGCCCACGCATCAACACAAATCCGTCTCACAAACATCAAGGGAGAAACACATGTTACAGAAGGATACATATAGCACAATATCATTTAAACCAAGTTTTCAAACATGTAGGTGATATTTGGTGTTGTGAGTGGGTACATACATTTGTGGTAAAAGCATAAAGATGTGCACAGGAATCATAAAACCCAATGCTAGGTAGAGGTTGCCCCTGGCAGGCAGGGAGGGATGAGAATGCAACCGTGAGCAGTGGAAAGTCTGCAGGAGATTTCAAAATATATTTGCAAATAGTGTATACGGGAGGTGGGTGATGGATATATGGATATTCATTATATTACTCTCCTATATGTCTTTGTGTCTGAAATATTTTGTCACAATACTTTTTTTAAGTGAAAGGTGGTGTATGCTGCTGGCAGGAGTGGTGAAAAATGACACATCTCTGTGAGAATGTCCCACAGGTGGGAGAGTTCATCCCAGGGGTTCGTAACCTGGGCTCTACTGGCCCCAGGGTGTCTATGGGGGTCTGTGAGGTGGGATGAGCAAAATACATGGATTTTTTATATACTAACTTCTAAGTGAAATGTAGCATTTCCTTCTTATATGAATGCAGGCAGTACACCACATGGTATTAGCAATTTCTATGACTTTATCACCAACAGCAGTCGGGTATTTTACAGCCTGTGACAGTGTGGCAGGCATCTCAAAATAGCATTTATGCTCACCAACAATTCAAAATGACAGTAGTTATTAGGCCCGCCACCAGATCTTGCTGTTGAACGTGCTAATAAAGAAACACAGGGATTCCTCCACCACCAGGTTGTTTATTCACTATATACTTGAAATATTTTTTGTTGATCTAAGTATTTTATCCCGTGTTTTTTAAAACAAAATTCTTCACCAGAATGCCAAGGAGTTAGGGACCCCTGGAGATGAAGAGGGGCTGGGAATTCCCCAGGGGGGTCCAAAGGTCAAGGTCAGTGGCTACCGAAGGTCCCTGGGGTCCCTACAGCTTCAGGGTGGAGGGGCCAGAGATAAGAATTAAATCTCAACTCAAGGGGGAAAAGGAAGTTGCACTTGTTTATCTTGGCAGATGTAGAAGGCAGAGCCCAGGAATTAAGATGAGCTATTTGCAAATGTGTCATCCTCTCATCCTGTCTTCTCTGTCTCGTTTTATTGGATTTTAATCAGGGCTGTCTTGTGAAGTGTTCTGAACTCAGACATAAATTTAACACAAGGACTGAACTAGTGGATAAAGTCTCCAAGGAGGCCTCCAAACCGAACAGACGCTGAAGTGAATGAAGGGTGAGTCTGTAATTCGGTGATTGGAACCACATGCAGCTTCCTTCCTTCGGTGACGCCCGTGTGGAGGACAGGCATGGGCGCCACTGGCTTCCTGACTCAGCCCGGCCTGAGGTGTGGCACATAGGCCTTGGAAGTCTGACTGGGTCTTAAGGATACCAAGAGGCAAAAGAGAACACAATTGCTTCTGGCAGGAGCAGCCTTCTCTGCAACTAAGAGCCCACCAAGAAGAGAAGTTGGAGTTGGCATTTTTGCCCACCAGGAAGGAGCTCGAAGAGTTTCTGTACCTTGCTGCTGCCCATAAGAGAAGAAGAGACTTATCTGAGGAGTGAGGCTGGCAAGAACCTGGCACTATTTATTGATCATTTGCTAGGTGCAAGGCATCCTGCTAAGTGCCTCTTGAAAAATCAACTTTATTCAGGTGTAATTTATATATAATAAACTGCAGCCATTTAACGTGTACACTTCTATCACTCCCAGAAGTTTCCCTGCCCCTCTGTAGGCCATCCCTCCCACACCTGGCGTTCATATAACCATTGATCAGCTTTCTGCTCCTCTAGCTTAGCTTGCATTTTCCAGAATTTCACACAGATAGAATCGTACAGTATATATTCTTTTGTGTCTCGTTCCTTTCATTAAGCATGATGCTTTTGAGATCCATTCGTGTTCTTGTGTGTTTCAGTGGTGTATTCCTTTAACTGCTGAGTAGTGTCCCATTGCACGACTGTGCCCCTACTTGTTCATCCACTTACCAGTTGATGGACATCTGGGTTTTTCCAGTTTGGGGGTATTATGAATAAAGCTGCCATAAACATTCACATCTGTATATTTTTGTGACCATATATTTTCACTCCTCTTGGGTAAATACCTACAGGTGGAATGGCTGGGTCACTTATCTTATAAGAAACTCCAAAGTTTGGAAAATGTCATTCTACATTTCCACCAACCTTACATTTGAGTTCCAGTTGCTCCACAAACTTGCCAAGCGTTGGCATTGTCAGCTTTTAAATTTGAGCCGTTCTAATGCAGTAGTACCTCGTGGTAGTTTTAATTCTCATTTCCCTGTGACTAATGATGTTATCCTTTTATGACCTTATCAGGTCATGTCTTTTTATTAGTCTGGCTGATGTGATACATAACCCTGCTCGGGGGAGGCACTTGCTCTCATCTCCTGCTTCCTCCTCAGCCACCCTGTGTTCAAGCAGTTAAGATGCAAACTCTTTACAGACAAGGACCACGTCTGAAGAGTCCATGCAGCTCCAGCACAGTATCTTACACACAGTAGGTACTCAACAAAAGTCCACTGAATAAAGGAGCAGATGAATTCTAGTTAATTCTAGGGTGTAATCTAATGACATCCTTGGGACCTACTAAAGAGTGTAAAGCCGTAGCTTTCTCTATGCTGAACGACCCAAGACTACTGATTTTTTTTTATTGCATAGTTCTATGATTAAATCGTCTCTCCCTTCATATCAGATCTTCAGCTTCCGCCTGCCTGTCGATGACCTACCTTCCAAACTGGTGATTTGAATCTACTCTGGGCCTGTTTGGGAAGCTGACAAAGAAGTTTGTTTTGACTTCTACATTCACAACTGTATAAATACAGTCATGGGTCAATCAATGACGGGGGTATGTTCTGAGAAAAGCACTGTTAGGCGATTTTGTCATTGGGTGAACATCACAGAGTGCTCTAACACAAACCTAGATGGTGTAGCCTGCTACACACCTAGGCTGTGTGGCATAGCCTATTGCTCCTAGTCTACCAACCTGTACAGCATGCTGTACTGTACGAATACTGTACTGAATACCGTAGGCAACTGTAACACAAGGGTAAGCGTCTGTGTATCTAGAGATAGCTAAACGTATATAAGGTAATGCCTTGTGCTACAACATCACGAGGACTATGATGTCACTAGGTGATGGGAATTTTTCAGCTCCATTGTAATCTTATGGAACCACTGTCATATATGTGGTCCATCATTAACTGAATATTGTTAGGCAGTGCATGACTGTGAAAGCAAATGGGCCTGAGTGAGGGCCTTAAAGACTATATAAGATGATTGTGCGGGAGGTTCCTACACAATGTCTCTTCCCCACAGAAGGCTGAGAACCCACAAGTTGAAACAGGGGCCTGTGGCTCAGGCAGCAGTGAGGTTCAACGCAGACTCAAGCTTTGGGGAGAGAAACAAAGCAAGAGGGATCTGGGTTCAAATCCCAACTCTTTGGTTTACTGATTCTTAGACCTTAGGAAGCTCCTGAATTCCACTGACGCTCAGAGTCTTCATTTGAAAATCAGGAAAAATAATAATGTCTTTTTGGGTTAAGAATTAAATGGGAAGATGGAAATAGAAGCTCTTCTCCCAGCACCTACTCAGAGCAGCCTTTAATCAGTCTTAGTTTCCTTTGTGCTGAGCAAGGCTTGGGATAGTTATTGCCACTGGTGCCAACCCTGTTCTTTCTTAGCGGCTGGCACCACCATCCCCCAGCTCTCTGCAGAACTGCCCTATACTAATAGGGCCCTGGGCATTCAATGGCCGACTGATATTAGCACAGAAGCTTAGGCCCTTGACTCAAGAGGGCAACTCTGAGTGTGATCTGCGCTACAGAACCAGTCCTCCCCACAACGGATGGGCTGCGGCTGAGCCTGCCCTGCCTGACACGGCATTCTCCTTCTGCAGCCCCTTCCCTGCCCCCTCCTGCTGCTCTTTCACAGGTTTCTCCTGAGACCTCTCCCTCCATAAAACACATGCTCCTGGTTCCTCGCCTCAGGCTCTGCTTCTGCAATCCCACTCATGATACCCAGGGTCTTAGTGGACACCACCTCCTTTACAATGCATTAATGACACAAAGGATAATATTCCCCGAAGCCATGCTCTCTGTCACTAGAGTGTGAAGGAGTCACAAATGAAGACATTTTCTGTACATTCTGTGTTTACATATATAAACCCATGGAGCCTCTGGATGTTACTGTGGTCAGCCTGCCTCAAATCAATCACCTGGGGGAAACTGAGGCAACTGGGCAATCAAACAAGAAGGCTTTCCTGAATGAAGCCTCGAGGGGTAATATCAGAGAGCTGCACTAAGCCAAACCTCCAGCCCACATGTCAACAGTATAAAAGACACTGGCGAACACTCACTCCAGGAAAGGAATTTTAGGGGAGGCTGGGAGTGGCAAATGTCACCAGCCCTGTCTGCACACAGGAGATTCATGAGAAGCTTAATCACTTAGGTTGCACAGGAAACACTGCAGAGGCTCTGCCAGTTGATTCTCCAGCCAGGACACAGGACCAGAGAAGCGCCAGGGAGGGAGGCGGTCTGGGAGCCAGAGGGATGAAGTCGTATTTCATCACACACCCAGACTTACAGAAAAGCAGTTAAGTCCCACAGGTTGGCCATGATACTTTCAACTAGTGGTGAGGAGATGCGATAGAGAGAGAGGAAATAGCAACAATGAGCTTGAACTCTGGGAAACTACAGGAGGGGGAATGATCCCCACACTTGGGTCTCCGAGGAAACCTATTATAAAAGTCCGAACGGCTAGTGAGCCCTGTGGGTGAGGCTGGCAGAGCCCATCCCAGGGTTCCAGGAAAGACCAAGGCAAGGTGTGAACGTGGGAAAGTAGCTCTTCTCTGCCGTCCCTGCAAGAGACTCTATGGAGGCCAGCCCTGAACCTGGGCCACTGACCAACATCACAAAGACAGCCAAATGTCAAACCATCCAAGGAAGAGTAATGTCAATGAGCAAGGGGACCTGGGGACTGGACTTTGGAGAAAGTGAGTGGCATTAATATGTATAAAGTTCAATGGAGGAGAGAAAGGGCAAGAATCCCATCTGTCCGTATTGTGAAAGGTCTAAGTTAAACTGCCACTGGGGCCTGGACAGAGGTGAGTGGAAAACCCAGCTGGTGGCTCTATGCTTTCTTGGAGTTCTCTCAAGCTGATGAGGAACTTAGCGTGAGCCCATACTCACGAATGACCCACAACCCATAGAACTCAAGGGGAACTTGTCCAAGAACCCTCTTTTTTCTGAAGCTTTTGGCCTCATTCTTCTAACAAAGGACAAATGAGAACAGCCTATCAAGTATCTGACTAAATTGGTCTTCCCAATCTAATCATCTACATTAGATCACAACAGTTTCCTCTCCTGTGCTAATCCCCATCAACTGCAATGGCTCCCTGGAGCGTGGGCTTGAGAGGGTGCTACGATGGATT
>CM052436.1:174156922-174252428 GCA_028533085.1 Varecia variegata
GGATTCAGAATGCTTGCATGTGCTGCTCAGAGATGGAGTAGTGGTTTTGCTAGAAACCCAGCTAGGTATATATCTCAACCATATTATTAAACTTTAAATATAATGTGGTGGCAAAAAAGTAAATTAAAAAGAAAAGTAAGAAGGCAAACAATGTTTTAAAAACAAGGTAGCATTATGCTTTACTGTGTCCTCAGCACGTTCATGGCTCTCTCCATCATCAGCTATCGTCCTGTTTATTCACTGAAGGAGGGGAGGTGTTCACAGATACTCACCTGCTTTCCCCAGCCCAGAAACCAATGCTCAGAAGGAAACTCTATCATGGTTCTTTCCAAGCACAGAGGCCAGGGCTTATTACCATGACTGTGGCCAGGTGGAGGTTCAGGGTATTTCCAGATCAGTGCTGGCTACAGGTGAGGTCCACAGGAAATATGACCCAATGGCTTTAGAAAACATGGCAGAAGCCAGACCCCTTACGTTCCAACATTTCCACCAAGCACACAGCACCTGCAAAATCACATATTAATTCCCTGTCCCTTTTATGGGTGAGACATCTACCACCTGACCCACAGACCCTCCATAATAGGGCTTCATTGAACGCATCCAACATTGTTCCCCAACACTGCCCAGTTCTTCCCTCTGCTCCAGCCAGAACTGGCTTCAAACCCTGAACCCAGCAGAATTGCTCTCATTTGGAGCTACCCTACCCATGGCAATGCCTTCTATTAACATTCTTCCTTCTGCCTGCACAGTTTCAAACAATCCCACAGAGCCTCTGTCCTCCATCACTCCCTACTCACCATCTTTCTCTCTTCTTCAACTCTCAGAGAATAAAGCTGTGTGCATTTCTGCTGGGTCCAAAAGAATGTCTGCTACAGTGATGAGATATGCTAGACTAAATGATACCACTGTTGGCATTTACTAAGCGCTCACTAAGCTCCAGGTGATGGGTCTAATTGCTTCACATGTGTTAAGTCATTTTTTATCTTTCCCCATACCTAGATCCTATTATTATGTATATTTTACAGATGAAGGCACTTAGAGTAGGTGAGGTAAACTGACTTCCCAAAGGCCACACAGTTAGAATGATAAAGCCAAGACTCAAATTCAGGTTGTGTAGGGCAAACATCCCACTCTCAACCAGTACATTACCCTGCGTTACTAACCAGGCAACCAGCTGAATGTAATCCAGCCTGAACTGCCAGCCAGCTCCAGAACAGACCATGGGCTTTCATTACCCCATGCCTCCACAAATACTACCTCCTCTTCTTCTGGATAGCCCTTCTGCCTTTTCAAACTCCTACACACCCATCAAGACCCTACTCCAATGTTACCTCTTCTGTGAAGCCACATTCATCAGGCAGAATTAGCATTTCCTTAAAAAATACCAACAGATACAAAGATGAAAATAAAAATATCTTCTTGCTGCCACCAGAAACTTATTTTTAACATTTAGTACATACAATTCTATGTTGCAACTTGCATTCTGCACCTAAAACAGTTATCATAAATATATTCCCATGTCATTCAATATTCAATAGCCTAATTTATAACAATTGCCCAGTATTCCAATGCATGATTGTTATATATTAATAATTTATATGATCTCAAACATCTAATGTGTCCAAAGATTAACATAGTCAACTCAGCAGAAATTTGCCACGACAGGTACCTAGGGCCAGATGTTCGGAACACTGGCAGAGTACAGGTCCCATGGCTCCACCCCAGCTTCCCACAGTGCTTGGGCAAGATGTGAAGACTGATTTATTAATGGACCTGCTCTGGCCAATGGCCCAGTCCCCTTTGTCACTGCTAGTAGCTTCTGTCTTGGCTTTTAAGCTCCAGGAGAGCAGAGAGCTAATCAACTTAACTCACTGTATAGGCCATTACATTATGAAATTATTTAAAGGCTGGCAAAAAGAAAAAAAAAAACAGACCCACAAACAGTATTTAACTGTTCTTATAGGTACAAACCAAAGTTGGTACCCCACCATAATTTACTCTATCAACCTAATGCAGACTGGCATTTCAACATTACAAACAAAAAAATAATAACTAATATTTTATAAAACTTTAAAGTGCTTTTATTGCTCGCTATCTCTTTTACTCTTCACTCTTTACTCCAAAAATGATATTAGAGACGAGAAAACAGAAGCCCAGTAAGCCTGGTGAGTTTACCCAGTGCAGTGAGAAGGGGAGCTACGCAGACTGCAGCCTCCACACCCAGGGCTGTGCTCACTCCATCACATCACGCTGTCTCTCCGGGTCCCTTTTCTGTACAGAATGGTGAACCGCCCGGGACAAGGGAGTCTCTAATGTAAGCAAGACTATATGCAGAAGTCTATAGGATGCAGAATTAGAAGTTCCCAAGGGTGGTATGTGCAACCTTCCAGAAAAGGCTGAGCCATTCATTCTATAGAACATGCTGAACAGAAACTGGGCTCCCTTTGTTCTAAGCCATGCATGCAGACTGGGCTGCGTTCTTGCTCTTATTGGGCACACTCCCCCGGGTCCTAGCATAAGGCTTAGTCAAGAACAGCTTTGCTTGTCTCCACATCACGGTGACCCCTGCAGGAAGGGCCAAAGCAGAACACAGATCTTTCAGAGAGGTGGCCAGTGAACTGCAGTTAGATGAGTCCAGGCTCAGAAACACAGAGGGACAATGAGAAGAGCACAACAGTTGGCAATAAGATTCTTCTATCCTAGACCTGCCCTTTGTAGCACTTAGGTGGGTGGCCACACCGGTGGGCTTCAGATTTTTCATTTGCTGAATGAAGAACTCAGCCAGACGATATTTAAAAAGCCGTATTCTGTGGATCGATGGAATGGGAAACTGCTGCCATTTGGGGACTTCTATAAAACTCTGCTGAATTCCAAGTTAGGGCTCCTGGGTGGCTAGGAGTTGTGCCCAGTTGCTGAGTGAAGGAGTATTTACTCTGTCTTTAAGTCTTGGGACCTTTCAAGTATGACACTGTAATATTTACCTTTTGAATCTGTGAGGTAAGCAGAGAACCATGGTCCTTGGATGTGGTATTACAACAAAGGGAAGACAACAGGTCCTTTACTGCCTAGAATCCCTCCAGAGCACACTCTGCAGGTAGTAGATAGACTAGGTCCAGTTCTCAAACTGTATGGTCCTCTAATGACCTTTGGACCTTTTGTGAAATACAGATTCCTGGACTCCACTCCCAGAAATTCCGATCTGGTATGCCTGGGCAGGGCCCGGAAATTTGTATTCAAGGAACCACTTCCCAGAGGATTGTCACAAACCTCTGTGAGAACCTCTCGATAAGCTAACTTTTCAAGGCCACCGTCCACCTACAATACTTTGATCGTCTGCCTATTGTGGTGGGTTCCAACCTGGAAGACTTCAAAAATCCCCATGCCCCGTCCCAGACCAATTAATTCAACCCCCTGCGGGGGTGGTCTCGGCACTCGTACTTCCAAAACTCTCCAGGCAATCCCAGCCCAGCCCTGGGGTCCCCACCCTCCGGCGTACGGGAAGAGCAGGGATCCAGCAAGTCAAGGGTCGTGAACCTGAACTCTGGTTCTGCAGTTCACCTGGTACAAGTCCCTACCGCTTGGAGCCCCAGTGCCCTCACAAAAAGGGCCCAACAAGATCTACTGCATCCAGTGGTGGTGAAGATGAAGTGTGGTTCTGCACATCAGCTACCCAGGGCAACTGTGTCATTTCCTCAATGAATCACATCATACAACTGTTCTTTTCATATTATCATTTTTGTTATAAACAGAAAATCTGGATGAGAATATAAGGAACAGAAATCTACAGCTCATGATGTTATTTCTGAGAAATACAGGTGTTTATGAGAAATACAGGAATGTTAGTTGCCAAGTGGTTCCCAGTCTCATGGCGGGTGGGGGAGTGACCCAGAAATGCCCGGTCCCCAAATCCTGTCACTGACCTGTCTTCCACCCCACTCTGCCTCCCTGCACTGGCTGTGGGCATGGTAGAAAAAGGAGAGTGGGGTGACGCAGTGAGAACAGCCATGCCCTTTGTCAAGATGACATCCCTTTTAGTTAGCTAGGGCTGCCATAATGAAGTCCCCCAGACTGGGTGACTTAAACCATGGAGGTTTATTCTTTCACAGTTTCGGAGACTTTGAGAACTTTGAGATGAAGGCTTCAGTAGTGTTGGCTCCTCCTGAGGGAGATGAGGGAGAACCTGTTTATTGCCTCTCTCCAGCTTCTAATCTTACCACTAACCTTTGGCATCCCTGGTCTCATAGACGCATCACCCCAATCTCTGCCTTTACCTTCACATGGTCTTCTCCCCGTGTGCACGTCTGTGTCCAAATGTCCTCCTTCTATAAGGACACCGGTCATGCTGGATTAAACCTCATTTGCACTTAATTATCTCCTTAAAGACCTTACCTCCAAATAAAGTCATATTGTGAGGCACTGGGGGTTAGGTCTAGGATGCCAAAAAATCTGTTTTAGGGGACATAATTCAACCCCTAACACCATTGCAAACCTAAAGACCTAAGCCCCACCCTCTTGAGTCCTCCTCATGCCCTAAGTCCCAGAGATGGAAGACAGGCTGCCAGACACTTGCCAGGGTGCAGGGCACTGGTTAGAATGTCCCACAAACCCTCAGAAGGAGGTCCTTTGGAGACTATATGGAACTCACTTTATTTCCTTCTGGAGTTCCTCTGCTTCCCTCCCCTCTTCCCTAGCCAATATGCTGTTGGTTAAGCATGATTTATCAAACACTTGATAAAGCATCACTAACTCAGAATTGCATCCAAGCAACCCAGCTCTTGGTCAGAATCTGACGAGGTATGTCTCCAGCTTTTAGCGCTGGCTCCCCGTCTCCTGGCTGGTTTCTGGCCCTCAGCCCCGAGTCTTGGCAAACCTCAAAGCCCTCGGTTAAGAACACAGTTTTACCCAGCAGGTAGATCAGGGTGGGATCTCTCTAAAACACCATGTGGGAAGCAAAGTGAAATGTGACTCCCACAGTTATTTAACAATTTCTGTTTCTTCTAATACTGTCATGCTCTGGGTTTAGTTTTCCTAACCCGTTCCTTTTACTGTTCTTTATAAAACAGGAAATATCAGAATTCCTGAACAGCTAAATAAGTGAAATGACATTTGTTCTCTTATAAATTGTTATATAGACTCAGCGATGGCTCATGAATAAATATTGTCATGATTCTTCATTGAGCGCATTTATTTATGTACTCCTTTCTGATTTATTTACGCACTCCTGCTTGCAGTGCAAACACCCACACTGATGCTGAGCTGAGGAAGAAAACTAACAAAACAGATACTTGGGGACAAAAAATGACTGCCCTCCACTCAAATGTGGCCCACGTGATAAGAACGAGGACTGAATGCAATTATCTGAACCGTAGCTATGGCCTGCCAAACTCCCCCGTGGGAATACAGCAGGGAGGACATAATAGGAGGCTCTGGAAGCATTCAAATTAATTACTAGCAGAGTCTGGTTTGTTGGGAGCTCCGTGTCCAAGACTGCCTTTCCACGATTCAGCAGGTTTACAGCTCTTTCGAAGCTTGGCAAGTGTCCCTTTGCTGAGGAGCAGCTACTCCCTTCAAAATGTGGATAGTCCCTGTGTGAATCAAAAAATGACATCTTCATGGCAACCCACTGATGTTTCCACTAAAACTGGGCCTTGCAGACCTGGCCTAAAAAAAAGTAGTGATGACCTCTTCAAAGGGGCAAAACCAGGCAGAGGTTTCAGACTTAATGGCCGGGGGCTCACTTTGGTGAAGTCAGACCCATAAAAATAATTGTGATAATAAGAGCTTTCATTGAGTGAGTGCTTATTCCATACACTGAAGGAAGATGTTTTGGGTTCAGGAAAACGTGAAGCCCCTTGAGGTCAGCACCTTGTCCCAGGTCACACCTGCACAGGAGAGAGACAGGTTTCCACGTTCTATTTGACTCCAGAGCCAAGCTCTTGAACACATGCTCCTCAACAGCGAGTCCAAACAACTGGCTGAACTAGAATGGCCAGAGAGGTAAAACAGGCAGGTCAGCCAGGAGGCCTTGACACCAGAGGCCAAGACAACGTGCTGTCCAGACGCGATTTTCACTTCTCCAGTGGTCTCGGCAGCAATCTGCAGACACAGCCTTAGGGAGCTCCACGCACCTGAGAAGTGGGGGGCTTGGGGGCTCCTTCCTAAAAGAATCCAAGGGCTATGATACTCACGAAAATGTCAGAGAAAGAAATCCCACATGCAACCAGCCACAGGCCCCGAGGCTTGCTGACTCTGCCACGTGAGAGACAAACGGCAGGAGGCAGGACAAATTACATCCTGTCATGTCAGAGACTCCTCCGCCGGCCAAGGTCAGGGTGAGAGTAACAGGGCAGGGAGATCTTGGGTTTGCCATGTGGAGCTTCCTAATAAAAAGCTTTATTTCGTAACTTCTATCAATCGAAGGTAGAGAATGTGTATTCATTGTCTTCTTTATAAAGCTGAGAAGGTGTAGCTGAAAATATCTGAATACTTGGATTTTTAAAAGACATGCAGTATCTATGATGTCTCCATTTATTTTTTATCATCTTGGTGAAGGAGCCAGTGTCATAGATAATTATAACATTTTTCCCAGTTCTTCATTCATCCTTGTATCCATACCCTTTGCAAATGGATTTTTCTGGTCCTCCCATCATTTGGTGGCACTACTTCTTGAATTCGAGGTGTCCCCGTGATTTGATCTGGCAGAGAGAATTGGTGAAAGTGACGCTGTGCCATTTCCCAGCCCAGCCCTCAAGAGGCCTCGAGCACTCCCACGCCCTGCCGCTGCGCTGTGAACAAGTCGAGTCTCAACCAGCTGCTGGGTGATAAGAGACAAGAGCCGGCCAAAAGCCAGCCAACCTCAAGACATGTGGAGCCAGCCTTGTCCAGCCAGCCCCCAGCAGACCACCAGATGATCACAGATGCATGAACAAACTCAGCAAAGATCAGCTGAGCCTGGCCTAGAGCAGCATAACCGCCCAGCTGGCCCATGGACTCACGAGCCACAGCAAATGCTTAGTGTTTGAAGTAACTGTGTTTTAGGGTGGTTCGTTACACAGCTATTGCTAACTGATACAATAGGGTTCCAAATGCATGAATGAACAATCTTTCCCCGAGATGCTTACAGATATGAGCTTGTTCTGAACCAGTGCCCATCCTCCTACTCTACCACCTTATTTAGCAAAACATGCTGCTTCAAGAAAAGCTTCCATTTATGGACTTTTAATATGTGTGAGGCAGTAGGATAAGCACTTTTAATCCATGTTTTTTTTAATCCTCCCAGCAACGTTATCTCAATAGCCACCCACAAGGACTGAGACTTGATATTCTCTTATTAAAGATGAAGAAACAGAGACTCTGAGAGGCTGACTGGGCTAAGGTCACACAACAAGTGGCAGATCCAAAACACAAACCCAAGGCCAAGTTATCTCCAGCTCACATGCTTACAGAGTGTGCTTAAGTTCTGTCTCTGTAATTAATTATGATGTGCCGGAGTTCAAAAGTTTCCACCGTGGCCACATAGCAAGTTCACGTACATTTTATAGATAGGAAGTTCCATGAGTAATAAGCCCCACCAGTTTCACCCAGTCCAGGAGGGCATGCACAGGCTAAGCTAACTCTGCCCCCGTGCCAACAGGAAGGAGAGCTCTTGTCCCTGCACAAAAGTCGAAAAGAGTCTAGGGCAGGAGTCAGAAAACTTTTTCTATAAAGGGCTAGATCATAAATATTTTAGGCTTAATAGGCCACAGTCTTGAATGCGCTGTTGTACCACAAAAGCAACCACAGACGACACATCAACGAATGGGTGTGGCTGCGTCCAATAAAATTTTATTTACAAAAACAGGCGTAGTTTGCCAAGCTCTAGCCTAAGGGATAGAGCCGGGGAGGGGAAATACACTGTAATGCTAGTGCCCTTACTCTCCGGAGTTAAGAAACAACAACAGTCTATTAAAAATCTCTTACTTATAACTTGGTATCTGAATCACCCACGCTTTGCTACGAAGTACAACAGAAATAACTGTTTCTTACTGAACATACTCATCTTGATGGACTTGCAGTACATGCCAAGAACGCTGTGTTGAGAAAGACCCAGAGGCTATATCGTAGGTCCGCAGGAATGAGTGCTGTGATTGATTAGTAATGTCTGCCTTGGGCAAGGGAGGGGAGAAATATGGCGTAAGTCAAACATCCCTTACATTTGTCATTGATGTTCTATATCATCACTACCCATTTCAGTAAACATTAATTGGTAATTCAGGCTGCTTTTCAGAAACAGGTGTGAATAAGCTTCTGAATGCCCTTCACTCAGTGATCTGATTGACACCTTCAGTTACATCTTCTCAAAAGTAAAGAGCTGGTCTACACAGTGCAGCTTAAAAGGACTAAAAAAATTGCCTAATCACAACCGCTTTCAATTATGGGTATCAAACCAAATGGGTAATTCCAGCAACCTCCTTGCAAGAGTATTTACCTGAGCAGCCTTTACCGGGTCAAGCACTTGGGCAGCCCTACAGGCACGGGTTCCTTATCATCAAGGCTCCAGCCGTTACTCTTCTCTGCATGCAGAGCCAGGACACAGGGCACTGCACTTTCCTACAGTGGTCACTGGAAAACTTGTTGAATTTCATCAATTAGCAATTATCTTTGGCTGAGCCCACAAAGTCCTATCTCTAAGCTAAGAGAAGCTGGAAACCTCTCCAGCTCAAGTGTAAAAGACTAAAGACTTAAGGGGCAGGGAAAAACATCCTTAGATACCACTTTCTTTATGCTAGTCCTCTTAATACCTAACTTTGAGACTATGAGACTTTGAGGGATTCATTTTCTATTATAATAGTCTATTCAGACCTGCACTATCCATGATGGCAGCCACTAACCATACGTAGCCATTAAAATTAAAATTAAAATGAAATAAAATTAAAAATTCAGTTCTTCAGTCATATTTCAAGTTATATCAGTCCTATTTCAAGCTATATTACCATACAGCACAGACAGAGAACATGTCTATCATCACAGAAAGTTCTACTGGACAGCACTGATTCAGACTAAAGGAGCAGGTGCTGCAGCGCTCTGTGCATATCTCCTGGGCATCCCCAGACATCCCAGTAGAGGCCGTTTGCCATTAACACTCTCTCTGCCTGATTGCTTTGTTTCTGGCTAGAAGGGCTCACTCGGCCCACATGTAGGGCAGGTGAGGCCAGCATTGCCAAGTACCCCTGGAAGCAGTGCTGAACAAAGACAAAGGGGAACCGGTGTACAAGCACCCCAGCGTCCACACTCCCTGGCCTGGGTAACTCTGAGGCTCCCAGCAGCAGCAGCAGCGAGTCCTGGTTGCCCTCAGTGATCACCTACCTGCTGACACTCCCGTCATTGGCTCGACTTGGGTTGGCTTCTGGAAGAGTCCAACTAAGACAGCAAACTGCATGAGTAGTTCCTAAATCTTAAGATAGTCACATTTATCTTGGCACTGAATCTTAGCGTTTGAAAACTAGCTAATGTTACTGGTGAAAAAGATGATCATTGATGGAATCAGTATAAGAAATCTCAGGAAAAAAGTCTGTTTCCTTACTTTACAGAATTCTTTTATTTATTTCATTACTCTGTTGATACATTTTTATATGCTTGATAGCACTCTTTCGTTATTTTTTTGCTGTGTTCATAGTTTTCAGCTTGATCATTCACTAAATCACCAAACTTACTTTTGAATCCTTTTGGCTGTTTCCAAAAATCAAACCGCTATCCCAGGACAGCATTTGACCCCACTGAGAATACTGAAGAGGATCCGTCCCTGCCTCTGAAAGCTATTCCCAAGTCCGGCTCTCAGGACCTTTTGGCCAATAACAAGTCATTAGAACAAGTGGGCCACATCCACGGGGACAATGTCCACCCATTTGTGTGTTTTGTTTCCTATGTGACCTTTAAAATCTGATTTCTTCGTAGTCAAACCTGTCTGCCTATTTCTCCTTTGCTGTCTTTTTTTCCTTAACAGCTTTATTCAGACATAACTCACCTGTCATAAGATTCACCCGTTTAAAGTGTACAGTTCCACATTTTTTGCATACCATGTCTTTTGTTGTCTTCTTTCACCATAAATGGTAACAGGCAGTTAAATCTCACACATTATTCCTGTTCAAGAAACTCGTGGCTACATTTAAAAATTAAAGCCACATGTCCTGGCGGACAATTTGCTACCACTGAGGCTAGGCAAAAAGAGAAGCAATAGTTATACTAATGTTGCTCCTTCCCTCCCATTTTTCAGCACTACCGAGCTCAATCATCAGTTCGTCTAATCATCGGGGCAGTAAAATCATCAGTTACACTGCAAAAAAAATTTAGCAAGACTAGACTCATCGGTAACGTTTTGTTTGCTCAACAAAATGCAAATTCCCACACAAAAATGTGTTCTTAAAAATTCCATCCTTCCCTGGTTCTCCGATTCTTACTGATGCCACAAACAGCTTTGATGAAATGATCCCCTCCTCTTCCCGCACTGCTGTCTGCAACAGACTACATCGCCCACCCCACCCCAACACGCCTGCATCCGTTGGGGCCACTGAAGCCCCCACCAGAATCTGCTTCTCTGGCCCCAGTTTGAGCACCTTGGTTGTAGTGGGCAGGTGCGTTAGAGCAGGTAAGCAATAAATCCAGGGGGAAGATAAGAAGCGATGGCTTCACAACCAATAAAATATCTGACTGTAACTGCCAATGTCACAGATAAATGGCTTTCTAGGGACACCCACTGTCCCACTATGCATTCCCCAACCCCCAGACAGACAACAGACACACACACACACACACACACACACACACACAGCCTGAAGTTTAAAGGGTTTTACAAGAGCTGCCCACTCTCCAAAGGCTCACAGCTTTGGAGGACACGTCCCTGGTCCCTCGTGTTTTCTGGCAGGACAGTGCCTCAACAGAACAGCCATCTATTAGCCACAGGAAGCCAGCCACGGGGCCCTTCAGCCTGCTCAAGACAAACCTCAGTCCATCCGACACTGGGAGGTGAAACACGGAAAGCTATTAGGGCAGCTTCCCTAAATTGTCCCTAGACCTTCCTAGACCTAAGAATTCCAAATTCTAGAAGAGGGTGGCTGGTGCCGCACAGGGTAGAGGCACAGGGAACCCATTAACAGGCAAGAAAAGCCACAACCTTTATGCCCTTTAAAGTATGCCATGTAGCATGACCAGTGTCCTCTTGTCACCCCTCCCCCATTTTAGGGCTCCAGGGATCCCCCAAATGCCTCTCTGGAGCCTCGAGGTGGTTTTTTTCCTGGGGAACTGGGGCTCTTCGGTCACGTTCTGGGTTTCTATTTAATCTTCCCCAACTTTCAGGCCTGAAAGCAGCTCAACAGCAAAAAAAAAGTCAGTTGGAGAGAGATGCATTTTTGTCATTCTTGGCATGTGTCAAAGTAATGTTGGAAGAAGAAATCTGGTCAATTTTTAGAGCTGTTGAAAGGAACTGAGTGACTGTGCTGAAGATATGTGTTGGTTTAAAAAAATTAAAAAAGAGACGGCGCGCTTGGATCCTCCCGTACTTCTCAGACATTAGCACCACGAGGGTGAGGCCGGGGAGGAGAACCAAGGTGAGGGGCACTCAGGGTGCTGCCCTGCTCCTGGTGGAGTGTGGAGACGGTGTTCTCAGACAGGCTGCAGCAGTGGCCCTCTGGCTTCTTTTGCTGCTCAGTGCTTCCTGCTTAAACTCCACAGGGTAACCTGAGTGATGTTTGGAAACATGAATTCATTAATGTCACATCCATTCTTCCAACCTTCCATTGGCTCCCTCTCCTACTGAGGGTAAAATCCAGACTCCTCACTGTGGCTGACAAGACCTTAGGTGGTCCAACCTTGCCCCAGCTTCTGATTCTTCTCCCTCTCCCCCAACGCCCAGCTGCAATGTCCTTCTCTGTTCCCCAAGCACCTCCCTCTCGGCCCTGCCTGGCAGCCTTTGCAGCAGCTGGTCCCTCTGCCTGGAATGTTCTTCCCTGGTTGGTTACAGGACCGACTCCTTCCCTCAATCAGGTTTCTGTGCCCATGGCTTCCAATCTAAAGGACCCCTCCCAGAGACCCCCATCACCACCTACTACCTCGTCCTCCTTTTCTGTGACTCTGATCACAATTTGATGCTGCCTAGCTGTTCTCTGTTTATTCCTTAATTCTGTCTTGTCCCCCTAGAATGGAAGCTTCATGAGAATGAGGGGCTTATCAGCATGGCTCACGGCATCGAAAATGGAGCCAGATCTGGGCTGATGCTCAGTAAATCCTGCAGAAATGGGTCAATCATCAATCAGTCAATGAAAAATGGGGCCTTATTTGATTTATTTATTTTGCTTTTCTTTTGGAAGTAATTTCAAACCTAGAGAAAAACTGCAACAATAGCCCATGGAACTCCCATAAACCCTTCACCCTGGTTCATCTATTGTCAGTATTCTGCCCATTTCTTTATCATCCTACTTATCTATGTAATTTTTATCTGTATCTATCTATATAATTTCTACCTGTCAGTCTATCTCCCTATCCATCTACCCTCTCTCTCCATCTATCGTATCTGTTCTGACCTATTCATCTACTACCCACCTCTCCATTCATTCATCCATCTCTCTACATTATTTTTCTGAACTGCTCTAGAGTAGGCTGCATGCATCGAGACCCTTCATCATTAAATATTTCAATATTCATTTCCCCAAAATAAGGACATTTGTTTACATAACTACAGCACATTTTATGTTTATCATGATACAATTCTTTTATCAAATTTACCTTCAATATTCCAATTTTGTCAATTGACCCAATAATGTCCATTTTTTCCCTTCCAGTACAGGATCTGGTCAAGAGCTGGCACTTAGCTGTGCCAGCTCCCTGGTGTCCTCTAACCTGGAGCAGTTCCCCAGCCTTTCTGTCTTTCATGACCAGCAGTTTTGAAGGACACAATCCCTTGTTTCAAGGAATGTTCCTCTTTTGGGGCTTTTCTGGTGCTTCCTCATAACCAGTTTCAAGTTGTGCATTTCTGGCCAGAATACCACCAAGAGGAAGGTGCATCTTTCCTTCTCAGGGCATCACATCTGGAGGGCACCATGACCACCTGGTCTCAGGGGTGACATTAACTTTAATCAAGGCATTTTAGTCAAAGTATTGTCAGATATCTGTACTGTGTAGTTACCATTTTTCCTCTTGCTACATATAAGTAATCTGTGGGGGGACATTTTAAGATCGTGCAAATACCCTCTTCCTCACCTAAACTTTCCCCTAGATGTTGCATCTACTGATGACTTTTATCTGACCAAATCCTTACTTCGATGGCTGCAAAATTATGAGTTTCCAACCCAGCACCTTCTCCACATTTAGCAGTCAGTACTCAGCATCCTACTGAAAGCAAGAGCCCCCCTCTTCCATATTTGCTTCTATATTTCTTTGTTTATTACAAGTATGGAATCATGAGTTCTTATTTTTTCAAATTTTATATTTCTATCCTTAAATATCCTATCCCCATTCCTATCCTTAAATATTTTGATGCTCAAACTGTCCCAGATTTGGCCAGAGGGAGCCCCTTCATGATGGCTTCCATGTAAAGGGGGATAATTTTTAAGCACATTCGTAAGATCCTGATTGCTTAAAAGGTGCCCTTTTATCCCATTAAGGGAAGGAATAAGCATTGCCCCTGCTTTGAGGCTCTAGACAGTTAGGGGTCATCTACTTGCCCAAGCCACAGCTCTTCAGTGCCCTTGATCACCTCCTCTGGGCCAAAGAGAAAGCAGCCCTGAGGAGTCTGAGCATGTCCAGACCCACAGCCCATGAGATCCTCCTCAGCCCAGCCCTGCCCAGGGAAACCTTTGGCCAAGAGACAACAGCACCCCACCCCTGCAAAACACTAAGATACTTCCTTGTTAAGGTATGATTTTGTTTCAGAAGATGCATGTGTTATCTGGTTAGCCCAAGAACCTTGCTGCAATGAACATGGTGCAAAAGGATCTATGATGTGTGCTAAGAAGCCCTTTTTTAGTTAAAATCATGTTTAGAAACTCTGAAGAAGATTAAAACACCAATTCCAACCAGCTCAAGGAGTGTCCAGTAACATGACAGGTCTCCAACCCAGAACAAGCATGATTTCACATATGTCAGATCACGCAGGGTCCCCACATGCTGCCAAGTTCAACACTTTGACCTTGAATAGCATGGGTAAAAGGACAGCACTCACTGTGTATTAAGTAGATGGGATGATGCAAACAGCAAACTCAGGACCAACGAACATATTTTCAACCACAAATTGACTGGCCTGGGTCACTTAGCTATGAAGGGGCAAGAATTTTTTCTGTGGTAGGAGACCCAGAAGGAGGGATCGTAACTGTTCCCCAAAGAATGATTTCACAATACACCCTACTGCTCTGTAAGCTAAGCAACAAATGCAGTGGTAGTACCTGCAAAATACCCTTCAGAGCTATATAATACAATGCAATGATCAAATATCGCAATAACCAAGGTAATATAACAAACAATTGTTGAGCAATGTCAAATTATTTATATGTCCCCAATGAACAGATGAACTAAACCTGAACTCAAGGACTTCCTACTGTGCATTTCCTATAGGAATAGTTTTTTTTTTTTTCCTAAAACATACTGTTTCTTTCTAACAAGTAAAAAAATTTTATTCACACTTTCTCTATACTATTCTATTTCTCTTCACCATTTTGTAGCAAAACTTGTGAAAAGAATTACCTGTCTGACCCGCCTCCAATTCTCCTCCTCCTGTCATCTTTTGGGCCCACTACAATCAGGATTTTGTTCCCACCAGCACCATGACTGTTCTTGTCCATGTCAGCAATGGCCATGGAATCACCTGATGCATCTGAAGCCTCCACCCCACCACTCACTCCCTCCTCCCCAGGTGCCAGCTTGCAGGCCCCTCTCCTGGTCCTGCTCTGGCCTTGCTTGGAGTCTCCTCTTCTGGCTCCTCACAGGGCCTAGGCTCCGTCCTTGGTCCCCTCTCTGCCCACACTCACTCCCACAGGGGAGTCCCCTCCATCTCATGGCTATAAATACAAGCTTCTCTCTGCTTTAGAGTCCCCAGTTTTATCTCCAGCCTTGACCCTGTCACCTGAATTCTGGTTGCACACTACTCATTATCACCCTCCCACACATTATCTCTTCTTGCATGTCTAGAAGGCATCTGGAAATGAACACTTCCAATACAGAGCACCTGATCTTCTCCCCACAAAGCCTGCCCCCCCAGCCCCCCTCACCCACTCTTGCAACTGCTCAGGCCAAGAACCCTGGATGTTTCTATTTCTCTCTCACCCACATCCTTCAGGATGTTGTCACTGCCTTCAAAACATACCCAGAAGCTGAGGCCTCCTCACACCCTCCCTGGTTACCACACTGCTCTGAGCTACAATCATTTTAATACTCTCCTAAGTCTCTCAATTCCACTCTTGGCCCCTGGATTTTATTATCAACCCAATACTCTGGTTGATTCTTTAAAAACATAAGGCTGGTCGGGTCACTGCTTGTAGCAGAGGTGGGGCTCCCTTCCACAGTGTAAGCCAAAGACATCTGCTGGCCTCTAAGACCCAAATCACCTGGTTCTCCCATCCCCCAACCTCCCTCCCACTGCAGCCCTCCCTCATTCCACTCCAGCCACACTGACCCTCTGTGCCATCCCGTGGGCACACCAAGCATGCCTGAACCTCAGGCCCTTGCCCTTGCTGCCCCCTCTGCCTGGGTGCTTTTCCCCAGCACCTCCATGGCTCCCTCTCTCACCTCCTTCAGAGATCACTCAGATGTCACCTCTCAAAGCCCTCGACCTTGATTTAAAATTGCAACCCACCCCACACCCCCCCCAACGCCTTGACCTTCTCACCTTGCTCATTTTTTTCCCCATAGTATCCATCATTTTCCAGCATACTTTATATTTACTTACTCCTGTTTATTGTTTGTTGTTTGTCTTCTCCCTTGACCCCACCCTGGAGGGACACTCTACGCAGGTAAGGACCTTGCCTTGCCCTTGTTCCTTGTCGTTATGTCCCAGAACACACATAATGAGTAACACATAGTGGGTGCCCAATAAATATCTATTGAGTGAATGAACATGTTTCTACACAACCTTGTAGAAAAGTGGACAAAATAAGGAGAACACGCATTTAGGCCACAAACATACGGTGAGCCAAGAAGGCGGTAGAGTGCCCTCAGGCTGAGAGCAGACACGTTCCAATCAGCAATGATATTATGATGCTAAAGACCATATGTAAACGGCATAAATAGTCATCGAAGCAGAACAATATATCCTGCGTGAGCCCTACTCTGGGGCAAGGTGTAGAGGACATTACTGAAGTCAGAGGAGTTGTCATGTGCGAAGCTTCACAGTGAGACTCCAGGGAGCGTCAGGGTACGGCACAGACAGACATTTCTCTTGTCAATTCTGGCGGAAGTTTGCCCAGTGCACACGTGGCGTGTTGCACCTCCACTTCATCTCGTATGTTCCACGCACGGGCATCTCTCCCTGGGGGAGCTCTTGCATGGGGAGATGAAAGAGGGTCTTGCTCTTGGTGACCCTTGCTGTGCCTTGGCATCTGGGAACAAAGCAGTCGTAGCTGCCTGCTGCCCTGTGCCCCTCCCTGCACAGCCAAGGAGGAGGAACAGGTGGGGAGTCAACAGCGACCTTCTCAATAGCTGGAGAAGCTCAAAATATTTCTGATAACCCACCACGCCAGCAACCACTGGAAGGAAGAGCTTTAGAAATTCTCTTCCTGGTGTGTGAAACAGAACAGAACAGAATGATCCAGTACTTGGTAGCTAAATATGAGTAAGATATTCAAAAAATAAAATTAAAGAAAAGTTAATCAAACTAAATGTAGGGAACGGTAAACCTTCATGGAATGGGCAGGCTGCGTGTCTTTCCTGGAGCAATCTCATTCTAATGCATCTCTAAACAGTACCTAATTATTGGCAGGATTGACATTTCCTGGCTTTCGAAATAATCCATTTCTGTAATACAAAGGAAACCAGCTTTGTTCTGTGTAAAAGGAAAACTGAATGTGCTAGGAATTCTCCCCCTCCCGCTCCTGGTCCAGCTCCACATGCCCTCTGCCCTAGTCTGCATCCCAGGAGGCCGGACCTGGCTCCCTCGCCCTCCGGCTTCCAGGCGGATTTGGCCAATGGTAGGAGATTAGAGGGTGGAAGGAGAAAGGGATCATAGTACTTGTTCCCTGGTCGTCTCCCAGCCCACAGCTCCTATCAAGTCCAGGCACCCATAGCTCCCGGCATGGGGCCCGCCCTCCCCTGCTCCCTCAGGTGCGGGGTGGTGATGGCCTGGCTGTGGCCACTCTGGGTGCTGCACCATCTGCTCCCAGCTCCTTGTCCCTGCCCACATCTTGATCAACAGCCCTTTCGTGAAAGTGTCATCCCCACCGCTTTCAGGCCTCTCATCTGTTGCTTCCCAGACCCGGCTGAAGGAAGAGTTCATGAGCCAAGAGGAAACCACACACTCAGCAAAATACAGGATGAGCATCCCAAATCCGAAAATCCAAAACCCCCAAGTGCTCCAAAATCCAAAACTTTTTGAGCATAAATGGAAAATTCCACACCTGACCTCATGTGATGGGTCGCAGTCAAACCTTTGTTTCATGCATAAAATTATTAAAACTACTGTATAAAATTATCCTCGGACTATGGGTATAAGGTGTGTATGAAACACAGATGAATTTCATGTTTAGATTCAGGTCCTATCGCCAAGATATCTCATTATACATATGCAAATATTCAAAAATCCAAAAGAATCTGAAATCTGAAACACTTCTGGTCCCAAGTATTTCGGATAAGAGATGCTCAGCCCTACAGCCCAGGTAGCCACCTCCTTCCCCCTGAAGGTGTCGGGAGCGAGCAGGTGCTGGAAGAAACCACCATCAGCTCCAAGAAGGCGGGAGCTGCTCCAAGCCAGCACTCAGGGCCGTGGCTTTGATTCCTTCTCTCTTTCTGGGGTGACCCCACTCCGACCTAAAGGCCATCTAAATTATTTTAGGAATGCAAGAGAATGGTAAGCATGAGTAAGAATGAGATGGTGTCATCTCAAAAAAAAAAAAAAAAAAGCCCTACCCTCCATTCACCTTCAGTAGCTGTCATAACAGCAAGGCTGTGCTCCTTAAATGTCAACTGCCAGGGTGAAGACTGAAAAGCGAAGATACCAGGTGGATTAACTCGGTGAACAAAAGTCTGAAATGTTTCCCAGGATGGCATGTGTCACAATATTAATCCAAACCTTAAACTGTGCTAAACTCTCAGGGAAATATAAGATAATTGACTCTTTCCCATTTCCAGCTGTATAACTGGTGTTCTGCAGGCATCGCCTTAAGGAAATCTCATTAATGAAGCAACAACTTGATTTGCTCTGATTATACGGATGGGTAGAGATGTCAACCCATGACGGTGTCAGGAGAGGCTCTGAGCAGCACAGCGGGGGCACAGTGAACCCCGAGGGCTGGACAAACCCGGGGGTCGTGGCATTGTGACACCACTTGGTGTGAACCTGAGAGAGACATTTTCTTAAAAGCAGTACATCCTACTCATGAATTAGAGCAGTGACAATGCTTCATGGTACATGCCAAAGGGTTTACAACTTAGACATGATGCTGTGTGTGTGGCCTAATCTCACTGCAGATAAGAAAAATATTAAAATCAGAAATGACTGCAGACTGATCTCGGTGGAGTTTTAGCGCCAGGAGAAGCACCATTCTGGCTAATTTCGCCTTCTCTAATGAGGGGCAGTTGAAAGCTGCCCTCCGACACCCATTCGTAACTTAGCGTCCACCGCAGCACACAGTTGGGAGATTTCAAATGACTGAAATAAGAGGAACCATTTAATGACTTACGAAGGGCATTTTTCATTCCAAAGTGTTCCCAGGCCAGATCATAATGGTGACCAAACATGTTCAATAATCACGACCAGTGTTTTCGGAGCTCTTACCCTGTGCTAGGCATCGCGCCGGGAGCTCTCCGTGTGTGAGCTCATTCACCTCCCCACGCCCTTGGGAGGCAGGTCTTCTTCTTGTCTATGACAGACTAGAAAGCAAATATTCTTAATGTAGTAGAGTTTTTTTGAAATGCTAATGATGGTGTTGATGATAATAACATCAATTAAATGGTTTGCAGAGCTACAAAAAAAAAAAAAAATTCTTGAAACCAAGCAGTGGAAAGGAGCAATTTTTCCAGCTAAAGCTAATTCCTCTGCCGTCTCGGCAAACGAAGCACCGGCATTTAGTTCCCCTTGTGGGTAAGTGTGGTTTCCAGCACCTCTCTGATAGAAGGTTCCATAAAATGTGTCAATGGTAGCAAATGCCCCCCTTAAGTCTCAACCCCCCGTATTAACCTCCTGGTGAACCCACTGGATGTAGGATTCACAGTAAAAAAACTGACAGTGGGAGCACCCCAGACAGCAGGCTGGAGCCGTAGCAGGTAGATGGCTGCCTGAGTGTGCAGGCTCTAGTCCCATTGGCTCCGTGGGGCCCTATTCCACTGGTCGTTGGGGTACCCTTAGATTAAGTATATCATAAGTATAAAAGAAATGATCAACTTTGCCAGAAACAACAACCTTGGGTGAAACCTCTGGGTCCTAGGACAAGTCTGAAACATTTTGGGGCTGGGCCACCCCAAAACTTACAGACGTGCTTGCACTCTAACCCTCAGTTAGCACATGGAAAGTTAAACTTTGCTCCAGGTCCTTCTGCTTACAAAGCTCTCTTCTCAATCCTCTAAGAGCCTGAAGAATAAAGAAGATTATATTTCTCCTCAAAGGAAAACGTGTTCATCCCAAATGGGTTCCTTTCTGCCCCACAGTCTTTGTGTCTCACTGTATTTTTGTCAGCTCTAGCTGACAAGGAGAGTTAACCCGGAAAAGCTCAGAGAAGGACTTAGCCACAAACTCTGGGTTCCCCGTGTCCCACGGGTGCTGGCTGCTGGGCCCAGGTCTGGCGCACAGATGGCATCTCCTGTGTGTGCCAAGTGGACATGAAGGAGAGCTATATATTTAAGACCAATACTCAATAATCACAAGAAAAACTGCTGTACTCTAACTAGATTCCACAGAACAGGTAGGTACAGGCTAGAGGGAAATCTTAGGTCTTTGAAAGTCAAAAATACCCCAGGAGGAAAGAACAAGGTAGGATGAGTTTGGAAAGTCTGTTAGGAACATGTCAGCTTAAATGGGCTCTCATGGTCAACATGGGGCCAATTTGAGCAACAACAACAACAACAAAAAAGATGGTAATAGAAGAAGAAGAAGAAGAAGAAAGACTCCATGAATCCATAGTGATACCAAAAAGAGGGGTCATTTTTAGAGAGGATTGCCAGTTAATGTAGAAAAAATGACTGAACAGAAAAATCACCATTTTGTTTTGTGTGTGTGTGTTTTTTTTTTTTTTGAGACAGAGTCTCACTCTGTTGCCTGGGCTAGAGTGAGTGCCGTGGCATTGGCCTAGCTCACAGCAACCTCAAACTCCTGGGTTCAAGCGATTCTCAGTTTATATTAGATATGGCTGAAATTATTTTTGACCAGAAAATGGAACTACATTTACTTAACATCTTGGAAGGTAACTACACAAAACTTTATGGTGTCTTTTATTCTACTACCCCTTGACATATGCTTTAATTATTTTAAACCCATTTGCATATAACAAATGTCTTAGAGACCTAAGGAATAAGACAAGATAATTTATGTTGACTTTCAGATGATCTGACAGCCTAGAGGTAGAAGTGGCTTTTAATTTTCCAAGATTTTCCAAGATTGAAGTCCCTTAGCATGAGCTTCTCCAGCCTCCCTTTCCTCCCTTTCCCGTATTTTCAGCATCTTAACCAATTCATCCTTTCCTCTGTCGGTTGCTTCCCTAGTGCCAAGCACAGCGCTCGGTGCATGCCAGCGACCCGGGAAATGCCTACTCAACAAATTCGTAATAACTGTGCATGCCTCCAACACTCAGGTCTTAATTTGATAAAAACCTCATTTGTATTATTTTAAAAGTTTTTGAGGTGACTGTTCCACGTCTTGAGTGTCATAATGGCATTGCATTTACAGATAGGAATGTGATGTCTTTGTTCTAGATCAGGCTGAAGTATTCAGAGCCAAAGGGTCATGAGGTCTTTCTGCAACTTACTTTCAAATGATTTCAAAAAAGAAAAACCCAAGTAATTTATAATATATATGTATGTGTGTGTGTGTGTGTGTGTGTGACTCACATAGACTCACACACAGTCAGCCTCCATATTTGTGAGTTCTGTATCCATGGATACAAAAGGCCAACCATATATACACACAATACACACACATATATATATACTCAATGCACATACATATACTCAATGCACATAAATTTATGTATATGCGCTTGTGCGCGCACACACACACACACATACACAGTCAGCCTTCTATATCCATAGGTTCCACATCCACAAATTCAACCAATCTCAGATAGAAATATTCAAAAAACACTGCATCTGTACTGAATATGTAACTTTTTTCTTGTCATTATTTTCTAAACAATATAGCAAAACTATTTACATAGCATTTACATCGTATTAAGTATTATAAGTAATTTAGAGATGACTTAAAGTATATAAGAGTATGTGCATAGGTTATATGCTAACACTATACCATTTTATGTCAGGGACTCGAGCATCCACAGATTTTGGTATTCCCCATGGATACCGAGGACGACTGAATAGTAGTAATTTATGTGTTATGTAACACACACATACATGTACACATAATACACGATATATACAGTGATAGAGAAGATGTGATAAACTCCCCACATAGGATGCTGACATGGAGCCAGAAATGCACGTGTCAGTGAGGGGAGCACACTCTAAGCAGAATGACCATTGCATGAAACAAGCAAGGGACAACATCTGCCCCAGAAAAATGAGCAGATGTCCAAACCCAAGAGCTCCAGAATAGCAATTCAGCAACAATCTCCTAAATGAGGTGGAAATAATCTTTTAAGTTCCACTCAGGCATCCCCTCATGTTAATTTCATAAGTCGACCTTTATGATGTTAGTAAATTACCATATTTTGAGTGAAACAAAAACACATGTGCACCACTTCTGCAAGTGACAAAGCTTAGCCCATCTGCGCCTGACAGGAAACAAAGCCATGAAACGGCTGCAGTGCAAGACAAGGGACATCGGGGCTTCCTTTTATTTAAACACCTTTGGCTCCAGGCACAGCACTGACATGCCAAAGGATTGAAGCAGATGTAATTGGAGGTGAGCAAGCTGCGTGGACCCAGCTTTGCCGCTCTGTGCTTCAGCTGCCCAGGAGGAAGGCAGGTCCAGAGCGCTCCCCTGGGAGTTTGCAGGAGGAAGCTCTGGTGATCTGCCCCCAGCTCAGGGAGGAGCCGCCGACGCTATGACAAGCCCAGCGCACCGATTCCTTAGGTGTGAATAACCCACGAGCCCATGGTCAGCTGGACACAGGTCAACTGGTAAGCGCAGGTATGGATGCATCAGTTGTTAAAATACCAAGATAAGCTGTCCCATTAGCAAATAACTGCCCTCTGAATGCCTCCAGCACCCCCTCTTGTGCTTTCCTGCCCCCCAGGGACCCCTCATCTCCAATTCTCCACAACTGTTAACAACAAGAGCTGAGATCTCCTTCCATCCAACCCAGTGCCAGCTACTCGGTGATTGTTGAATATTTTGAACAGCTCTGTGCTTTCTAGACTCTAGTGCTTCCAGGACAAGGAGTCTATTTTATTCATGTCCGCACCCCAGTATGGCTCACAGAAGAGCCACACACTTAGGAGGCACCAGCTAAGTGCAGCTGAACATGTCCACAGAGGAACCAGAGGCACCGGCCCTGGGGCAGGGCTGCCTGTGACGCAGGGAAGGAGAACCCCATGGCCTGTGAGCCACACCTGAGTTTTAGGTGCAGCGCCACGAGGCCTGAGGTGCTGGTTTATAAGCCAGTTCTGCTGGAAAATGCTTACTTGAGATACACTTTTAAAATAATAAACACACACGCACACATATTTATGGAGCAAAACATTAAGCCTGCCTTGTCCCTACTGGTATCTCCCACAACATGCTCATGGGACAGTGGAGTCCGTGGTCCCTTCAGATTCCCTTTGATCTTCTATTTCTACTTCCCTAAAGGAAGCGGAGCCTCACCGTTGAAAACCAATTGCAAAGTCGTCTGGGGCGGGAAGGGGCAGAGAACAGCAGCATGGCAAACTTGTCCACAGGCAGGGTGCTCTGGAAAGTGGCGGTGCGAGGGGGTGCTCACGATCCTTCTCTAACCCCCCACTCCCCCACCCCCACCCCAGGTCTGGAAAAGCTGGAAGCAAGAGGAGGAGCTATGTGGAAGAAAGTGGCTGTCTCAAAAGGAGAAGAGAAACTATCATTTAGACTGGAGCAGCCATTCAGCATGGAACTGGAGAGAATATTTTTCTCCCCTCCCAGGTGGGTTGTCACCCTGCGAGGGGCCAGAGTAGGGCTCGGGGGCACTGTGGCCCCACCTCACCAGCCCCGAAGAGCATCCAACGTGCCTGTGAGCCACCTTTCCCCATGACAGCCAAGCGTCTCAGGAGCACAGCAGCAATTTCCTCCCCACACCTTATCTGCCTGTGAAAGGAGCGAGAGATGGAGGTCTCGGGGGGCCTCTACCCGGCAGAGGAGTACACGGGGTGCCTTCCACTCCTGATTTCATACCTGGAAGTAACAGCAGCTAAGTCTCAGGAAACAGGTGTGAGGGAAGCTAATTCAGCTTTTCTGGAAAAGCCGTGAACATCATACCAGGGCTGAGGTGCCCGTGTGTCCCCCAGCTCTGCTCTGGCTCTGGTTGTCTCCTGCTCTCCCCTCATCACAGCTAATGACTCCTTCCCTACGTCTACCATTGCCTACCTGCAAAAAGGATGTGAGTAAATGTCTTGGTTTCCAATCCCACCAAACAGACACTGAGACAAACATCGCAAGTAATTTATTTGGGAGATAAAGATAGAGGGAGAAGGAATTGAGAAGGAGAAAGGCTGCCAACAAACCGTGTGTTATCAGGCATGTTAGCAGCTGGAACACGGTCCAACTGGGCAATGCTAGGAGACAGTGTAGACTCGTGCCTCAGAGTCACCCCACCAGGGAGGCGAGGGAGCTGGGGTATGCACACCAACTCCCATCAGCTGCTGGTTGAGGGCCACTCAAGGCGTCATTAAGGCCCTGACACCTTCAGCCTGCCATGCACAGAGCCATGTGGACTCTGGCCCCCAGAGAAAGCCTTCTGGCAAAGGAATGCCAGGGTGAGCGCTTGGAACTTGGGCAGTGTGCACGGACGTGGCAGGAGCAAGGATCCCTGCGCAGGACACGGGTGGTGTCTGCTTCCTGAAAGACCCAGAATGCAGCTATTACTACACTAGCTAGGACACCCGAGGTCACCGTTACGTAAACACAGCGTGTGCTCATTCACCTAGAAAAGCAATTCTATTTCCCTGACAAGAGGGGGAGAGCTGGTGAAGGGGTGAACAAAAGAGACCCCCTACCCAAAGATGTGTGCCCCTGTCGGCATCAGGGGGGAAGCGAGCCCCCTGGGGAATCCTCCTTGTCGGCTTTCTGAACAGAGGTCTCGCGGCTGGAATCAGAATCTGCAATCCCGTTCGGGTCACAGGAGTGACAGGGTGCCCGGGAAGGACGGGCCTGCGGACCTCGCCCCAGCTGCTTTGCCCTGAAGTGCTCTTTCCCCTTTTGCCTCTTTTCTGTGAACTCGGCAGGTCACAGGGCAGTCATCGTGGGACGCAGAAAGGAAATGAAAGCACCATTTAGTGACGGGGAGAAACAGAAAGGAGACGATTCTGAGAGCCATGGATGAGTGCGGCTGCCCAGCCACCCAGCGTCCACCTGGCAATCGAAGCGATGCCTTGTTTTTTTTTAATTTTGCAAAGAGAGTTGGGAACATTTAAAGATGGCTCTCTCCTCTACAAGGACCTTGACGCTGGTCTCAGTTTCTCCTCAGCAAAGTGTGCCTCTGCTCAGGTGACCTTCTGCCTGACCCTTGTGGCCAATTTGGCCTCCAGGACCTTCCTCTGCTCCTGCCCGGGTAGGAGGGTCAGGATGGCTTAGCAGCCAGCTGATTCACAGCTCCCATCGTCCTCACTTAATCCCAGAATTTTTGAACTTCGAGACATTTTCAAGATTGGATTTTTTAAATATGACTGATTTATGAGCCACAGCTCAGATTAAACAGGGAAACCCTGTCCTGTCCAATGAACTACTGCATGTGCTTGCACGAGGGACAAACATTTATGTTTTACAGCCCACCACCCCCGAGGGGGCTGCCAGCAACCTCCCTTGCCCGGTGTTTTATGTGACCCTGGGGACCTGCTCACCTTCTCTGGTTGCTTCTGCCTTTATCTGTCCCTCTCCCCGAAGCTCCACAGCAAGCACAGCGCAGGGGTAGGAACTGCAGCCTCATACGCTCATAGCTCCCTACACTAGTACAGACGGTCCCCGACTTAACCATGGCTCCACTTTACAATGGTGCAAAAGCGATACTCATTCAGTAGAAACTGTATTTCAATTTTGAATTTTGATTATTTTCCCAAGCTAGCACTATGTGGCTCGATACTCTTCCGTGACGCCGGGCGGCAGCAGCCACAACATCACAAGGGTAACACCAGCACTGCACTCTGCAGCATGCTGTGCTCAACACATTGCATGAGACATTCACCACTCTGCTATAAAACTGGCTTTGTGTTAGATCAGTGGTCCCCAACCTTTCTGCACCAGGGACTGGTTTCATGGAAGACAATTTTTCCATGAATGGGGTGGAGGGAGAGGCAGAGCTCAGGCGGTGATGCCAGCGATGGGGAACAGCTGTAAACACAGACGAAGCTTCACTCGCTCACCTCCTGCTGTGCACTTGCTCCTTCCTAAGTTTCATGGAAGACAATTTTCCATGGATGGTGTTGGGGTGCGGTGGGGTGGCATGGGGTGGGGTGGGGAGCAGTGGAGCTCTGCAGCCCAGTCCCTAGGAGGCCTTGGATCAGTACTGGTCAGCAGACTGGGGGTTGGGAACCACAGTGTTAGATGATTTTTCCCAACTGTAAGCTAACGTAAGTGTTCTGAGCACATTTAAAGTAGGCCAGGCTAAGCTGTGATGTTCGGTAGGTTAGGTGTATTAAATGTATGTTCACCTTGGTATTTTCAATTTAGGATGGATTTGTCAGGAGGTAATTCCACTGTAAGTTAAGGAGGAGCATCTGTATCTACGTGCACCAGTGAACAAAAAAACTGTGAACTCTGGTTGTAGTGCTGGAATTCTCCAGCAGGATGGTGAGCCTCCTACCAGCAGGGCCCCTGGACCCACACAGATCACAAAAGTTACCAGTATGTGTTCCTGGTCATGTCCTAAGCAGGACAGCGCACCATTCCATGCAATTCCTGTAACCACAACCGAGAGGGAGAAACACTGGCACTTTGTAGGAAGAATCCATAGCCCAGGAAGGTTGAAGGATCTGCCTCCAGCCATATCACTCACTCAGGGTAGGACCATGACCCCAGGGTTTCAGCTCAAATCGGGTCTCTTTCCAGAACATTCCATTCCATTCCTATTTGATGCTGGATGGAAAAACTCTCAAATGTACACCTTCTCCTTTGCACCTGAATGGGGTCTCTGAAGCCCCAGCCCCTACAACCTGATCCTAACAGCATAATGCTCTGGAAAACCCACCCTGGACCACCGCCGCACACGGCCTCCTTCCCATTTCCCATTTAAAACATTCCTAGTCTGATGGAAAAGAGGAGAAACAGGTCCTCCCAGCACAGGAGAAGCTGAACTATCATGTGTGAGCTGTGGAAACAGGTGTTAGTGCGAGGATGGGCGGGTCTGAGCACAGCAACACAAAGGACTCTTTCTTTGCAAAAACAGCAGAAACAAAGCAGATGACCTCCTAGAGCTGGGGCAGACGGCAGATGCCCCAGACGCAGGTGACTTGATTGCAGCACACTGGCCTGGAGACTCATGAGATCAAAGCAAATTTCTTCAGTGCTTTTATATGTGGCCTTCGAATGAATGCCAAAACATGCAGTTAATGCTTTCAGATGACAGGGTGATAATGTAATTCTGTGCTTTGCAGACACTGTGTGTAAATCACACATCTGAAACGTCAGGCCTCCTGCCCATAGTCGGTAACTCGTGTCCAGACACACCGACAGGCCAAGGCCTGGTAAACACCAAGGTGTGTTATGACAAGCCTTTGCTGACTCTCCTTCTGGAAGACTCTGCGTGTGCTGGCGTGGCAGGAGTTGCAGGCTGCCTGCACAGCCAAGAACCTCCTACAGCAACTCCCTTCAACCTGCAGTTGAGGAAAACCTCACTCCTGAGTGAGAACGCTCAACTGTCCAGGACACCAGTAAAGATGATTTGGAATAGAATCAGGCAACAACTGCATCTTTACTCCAACCTTCCTTGCAAAATGTTGGCCCATGGAAGGACACATGTCTGCATGCCTGGGACTTCACAGTACGACCACAGATAAACTTGGGGACAGAGAATTTTCAAAGGCAAAAGCTTTTGTTGTCCCCCACCAATACCCAGGCTCTGTAAATGTGATCTGTGAATTTCATCAGGGAATGTTTACAGCTTGAGTTTTCCTTCCTGCACCCCAATACTTGAAGTTCGATAGTTCAGCCCACGTATCTGGCACCGCCCTTTTCCTCTGCCTGTCCTTTAAAACGTGGGGCAGGGGTGGGGAGTAGCACAGCAAGTTTCTAAAGCCCCAGAGGGATTAAACTTGTCAGGGTGGCACCTTTCTGTTACTAGCTTGAAAAGGGCAGGAGAAAAGGTTCAAGAACAAGAGAAACTCACCCACGTCATGGCCATCTCAGGATCAGGACCTGCTCTGAAAGTAGAAACTGTCACATGTCCACATGGAATCACCAGCCAGGACACGATAGCCTTGGTAGAGTCAATGTCTCAGATTCTTAGTTAAGTCTCAAAATCTGACTCACTAAGTCAACTAAGAAAGACCTAATAGGAGAAGCAAGTTCAGATCTCAGAGCGGGATGTGGGCCATGGGCCCAGAGCAGGGCTGGATTCCAGACGAGCTTAGGTCCCTATTCTGTGCCACTCAGGTGCAGAGCCCGGAGCAAACAGGGCAGGAACCAGCCACCCCACTGCTCTTTCTCGGAAGGCTCTGGTTTAATTCCACCCCTGGGGGGAAGGGCAGCATCTGAAATACCTTGCTTCATTTATCTCCCTCCCCCAGTAAGAAGCGATAATTTTAAAAGGCCACGAGAAAAGGAGAAATTCATGAAAATACTAGAGAACACTTCTGTTTGCCCTCATGTTGTCAGTCCCAACACTGCTAGTTGTACGAAGCGCAATAAATAGGGGAACCGAGGAACAGAGTGAGCAGGTGTGTCAGCCTCCAGGCCAGGGAAACCGAGTGGCCAGGCCGTGCCAGCATCACCACCGCCCACCAGTACCCACCCTGCCGCCATGTGAAGCACAGCTGGCCCGTGGAGCAGCTCTGAGCTTGGAGCAACCTCACGAGCACATGGCAACACCCTCATTTCATTCAAGCGCTGAAACAAAACTCACAACCCCGAGGCCCTTCTCCATCACACCTGTCAACGGAAAGTCTGGGCAAAAAGGTGTGCAGAAAACAGAACAAAACAAAACACATCAGGGGCAGCAGTTTAGCAAGAACCAAAATAAAGTGTAAAATGCATCTCACTGGTGTTTTCATAATCTATATATGTACTTGCAAATGAACAGAAAGAGGTCATGAAGAATCGCGCCCTCTCGGCCTCCCTGTTCACAAGGATTAGTTATCTTTGCACAGTGCAGCTGGAGAAGGAGGATTTTAACTTTTTACTCTGTACAGTTCAGTACTGTTTGGATTTTATGTGTTCTTAAATGACTCTTTGAATAAAAAAAATCAAAGATGTAAATGTAGAAGCTCTATATCCTTAAACTGTTCTAAACTTAAAAATCACTGGAGATTTGAACAGTCGCCTGGAATGTCTTCCCCTGCACCTGTCCGCACCTTGGGTGACCTGCCACTAACATCTGGCACACCTATGAGACCTTTCTTATAAGTGAGAATGAAGCCCTTCACTAAAGGGAAAATGGACCCCTGTGTTTTACACTCCTAAAAAACTCTTCTAATACTGTGATCTAACTGAGAGACATCCACTGCCACTTCAAAATAACATTGTCACCTTAATACATTACTCGCGTGCCATTTGGGTTCACATGGCGATGTTCCAACCCGACAGTGAGCTACCCTTGAATTTACTGTTCTTATATTATAGGCTCACTTCCATTTGATATTCCAGTGTTTGAAACATGAAATAGAACAAGAGCAGGAAATGGGTGCAAAATTACTCATTACTCATGACAGATGAGAAAGAGAGACACACGGAAAAGAACTGCTCGTGCTACAGACAGAGCACGGGCAGCTGTGTTCTTAGATGGGCCAAGGATTACATCAGGCAACTGTAGGTATATTCCTTCCATGTAATACTTTTGAAAATACTGGCTTCTAACGAGCACAGGAAGCAAGCGCTGCAAAATGAATTCTCTGCTGACCAGAGGTGACAGAACGGAGTTGCACACTGTTGCTGCTGACGTACAGCAGCTGACCTCATTTCATGGCCTCCACCTCCTCAGACAAGTACCACCGTCCTCCCAGGTGTGATCTCATTTAATCGTTTTCCTTTGCAACACTTGTGGACTCCAACACTGCCTCCTCCTGGAAGCCTCTCTTTAGCCCGCACTTTACCATCCATCCTGACCCTCAGCTGGGCCCAATGTGCACACCTTTAGCAGAACATTTACCACCCCGAAGAGAAGCAGCTGGATTTCTCCCACTGCCACCTCCAGCGTGTGATTCCTGAGGGCTGCGTGTCCCTTCTGTCTCTAAGCCTTTCCACCACCAGGAGATGCCTGGACCAACACAAAAGCGCAGGGAGCGTAGGTCCACTGAGTGAATCCAACTGTAGGGTTACCACCTCATCCTCACCCTGATTTCCTACGTATGGCCCAAGAATGATCCACTGCATGGTGAGAACCCACCAGTGGACCCTGCGGGCCAAAAGGTGCTCACTGCAGGCCAGGGGTTCTCTCACAGCCCCAAGCCCTTGCACATGGGGTTTAGGTTCATGCCCAGATTCCTCCAAATCTGAACTGAAGTCTGTACGTACATGTGAGCAACCAAAACTGAAGCTCCAGTGGCCCAACACTGTGCTTCTCCATTCAAGGAAGGAAGGAAGGAAGTTTGGCTACATACAGGGAAAGAAAAAGAAAAGAAAAGCTTTCGGAGAGACTCCAGGAAAGCAAATAAATACAATTTTGAATGAGCTCACAAAAAGCATTTTCCCACACTTAAAGTACCCTGGCTGTCCTTGGAGCCTGTTTTTGACCGTTCACCAGAAAAGCTGAATGTGGCTAAAGAAACAGGTAGTGCAGGAAGAGGAGAGCAGGTCCATACACAACATCTGGCAAGCATGACTCCAAAGCGAGGTTATGTAACCGAAAGCTGAACTCAGCATCGGGCTCTGTTTATGCTCTTGCTGCCCCGAACGACTGCAACAAAGACAGCAGCTGTCTCCAGTAAGGCGCCATGGGCTGCAGACATCCACGAGGAAGAGCGGTGGCCGGAGCTGTAAGCTGCCTCCCCAGGTAGCCACAGGTCAGTCCTGGAGCCGCCCTGACCTTCCAGAGAACTGGCTGAGGCTAGAGAAGAGGCAGTGCTCACAACATTCCTGCCCTGAAACTTCCCCTTCTCGTTTCTCAAGCTCTCATGCACAGCCTTATTGATTTTTATTTCACACACTAGGTTTAACAAACGAAGAGAAAATTAATATTTACTGACCACACACTAGCCCAGTGCTTCTCAAAATCTGCTGTGCACATGATCACCTGGGAACTTCTGAAATTCACACTCAGTCTCAGTGGGTCCAGGTGAGGTTGACCTTCTGTGTGGCCGACAAGCTCCCAGCCATGCCAATGCCTCTGGTGCTCAGACCGCACTCTGAGCAGCAAGGGTTCTGAATACAGCAGGAAGATGTTAGAAGGGGCGGTGTGAAAGCAAGGGTCCAGCTGGTCAAGAAACTAAAAAATCAGTGATTAGATGCCACGACACCTAGATAAGGTAGCCAGGAGTGGAACCAGCTCCCCAAAACCAAATAAGCCAGACACCATCTCCCAGGTTTGCCTCCGATGTCCAGGCTGGCTGGGCTCAGACGCTCAGAGCCTGCAGAACTGTCCTCACTGTGCGGGGTCAGGACTCGGGGAGGTTGGGGGCTGGTAACGGAGAGAACATGATGCTCTGCCACCTGGACCCAGCCCGATGACCGAGAATCATGCAATCGTGCAAGTCCCAGGGCACGTGCACATGGAGGCCCAGACTGGAGGCCCAGCTCTCCTAGGGGGAAGAAGGAGTCCCTTGTCTTCACATCCCATAAATGATTCAGTGTCTGCATGTGTATGGCTAAGAAACAAACAATAAAGGGCCATCTCAAAATAACCCGCCTACACAGAGAAGGATCCAGAAAAGAGTTCCACCTCTCCTTTCAGATGCCCCCTCTCATGAGGCTTAGGACCCTGCACCCTGCCAGGGAGCCGAAGGCCTTGACTAGGTAAAGATGGTGCATTGTTTTCTCTCCCAAAGAGAAAAAAGGGAAGCCCTAGGGGAGTGCTTTCCCCGGGAACCACCTGAGAGCTCATTAATATGCAGATTCTAATGCAGGAGGTCTGGGTGGGGCGCGAGAGTCTACATTTCCGACAGGTTCCCAAGAGATGTTGATGCTACTGGGCTGATCTTGGGATGACACTGAATAGCAGAAGGGAGAGAATGTGCTAGTCACCTGGTTAGGCCCTTAATATACACTAGTTGATTTAATATACTAGTAATGCCATCAGGTCAAGCACACATCCTCCACCTGACACATGAGGACGCCCATATTCAGCAAACTTAGGAAACCCGATCAAGTTCTGCTGCAAGACATTGGGAGGGTCTGGATTTCAAGTCTGGTCTGCCTAACACCAAAGTTTATGTTCTTTCCACAGGATCTGCAGTCAAGATGGAACTTTAGAAGACTAGAGGGTGTGCAAATTTTGAAGGCAGATTAGGAAGTCGTAGATGTGACAGTGATTCAGTGGCAACAGAAAAGGAGGCCCCAGTCTGTGTCATAAGATGTTACAATAACATAAGCTGTCAACAAACCATGGCTTCAATTTATCACGAGAAAGTCCAACCCACGTTCAGTGCACTGTGACACAGTAGGTAAGAATGTATAGAATTTACTTTAGAAAGATATCAGTCAAATGCCTATCACCTTTTTAAATGGTCTGGCATTTGAAGAAATGTTTCCTTTAGTTCATTCGGCCGCATTCAACAAACGTTCGTTGAGTTCCTAGATGTGCGAGACACTGCGCTATCTGCAGCAGCCACTGAGGCAGAAACGGTGTCTCGACGATGCCAGATAAATGAGGTACTTAAGTCATAATACAGGCTCCTTAACAATGAAATAAACCCCCTCCTGCAGACTCTTTTAGTTTTTCTCCATCCTGAGTTGCAAATGACACGGCTAATTTCAGACAATAAAAAATAGCTCAATAAAGGTTTCGCAGAGTGCACTGAGTATAAAATCTATCCTGATAAAGCCTGAGACAGATACAAAGCACACAGACAGGGAGCTTGGCGTGGTTCAGCTCTCCAACACCTGCTTTCAGAAGACACCACAGATGTCACCTGCCCCCAGCTAGTGGCCTGGGAACTGCAAAGGTAGACTCACAGGTTTAACTGCTGGACTCTCCAAACAAAATGTGCAAAAAAGTAAATGTGCCTTTACTCTCCCGCAATTTCAAAATGAAGCAACTCTCCGTTTAAGTATGTGCTTTCTTTTTGCAAGGGCAATTTCGGCAGTCTGTACAGCTGTAGAGTTGAAGAAACTAAAAGTCAAGAAGTTGGTAACATCAAGGTTGGCCAATATACGTCTAAGCATTTCTTTATGAGTCCATTAGAAAACCTCATAGCACTGAAGTAAAATATGAGTAATATGATACAGCCTCAAATTAAACAGTGGTCAAGTTGAGGGGAAAACAGACTCACCTGGTTCACCCTCCTCCATCCATTTCCTAAGGGCCCTCTTTATATTCCTTCGGAGGGGACCTCTGTGTCGTGTGTCCTGTAGATATTAGGCCAATGGCAGTAAATAAAGATAACATTTCACTTTCAAAAATTCTTTGTATCCATTAAGATCAGGGACCAGAAAAATGCAAATATTCCTGTGCTGAGTTAGGTTAAGTAACTACATAGACTACAGTTGGTTGCAAGGTTTCTGGAGCACTTAAGATGCACATCTAAAGCTTTCATTGGTTGCCCAGAGTGAGATGTTTTAGAGGATCACAACCTGGTTTTGTAAGTAGTTGGAGGTGTATGTCTTCAATAAAGACCACAAATTGCAACACAATTCTCAACCACCTGAATGGGAATTTCCCCAAGTGTATTTTGCAGAATCCTAGATTCCTAGGAGGTTAACAGGAATTATCGGAAATGAGTTCCATTACTCAATTGGTTTGGAAAACAGGGAGGGGCTTAAACAGATTCGAACAGGTTTCTTCCTGCGGTTCTCAGAGGCTCTGAGATGAAAGAGTATTAGGTCTCTCCAAGGATATGATGCCTGTGTTTCCGAAGAATAGTGGACTGTGAAAGTCCCCTCCCCCAGTTTTGTTTTCCAAGTTGGGCCAGATTGTTGCTAAACAGAATACATTTTCAGCGTGCACCGTGTGGCACTTACTTTTCAGGCAAGTGTTATTATTTGTTTTATTCAAGTTAGGTCAATGAATCTTAGAGCAGGGCACTCTGACCCCCAAAGCCAGCTCCTCTTCCATCCGCCTGCCCTCCACCGTCACCAGCTATCTCTTATCCCACCTCTGCAGACTACTACTGAGGCTTGGGTCTCACATCCTGCAAAGTCAGGCATTAAGCTGTCCAGTCATTCATTCACCAAATAGCTGACCGGAGCCTACTTGTGCCACGGCCTGGCCTAGGCACTGCGGAAACAGCAGGAAACATGCTAGACAAATATCCTGCCCTCAGGGAGTCTTCCTACCAAGAATGCTCCTGTGCAAAGGGCTTTACAAACAAGACAATTTTTTTTAAGTTCTATCTATTCATCTATGGCAGCTTTTCATCTACATGAAGACAGATTTTATGTCTCCTCTGAAAAAATAAAATCATTCAATTTTAGAGCTAGTAGGAGCTTCTAGTCTAACGGTGCATTTCATATGTGAAAAACCTGGGGTTCAAAGGGTGTGACCATTAATTGAGCATTTATCATATACCAGGTACTATAATTATTGGGGTTGATTGCAAATATTATCTCATTTATTCTTCATAATAACCCAGGAATGTAGTTCATATCCCCATTTTGAGATAGAGGACAGATGTTCCCATCTAATTGATTAATGGAAAGGCTACGGCCAAAATCTAGTCTACAGAATCCAAGTTCAATGCTATTTCTATACCAAACTGCCCTTTAAATCCTTCCCCACAATTGACCCAGAACCCCTAGCCCACCTCAACCAAAATTCTCCCCACGGCAGAGAACAGCCAGAGCCTGAAGAAGGCTCAGAAGACCTGGAGTCCTGCCTTGGAAGATCCAGATCTCACTCAAAGGAAAGGTCAGTGAAAGGTCAGTGAAGGGTCAACCTCCATTGCTACATATGCTATGCAGTGTCGCAGGAGATAGTTCTTAACCCCACAAGCCATCCTAGTGTAGACAGCCTTGGTGTGAACAGTTACATGAGGCCAAGAATGGGGGTCCAAGCGAAAGCAGCACCCCGTCCCACATCAGAGCCTGGCATGCACTCTCAGCATGTGCTGTAACTGCGGACACATCCCTCACCCTCCTTGGTGGTTCAGCTGTCTCAATGACAAACAATCTGGCTCGCTGGGCATTGGTGAATGCTAAGGAGGCATTTAGAGAGGTGAGAAACTGGAAGACGATTCCATAAACGGCTTTCAGAATTACACAGAAAACGACCATCCTCCCACATTTGCTCGTGAAAGAAGCAGTGCTAGGGACTTCCTAAGAGAAAGGAGGAAGCTAGGGAGGCTGAGTAACAGAATGCCACGGAAATGAACCCTGGGAAAAAATAAATCAGTGCACAGAAAGAAAGGTGACGTGCAAGAGCCACTAACCCTGAGGGGCCCGGGTGGGACCATCCTTCCCCACGGAGAGCTGCTAACACCCACACAGGCCTTCTGTGAGCACATACTCCAAGCAGCCGACAGGAAGAGTTAAATTTAGAAGCACAACTGTCACTTTGCATTCAAGAAGGAAAGGAAAAAAATAACTCACCAGGTCTTAAAATTCAGGCAGGGCCAAAATATCCTGGCCCACGTTTTTAGGGTGTAGCTTATTTAAGAAGACAGGCACTGAGGATGCCCAGGAACATGCTTTTCAACACTATGCCCTTTCTTCCATAGCCGTCCTCTCTGCAAATACTCTGCTTTTGCTGGTAATCAGCATTTTCTCATAGGCTTTTTCCCCCTGTAAAATGTTCCCCTGTTGACTTTTCGCTGAGGAATTTTCATATTCATATCTTTTGAAGAAGAGAAAAAAACACAGGAGTAGATGGCACCGAACCTCACTGTGTCCTTGCCTCGCCCGGGGAGTCTGGGGTCGCCCGGCCCATTCAGGAAATCAGATCATGGAGAACAGAGGAGGAAAAACAGGCGGAAGGCTCTTAAGGCATTAATGAGATTTTTGTCTACTTTGTCACAGACTACCTGTGACAGCAGGTGGGTAGGCACAGGCCCCTCTTGTCCTCCCCGCAGTGTCCTTGAAGATGAAGACCCTAAGAAACACGAACCCTGCAGAATCGGAGAACAAAAGTACCGTAGCTGCCGCTGATTGAGCCCTCACTCTGTTCCAGTCATGGCTTTATGCTCTTCACGCAGGCCTTTAATTAAATAATGATCCCAACAACAGCTAACGATTGCTGCGCACTAATGATGCAACAGGCGCTTCGAGGTTGAGCGCATCCTCCTTCCAGCAACCTTCTGTACATGAGGTGGATCCAAGGTTGATGGGGCTAGAGCTGTATAATTCAAAGGACCCTCTTTATGAAAAAGCCTACCAAATCGTGACAAGGAAATGAGATAGAAGGTCTTGGAAGGGGCCCTGCAATGAGTCAGGGGCTCCCAGGCTCACGCTTTCCAGTAACTCTGTTCTGGCAATGAGGCATCAACATTCTCTGCTTTGAAAAATGAGGAAACTCACACTCTCAAAAAGTTAGGCCAATTGCCCCTGGGCCTCTTAATAGCAAGGAACAGAGCCAGCTAGCTTACAGACCAGTATGCCATCCCATCCATCAAAAAGGGAAATAAAAGGTCTTTATTGTAGCAAAACTAGACCATCTTTTGGTAAATATGTGAAAGTCAGTTGTTATTCAAAGCACTCAATTTTAAAGAGAAACGAGGAAAGCAATGATCAGTGTCTTTTTTTGTTAACTGATTTAAAAACCTGCTCTACGGGGATATTATATTCCGTTGAAACGAAAAAAACGATGTTAACCCAGGACAGAAATGGCCCCCACCTGCAGGGGTTGGGTAGCTTTGGATCCTCTGGGCTGGGAGAGACTGTCACCCAGGGCCTCATGCTTTTGTGAAATGCATGCTGGCCGCCAGGTGGTGGTAACACTTACCTGTCTGTTGCCCGGGAAGGCGTGGGTGAGTGGTTGGCGGCCACCAGGAACGGTGACTTGGTGAAAATGCCGTTCACATCGAACAGTAACAACACAGATCAGAGACATGAAGACAAGACCCAGCATCAGGGACAACCCTCCCAAAGGGTTGGTGGCCTCCTTTCGCAAATAACACTTACACTGTCCTCGAAAATGGTCATTTGCCTGCCTGAAGCTTTTAGAAGACCAGAGCAGTTCAACATTTCCTTCAACCTGCCTCCTTTCGTTAAGGGAGACAACTGCGGTACAGTGAGATAGACCCCAGGCCTGCCAAGAAAGGTGTGTTTCCTGATTCTATGACCTATTAAAACTGTGACACCTTAGATGGGTCTTTTAACTGTTGGCTCTAAGCTTCTTTGCTTGAAAACTTAGAGTGATTATAATATTAATTATCCACCGCAGGGAACCAAAAACAACCCACATATCACATATTTATTATGGGGGGATGGATAAATAAATGTCAATAATGTGATACAGTGGAATACTAGACAGCAGATAAACAAACTAGAGTGTACACACAGATCTCAAAAATATCTGAGTGAAATGAACACTGCAGAGTATTACTATAGTAAAATAACATTTATGCAAATTTGAAAATATACCACAAATTGTTTATTGCTTATACATATATACACCTGAGTAAAAAATATTAAACATAGGTCAAAACACCCCCAAATAAAGGTGAAGTTTGCTTCTGCAGGTAGAAGACCTGACAAGGCAAATAAAAAGGATGCCAACTTGATTGTGCAATGTTTGATTTCCTATAAATGGAAAAAGATTAGAAGCAGATAGAAAAACATTAACATTTATTCATTCTGAAAGTAAACACACCGGTGTTTATTATGTTTCTCTTATAGTTTTCTGTATTAACTTTTTGTTTCAAAATAAAATGTAAAAAAAAAAGAAATTATCACAGAAAATTTACAAGGATTCATTCATTCATTCAATCATTCATTCAACAAAGATTTAACATCAAGTATTTTAGATGTACATGGCTCCAGGTCCTATCTACATCCTGGGATACACTACCGAGCGACACAGCCCTGGGCCTTGCCCACACAGGGCTCTTCACACACGGGGCAAAAACCAGTACTTATGGAAATAACACATCTGCTCGAGATTCTTCCCTGAAGTTCAGCTTAGGGAGGAGCAAGGCGTTGGAAAGGAGTACTGCTACGTGACCGGGTTTTAACTCCTGCTCTGCCCCGCCCATTCTGCACGCTCCTGGCATGCCTGACTCATGGGCACGTTACTAGAATGAAGGAGATTCTGCAGGTAGAGCACTTAGCCCAGCCCTGGCTCTCGACAAATGCCCAGTTCCTTTGCCTTGTCCTTGGGAAGAACCTAGAGATTTACGTCCTTGTTTAGGAATGCTGGGTTTGCATCTGCAATAATTACATTTAAAACCTGAGCATGGACTGAATCAGGCCCAGTTTCTTCACATGTTGCTCAAACATAATAACAGCAGGCTGATTTTTAAGAGCTGAAGAGATCAGCCTTTGGCCTGGAAGGTAACCAGGTTGGTGGTGGTGAGAGCATCTTCAAGCCGTGTCACGTAAGGGAGCAGCTGAAAAACTGAAGAGAGGGAAACCTGGACAAGGAAGAATTTAATCGCTGACTTCAAAGGTATGCCATCTGGAAAATAAATGAGATTCATTTTTCAGAACTCAAGAAGACTAAAAGCAAAATTAGTTTGGTTCATCACAAGGAAGACAATTTTAATAATTCTAGTTGCCCCATGGAATAAAAGGCCTCTAGAAGGAGGTAGGAAGTGAGCTCCCCATCACTGAGGCTATACAAGGACATGACGGAAGATCTCCGCGTGGTTATGTTACAAAGACATCCAGGCATTATATGGGCTGCTGGGCCACATGCTTTTTTAAAGTCTCTGAGTTTCGAGAGTTTGTGACTCTAACTCACGGTCTTAGAGGCGATGAGACAGCTGCACAGGTGTGCCGCTCCTACCTGACTTGGGGATTACTCACTAATCCCTTAATAGTGGCTTCCATTTTTGCAACACCTTTGCAGATTTTCAAAGTTTTCTTACATGCATTTTCACGATTCCCCCCAAGAGTGAGCAAAGAAATGGCAGATCCATTCCTGGGCTGAAAAGGGAGAGGTACAGGGGAGGAAGTAAGAGAAAAGATTCCCGGTTGGGCACACAGGGACCTGCCCTCCCCAGGACCAAAGCATTGGAAGGGACACTGGAGCCACACTGCCATGTACCCTGCAACTGACCACTTTCTGAGGCCAGAGGCTTGGTTGTGGGGGCCACAGCCCAAAAGCAAGTTAGGTATGCAGTTCAGCCAAGGGCCCAGGGCATGAAGACAACAATGAGAGCTGTTTCCCAGAGCTGTCACCACCGCAGTGATCTCATCTGGAAGGAGAAAGATGGCAGCTACTGCCCCCATGGCTCACAGCCAGACACCAAACAGGCCCTCAATCCCCAACCTCCTAAGGGTGAAATAGCTGGAAACCTCCTGCCTGCCCCTAGGTCACAAAACTTGGCAGCGAGCTGGAGACTCTGGCAATCAGAGAGAGACGCCCCTCCTCATCTTTTCTCCCCAGACACTGATTTCCTGGGAAGCAAGAAGTCAGTCAGTCACTGTGCCGGACGAAGGAAGTGAGTGATGGACAGCGGAGATCCTTTATGGGCCCCAGAGGTTCTTTGGCAGTGTGACAATGAGTGTATATGTGTATCAGTCACCATGGCTGCATAACAAACAACCCAAATTGGCAGCACAATATAGCAGCAATTATTTATTGTTATTAAGTCTCCTCGTTCTTGAGGTGACTGGGCTCAGGTAGTTCTCACTCAAGGTCTCTCATTCAGTTGCAGTCAGGTGAAGACTGGGGCCGGGGTCATCTAGAAGGTATATTCACTTGCACATCGAGTTGTTGACATTGGCTATCAGCTAGGACCTCAACTAGGGCTGCCAACTAGAGCATGACGCCTGGGCTTCCTGCCAGTATGGCAGCCAGGTTCCAAGAGGAATCATCCCACGAGAGAGAGCTGTATTGCCTTTTACGATGCAGCTTTGAAAGGCACATAACTTCTGTTACATTCTATCTGCTAGATAGAATATTAGTCACAAAGGTCAGCCATTTTCAAGAGGAAGGCACTGAGAGTCATTTCACATGGAGACTAATATCAAAGCACTTGTGGCATATTTTAAAAGATCACAGGTACAATTCTTCCACTAGAAACTGCACTCCATCACCACTGCGGGACCTACACATCACCTTCCAGCATGTGACTTCATCCCACTGTGCCAGGCTTTGGGTTGAAGAGCATCACCAAGTTGGTTGTGTCCCACATCCAGGGGCTCTGGAAATGCAAAATCATGGACGACCAGAATGCCAGGGCTACAGGGTTCCTAACTTCAAGCATATCAAGTCACTTTGAAAAATAATTTTGTGTGACATATGGATTCCATTTCCCATAAAGTAGAGCCCGGTGAGGGATTAACAGCTGCCTGAAGATACAGATACATTTGCTTTTGACTCTGGAGCTGGAAAAGCCAGTGTGTGCCCCTAAAAGAACACACATGCCAAAGCCTGCAGGACAGGCTGCCCTTGTGTGGTGACACCTCATCTCCCAGCTTTTATCCAGGGCTCAAATGGAGTTTTCTCTCCGAGTTTGCATATGTTCCAGGCCCCAGGCCCCAGCAACACTTCTAGAAATAACTCTTTTACTTTAGTTGATTGCAACATAAAAAGATCTCCCCTGGGGAAGGGAACCCTCGTGAGCAAGCCTCCATTTTCTTGCAGAAGGAGCTCAAGAAGGATTTTCTTATTGGTTTCCTTTTCTCGATTTTGACCTGGTTTGAGCTTCTCTGGGGTCCCTAGAAGTCCGGAGCATGGACGGAGGCAGTAAAAGATGAATGAGGAAGGAAGGAATGTTTTCCAGGAAAGCACCTCACTCTCACAGACCCAGGCCTGAAGGCGCCCTCGGCTCGGCTGACTCAGCTGAGCCACGGCTTGCGGCAGGCCGGCGCAGTGAGCCACCAGCACTTGTAAAAACACACATTATGAGGCAGTGAAAAATAATGGGGTGAGTCTGAGTGCCTGCGCTTAGCAAGATGAACACACATAAACACGGAGGAACAGCAGTTACATGGTCTTCTGGGTCAAGCTGAGATTTCCAACCTATTCAACAGCGTTGAAGCCACTTTGTTGTGGGAAGTAGGAGTTTAGCAACAGCTGTCAATGCCCGACTCACCACCTCTCACTCTCACCTCTTTGGTGCACAGTGACCCAACTTTCAACCTCCAGCTCCTGTACCCCTCTTCCAGAGGGCTGTCTCTGGTCACAGGCACTGCTTTACCTGTTCGAGGGGCAGGTGGGATGTGCCAGGGCATTGACACCCCTTGGAGTAGCCCCCAAACCATCACTGACAGGAGTCGGTGTATTTACCCAGCTCCCTCCTTCTTGGCGGGAGAACTCTGAGGTGTGTGTTCCACACTGTATCCTGGGGTTCCCCGGGGAGACTCAGCCGAGCTGCCCACAGTGGTACCTGGGGATGACACACCACGTACTGGCTACCTTGTGTCTCCTTCCCAGTCTCACTTCCCCACCCTCTACTGGTGTTTCCGGAATCAACTCCTAAATAAACAACACACACTCATGTCCTTGTCTGAGCATCTGCTTCTGGGGGAACCAAACTTAGTTAAGGTATTCGATGGGCACAGCAATATATTCATGGTCACCAAGGGTGTGCTGCTGTTGTTCATGTCATTTACACATCGCAGTGACCTACTCAAAGTCAACTGGTGTGTCAGGAACTAACAAAAAAGAACCAAATGAGGACCCATAGCAACAAAGGGTTCTGCTGGGACAGAGTTTGTTTGGGAAAATGAGGATCTTACTCTTTCCAAAGACCCTACCACATGCAATCCCTGTCTGGATGCAGAGGGCCTGGTCTTCTTATCTAACCAGGCATCTATTTCCCAATAAAGGTGCTTGAAGAAAGAATGGGTTTTTCTCTCTCTGATGCTGTGTTTGTAAGGAGGAGGCCTCCTGGCTGCTGGAAGCAGCTCCCAGAGCAGAACAACATGGCTGTGTACTCAACAGGTCAGACCATTTCCTCCAAATTCTCAACTTCTCTCCTCCCACTTCTTGTTATAGCTAAATGTGCAGCGTTACCCTTGAAAGGCGTGACTGGTTGTAAGGCCCTAAGCACTAGGGACACTTCATCCCTCTTTCCTTCCTCCCTTCCGATAAGAATTCTAAGTCCAGTTCATGGTTCTACTTTGGAGGGAAGTGAGAGTGGGTATTAGGGATAACTGGCCCTCGTTAGGTTACCTTCCCTGGTCAACCAAAGCTCTAAGTTTCCAGACATCACAAAAGTCTCTTTGAAAGTTGACCTAAATAACATAGATATCTAAATCTAAGAAAAGTGACCAAAATCTACAAGGCATTTCCTGGAGAGAAACACACCCAATAAATTAACCTTTACCCAGAAAGTTTTGTCATAGTGTATGTGTCACCCATATGTATAGACATGTATCTATGTGTGTGTATGTATAGTCAAGAATGTGATTACACACAAAAACATGGATGAATCTCAAAAACAGTATGCTAAGAAGACCTACCTCAAAAATCACATATTGTAAGATTCATACACGTAAAGTTCTAGAACAGGCATAAACTAATGTATAGTGATAGAAATCAGAAGAGGGGTTGTGTGAGGTGTGCCGGGCTGGGGATTCCTGAAAAGGGGTATGAGAGAACTTCCTGGGATGATGGAATGTCCCATACCTTGATAGTGGTTGGGTGTACAGGTTTATTCATATGTCAGAAAGCACTGATGGTACATTTAAAACTTATGCACTTCACAGTCTATAAATGTAACCCAAAATGAAAAATCATAAACAAATAATAAACTTTAACTAATAATATGCAGGAGCTAATGACATGTGTGAGAGGGACTGTTTTGATTTCTACAAATTACTTTGATGTCTACTAAGATGCAATGGATTGAAGGATGAATTCAGGGTTGGATAGGTCGATAAACGTGTGACAAAGCCAGTATAATAAAATGTAAATTATAGAAGCTAGGTGCTGGGTCTATAGGGTTCACTATAAAATTCTATTTTTCTGTATGTTTGCAAATGTTCATAATAAAATGCTGAAGCAAAAAAAAAAAAAAAGAAAGAAAGTACAGTTGGCCCTCCATATCCATGGGTTCTACATCTATGGATTCAACCAACTGCAGATCAAAAATATCTAGAAAACAAAATTCCACAAAATTCCAAAAAACAAAACTTGAATTTGCCACATGCTGAGTACTACAGTGACTAAAGTGATGTGTAGGCATTGTGTTAGGTACTGTAAGTAAACTAGCGATGATTTAAATCTGCAGGGGGATGTGTGCAGGTTATATGCAAACACTACGCCATTTTACATCCGAAGCTTAACTGTGTGCACGCATTCTGGTGTGTGTGTGTCGGGGGGTTGTCCTAGAACCAATCCCTCGAGCATATCAAGGGACAGACAATTGGACCTAAAGGCAAGATTCTTGAGACTGAATGGGGAGAGAGAGGATGCAAAATTTTAAATAAACAGCATGTGAAATTGTGGCATCAATAGGACAATAATTCTGGATTTATAACGAGAACGACTGAGAGATTCTGTCCCCCTGGGAACCACTAAGCAGAGCCATCAGGCACCAAGTAACGTGGCCTGGGGACCCTTAAAGGAAACATCCCTTCCTGAGCCAGAAACACAAAGGATTCATGCAAAGGGACCAATGTCCTGCATGAAGCCAGGGTCAGTGGGTACAAACAGCTGCCAGAGGGGGAGGAACAGCTGTATTAAACTTTCCTTCCTTTAAATTCAGTATTAAATAATTCACTTTAATAAATTGGCCCAGTGTTTGTGGTTAAAATGGATCGGGCAGTGGGGAAACTCTGTGTTTCTGGAATATGGAAGGACGGTGGTTTCTTAGCCCATCATCCAAAGAGCAGATCCTACCTCAACAATGATGCAAGGATGCTATGGTCTGCACGTTTATGTTCCCCCAAAGTTCATACGTTACAATCCTAACCCCCGAGGTATGAAGAGGTGGGACCTCTGGGGAAGTGATTAGGAATGGGATCAATGTCCCTATAACAAGAGACCCCAGAGAACTCCTTCGCCCCTTCCTCGGTGTGAGGTTAGAGAGAAAAAGGGCCATCTAAGAACCAGGAAACCCTTGCAAGACACTGACTCTGCCGATGCCTCCAGAACTGTGAGAAACACCTTTCTGTTGTTCGGAAGACATTCAGTCTGTGATATTTTGTTTTAGCAGCCCGGATGGACTAAGACAAACAGGTCAGAGTCAAGTGCAGAGTCAAGTGCAGAGCGAGCCCTCTTCCTTCCCACCTGCTCATGCCCCTCAGTCCATCTCCGGCATCTGTGGTGACCCATCCTGTACCCCAACCTGCACACTCTGAAGACCAACACCCCCGTCATTGGGGACTTTCTACGGGTTTGCCCAGGGCAAATCAACAAGATTGCAGCATACGTGGAATTCCCGTTCCCCAGGAAAAGCTCCATGGGGAGGCTTCCTTTGATACTGACAGGCTGTTCGTGTGCCGGGCTCCTGTGCTGTGACGACTAAGACTATTTTTACTTTCCACCTGGGTTTTTATAGTATTAGTACCTGTCAGACTCGTTTTACTCGCCTCCTATCACAGAAAACTCCCATGCTCTAAAAAGCAGAGAAAGGAATCAACGGCGTGAATAATAATCACAGTCTCCCAGGTGTGACGAACTGAGGCTCTGTTTCTGAGACCCCTCGAGCCCCACACAGAGTGGGTGCCGGGAAATGGGCTTCCACGCACAGCTGAGCTTTGGCTGTGTGCTGACACTTTGTTCCACTGCCTCTTTCTGTTTGTCCCTTGAATTGTCCCCACTTCCCAGGGGTGGAAACCAAGGCTCTGGGAGGTTACATGGATGGTCCAGGTCCCCACTGCCCGAGCTGGGCCCAGGAGTCCTTCACAATTACAAACCGCGAGCACTCGTTGTCCCAGGCAGTGCAGGTGCTCTGAGTGTCCATTTAGCGACTGAGGTGACAGAAGTTTAAATGAGTCCAGCCTACTCTTTGGGCCCAGTCCCTTGCTCCCTGAGGAATGGCCTATGCCAGAGGGCTGCAACTTGTTGCCTTTCTCTTCTCAAACCAGTGTCCCTGACCCCAGCAGTGTGGATGCCAGGGGAGCCCCGGGGTCCGGCGGCAGGCTCAGGGCTGCAGAGCCCGGGCTGTGCCCCTGGTATAAAGGCCCTGACAGGGATGGATAATAAGCCACTGGGCTGAGCCCAGATCCATTTTGTTCTGAGTCGGATTCTAAAAAAAGGCTACTAATCTTTAATTCAGGGATTTTATTGTTCTATTATAGAAATTTCAGCCAAATGAAATGGGATTAACACTATCAGGAACCTCAGAAGCGCCCATATGTTAACCCAGACATGTACTTATTTAAACTCACTCTCTGAGGCACAATGTGAGCCCTGTCCCGGGCCCAGGTGGGGCTACCCCAGGGCACACAAACTGGAGGGGTGGCCGTCAGTCCACTGGCCACATGCAGCCCATGCTTGGAGCCTCCGGGCAAAGCACCGCCAGTGGGGTAGCTCAGACCCCCCAACTCCTGCAGCCCTCAGCCAGGCTGCCCCCTTTCCAGGAGTCCGTTGAGAAATGGGTCAGGCCTGGAGACTCCAGGGTGAGCCTTTGCAGAGAGAGGCTGGGCCTCCCTGGGGCTCATCCTACCCTGAAGCCCCAGGGTCCCCCCAGGCCTGGGAGTGTGACGCTAAGGTCAGAGAGTGGCTGGAGGGGAGAAGGGGTCAGTGTCCCACGGCTCTGTCTTCATCCCATGGCACCTGAGCCCTGCATGTGGCCAGCCCAGCTGCTGAGTGGACGGGAGAGGCGAGCACCAAGGCAGCAAAGAGCCAGACGGCAAGGTTAGGTCCACAGGCAGGACAAGGCAGGAACATTCCCTCCCAACTTTAATATACAGGGATTTTAAAGAACAGCTAGGTTGACATGCCATCCTGGTGTTCCTCAGGGGAAGAAAGCTTAGAAACAAAACCCACGGCCCCCCGAGATGAGGTATAATAAGGAATGTTCCTATGACTCATGAGGAGCCCTGAATGAATGTGGAACCCGCAGCAAGAGAGATTTGGTGTCTTAGATTCGACTGAAGAGCTGCCTTTGTTTGTTTGTTAGCCAGCTTGCTGACGGTCCCCGCGGGCTGGCAGGCCCAGCCGTCCTCGCCATCCTCCTCGTCCTCCTCGTCCTCCCCACCCACAGCCGGCTTTACAGACGCAGCAAGTGCACGAGGGGGGTCTCGGGCTGCAGGGCTCACCTGGTGTCTTTGTCCTCTCAGGATGTCATAACAGATATCACAGCCTGCGTGGCTCATAAACAACAGAAATGTATTTCTCACAGTTCTGGAGGTGGGAAGTCCAAGATCAAGGTGCTGGTAGACTCGGCGTCTGGTGAGGGTGCACATCCTGGATCAGAGATGGCGCCTTTTCGCTGTGAGCTCACATAGTGGAAGGGCTGAGGAGCCACTCTCAGGCCTCTTTTATCAGGGCACTAGTCCCACCCCTGAGGGCTCTACCCTCATGACCTAATCACCTCGCAAAGGCCCCATCTCCTAATACCTACACCTTGGGGGTGGAAATTTCCACAGTCAACAGGCCCAATTTTCCCAAAGGTTCTTATTTGTTGAGCTGTGGCTCAAAGGAAAAGGGTTTGGAAACCACTGGAATCCACTAGAAGAAATAATTCCTGAGCTTGTTTTCACATTTATGACTGAATTCTCAATTCTTCAACTCAACTTGTCTTGGTCTCACACTAACTAATCTAACAACTGAGCATCATAACACAGTCGCTCCTGACCTAGGTATTTGTTCCAAGGACCAAATGTGTTCCAATGAGCTAATGAATGTGAAAATGCTTGGAAATGTTTAAAGTGCTTTGCCAACAGGCCCACTAAACCTCTGCATTTATCATCCTCTACCTGTGTTTCAGGAAGATTCCAGGCATCACTCACTGGATTAAGCTGCCTGGGCTGCCTTCAAAGCATAGGGTTTAAAAGAATGCCTCAATAAAAACATCCTAAAAAGGATATTGAAGCTGGAAGAAATGAATGGCGTCTGTCCCTTTCCTCTTACTGCCTGAGACTTTTAAACTCCTTGATAGTATGAAGTAGAAAATTCTCTACTCCCTCTTTCATCCTGTTGATCATCATAGTGACCTTTCAGGCCAGAAAAATCCATTAATCAGAAGCCTCCTAGTTAACACCTCCGTATGTCTCCTTCACACAGCTCGATTCTTATGTTGCATCGCTGCTAAACTACACTGCATAACTTATGCATCCTTACAACAATCTGAATCATCCCACAATGTTCTAATATGTCTGAGAGTGGTAAAGTCCTTGTCAATGACTGCTATCAGTCCACCCTCCATTGTCCTTCTGGTAACAAAATAACCTAGCTACAATTTACTCAGCACACGCTATGGGCACTTACTAAGCCCAGCTGCTCTACAAAGCTTACTTCACTGAATTTGGTCACCACAACTCTGTGATGAAGACATCTTAATTTGCATTTTATATAGGGTGGAAAAGAGGTTCAAAGAATTTAGGAAACTCACCTGCATCACACAGGTCGAAGGTGACAGACTTGGGATTTAGGATTTTACCCCACAATTCAGATTCTTTCCATGTGATTGACTGTCCATGACTTCATCTACACAAAAACACGCATTACTTTCCCCAGGGTTCTTGTATTTCCAAAGAAAAGACGCAATTTGCAAATAGGCACAAAGGGGACAATTTCTACCTCACTGATGAAACTCCCACAGTGAAAAGAGAATCAGATTGTGTCACCATGATCAAGCAAGAATTGTGAAGATTAAGCCACGAGCTAAAGCCAGGCTTGGAAAGACATACATTTGGATTTTGGTTTTTCCATGGTGGGAGTATTTTGTTTTTGCAATAAGATAAACATAAGGGAAAGTTGGGAAATTTGGTGTTTTTTTTTTTTTTCAAAAAGAAACAAGTTTGGAGGAAGTTAATGTAGAAAAGACTAGCTAGCTGTTCACCAAAGCTGTTTTCTCTTCTTTCTACATTTTGCTAATGTATTAATATACGTCCCAGCCTCCCTTGCAGTTAGAAGCTGTCATGTGACTGAGCTCTGACCAGTGGAATGTGAGCAGAAGTGAGCATCTCACCCATAAAACCCTGCTACTGGCCCACAATCCTCCAGCTCATTTCCCTTAATGCAAAGAAGCACAGAGACCTTGGAAGCCAAAGTGAGGATGAGAAAGCCTCCAGATGGAAGAATCCAGAGTCCATGGACCACTTCTTGCAACAAGGCCAACCACAGAGTAGAACTTTACATGAGAAAGAAATAAACTTCTCTTGTGTTAAATCCCCGAATCTGGACAACTTATCTGTTACAGCAGCTTCTATTACCCTAACTAAGTCAGTAAAGCATGTGATCCAAATCAAAAAGGAGATCAGATTAGTTTCTGATTTGTTCCACTTAAGAATGTCAACAGCTATTATCGGAATCATTATGAGAATTACAACTGCAGAGAGAAGTCAGCAAAAGTTATGTGAGCTAGTAAAATAACATATGCATGGATCTTAAGACTTTAAATTTAGTTCTTTCCTGGGTTCAAACCCAGCAATAACCACACTGAGGTGATTGCAATTTGTCATTGCTAATAGTTTGAAAAATATTTGGTTAAAAAAATTATCAAAATTAATTTCACCTGTTTCCTTCTTTTGTAACGTAGCTACTAGAAAATCTAACATTACACGTGTAGCACTAATTAGGTTTCTACTGGATAGTGCTACTCTAGATCGTGTGAACATTAGGTTTTCTATTTAATTATTTATATGTATCAAGTACTGTGTGGGAGTTTTGTGGCCCTACTTTGCTTCTGACAAGCCCTGTGACCTTGGGCAGGTTGTTCATCCCCTCTGGATCTTGTTTTTTTTCATGTAAAAGATGAGAAAGTTGGCCCTTTCACGCTTTGTGGATTGGTCATGCCCAGCCCTGTGATTTTAAAACCAGCCAACCCTGACATTATGGTTTAAACCCCAGAATAGTGAGATCCCCTTTGTTCACACCCTGAGCCACTTTGCTCTGCTTGCTGATCTGCATCTGGGCTCCAGTTCTTGTGTATGGGCCACACTCACCCCTGGAACCTTCTCTCAGGTGGACTCAGGGCTTCCTTCCTCTATTGCAATTCATATTTAACTCCTAGATTCTCTGGTTTCTGGCCATTCCAGTAAACACCTGATCTGGTAAACATTCCTGGCACATCCCCTTAGGACCAGTGCCCTGCTAGCCTCACCTTGGTCTTGCAACACAGGACGAGTCTCCTTACCTGCCTTAGGCCCAGCTAAGCCAGGAAGTCAGAGGGAGATGATCCTCCGGAAGGAAATCCAGCAATCTCACAGTGAAGCCCGTACCAAAGGCCATCATTTTAAATATTTCCCTTCTTCCAAAGTTTATTTGAAAGAGGCACTCTGAGGAAAAGCTCATTTCCTTAAAATACCAAAGAACTGAAAACCCAAAGATAATATATTTTTCTGGAGACAGCCTATGAAGTGTATAAATAAAATTCTGCAAAGTGTACAAATAAATATGACAAAGAATTCATTTCTGCTACAGTTGTCCACCACCCTCAATATTACATTTAGCTAACTTAATTTTCTGTGGATCAAATTTATTCAAAGTTAAATTTCTCTTAATAGGTCATCTGAATAAACAATTTCAAGTGTTATTTGCCCCCCCAAAAAAAATGTTTCCAGGCTTCAGATTAAATCAGCAGTGTCAGGCTAAGAAAACAACCCTAAAAATTCACAGAGAGCTGGAACAACTGCAAAAAAAAAAAAAAAAACTTGGAGCCCAGAGGTCAGTCTTGTTCCTACAGTTCTGGAGGTTAAAAAAAATATAGGCATCAGAAATTTCCACCAAAATTAGGTCTTTGTGGGGCAGAGGAAGAATGCCATTTTTAAAAAATGCAAAATGTAAAAAGCAATATCCTTAAAATAGCAGCTGTCATAGGAAGAGCATGTCACTCAGCTGTTGTCACACTAGTCACAGACAACACTGCCATTTTATAATGGGCACCCTAGGCTTCCCCTGGCCCACAAACTGGTTGTTCTGGGCTCCTGGTTTTCAGAGAAAGGGAGAGGGAAAGAGAGGGAGGAACAGGGTAGAGGGAGAAGAAGAAGAGTTAAAGCATGACATGGAATTTTGCAAACAGAGCAATTATTAAGGGAAGTTAAGGTATTTGTGCAACGGGGCGGAAGTTTTTGTGAATTTCTATTCTTGAAATTTCTTGCAATTATTGAATTTGCACAACGGAAGGGATAAATTTAATTGAAGGTCTATTTCATAGGTGAGGAAGTGGACATCTGAGAGCCAAAGCATCCCCACATCCCCAGAAGGGAATACAACCAGAATAGAAGTAATTCCAGCTCCAGTGCCTGAATCCACAGCCTTACTCTAATGGCATCTAAAGCCAGAAGTTCCAACAGCACAGTCTACAGTATGAGAAGCCCTGTGACATCACAAGTGGCAATTGGGTGTACTTTACGACAGGCACCCAATTAACTCCTCCCTGTGACCTTGCCACCAGTACTCCCATGACCAGGACACACACTGCACCCCAAATGTTCAAGTCCCTGTGTGATCACCCTTCCAAGCACAGAGGGAACCCGGATCCGCTGTCTCTGTTAAGCACACTGCTGCTGCTGACATCATTGCAAATAGGAAGGGAGTGACCCCAGAAACCACAGACCCCTATATTTAAGACTTCTGAGAGCAGGCACCACTATATTCAACCAGCACAAGTAATAGCCATTGTGTACCGGGCCTTTTAAGGGAAACTGAGCAATGTCCTGGAGTGAACCTGCCCTTGGCTCCCTCCAGCTCAATTCCCTACCCAACAAATTAGAGGCCGACACATGAATGCTATTAAAATTGTACCTCTAAATCAGGACTTTACAAGTACTTTGGCTCTCAATTTTTTTTCTTAAAATACCTGTTCAGTCCCGACAGAGAAGCAGCCTTCCACAGCATTGTGGTAAGAGCGCCAGGTAACCAGGGGCCACCCTGTCTGTCGTAATGCTTTGCTCACACTGTTGCTAGAAACAGATGGTTGGGCAGAGGTAGTGGCGCTCATTACCATGCCCGGGATCTTCAAAGCTTGCCTGTGTAAGAAGACGGCACTGCTGACTGCTCAGACCTGGGCCACCTGTGGGCATGGCCTATTGACAGAACCAGACAAGTCGTATCTGCCTGCTCTCATGGGGAGTGGCTGCAGAATGTCACTCTAGGAATCTTGCACCATGCCCCACCCAAAATGGGGAGATGGGCACTCCCCAGCAGACAGTGGGAAATTCATGAGCACACTCCTGTATAGAGCTATCAAACATGGGGCACGAGGCTGTCTGTACTTTATTGCTTCATTACCAATTCTCACAGCAGTCATGAAAGGTCAGGATGATTATCTCAACTTCACAGAGAAGCACATAGAGGCTTAGGGAACCTAACTATTGCCAAAGCCCCCAGCTTCTAAGCTGGGATTCAAATTCAAGTGAGCATGGACCCAAGACCCAGGTTAGAGATAGGGCTGTCGGATTTATATACCCACTCTACGTCCTTGAGATGTTTGCAAGCAGGCTGCAAAGACAGGAGATATGTCCAAAGACAACTGAAGGTTCTAGATCAGCCTGTCCAATAGATCTTTCTGTGACAATGAAAATGTTCTGTGGTCCGTGCTGTTCAAGTATGGTAACCACTAGCTACATGTGTCTGTCAGGTATTTGACATGAGACTGGTGCAACTGAGAATCAGCATTTTTAATTTTATTTGATTTGAATTCATTTGAATTTAAATCGCCATTGAATGCCCATATTGGACAGTGCAGTTAGAGATACTTTATGCTAGCGGCATTCAGAAAACAGAATGGCCACTGTAGTCTGGGGTGCTCCTAGCAGTCTTCATGAAGGTCAAAGGTTCTGAGCCAGCCCCTGATGTGTTAGGATTTGAACAGGACTCTTCCTGTTGCAGGCATGATCATCTGCCCTACAGCATTTGGTTCCGAATCAAGAGCCCCAGAAATCAAGCCCAGTCATCTTTGGCTACAGAAGAAGAAATCAAAAATGTCCCTCCGGGCCCCATATTCTTTGTGGACCTGCTCTACGCAGCATGACTGAGCGCTCTTTTGCTTCCTCCCACTTTCCTCCTGAAGCCTTTCTTCTCTTCCCTTTCCCTGTGCCCTCCCTGCCAACACCAGCAGGTCCTGGTTTTGTGCTCTTTTTATCAACTTGGACATTTTCTTTTCTACTTATGAGGCTGAGTCATTTCCTCTCTTGCAATGGCTTTTAATGCACTTTATTAAAAGAGCATTAAAACACCTGTCACTCTGAGAAAGGCATTTCCTAATACAGTGAGCAATGCCACTCATGGGGAGACCGCCCACCTTCCCCCCACACACACAGCCCTGGCAACAGGGAACAAAAGCCCTCCCTCCCTGCAAGCCCTGTGTGTGGCCGAATCTGACATTCACAGCTGGTCACCAAATCATGCCTGACTCCATTCTTTCCCACACCACAGGTGACAACTGGGCTCTCTGATACTGTATTTCCTTTCTCCTAATATCTCAGTCATTATCAATATCAGTCTCTTAGTAGGATAAAGATGTTGAAAACTATTTGTCTACAAGACCAGAGCAGCAAACAGGGTTCTTAGCACAGAGCCTGCACCTGTCATTACTCTCAGGCCAGGCCTTGGGAAACCTCCCTTGGGCTCAGCCCCTCAGTGGGGCCACTCAAACTCTTTATGGTTATTTTCATTTCTACTTCGTGTAGCTGCCCATGGGCTTCACTGACCTTCAAGAATGTTCCTTGTGAGCATTTAGTAACAGCCACAGTAACCCTTGAATTCTCCAGCTTGAGGAATATAGATTATGTAGGGTTTTGTTTTGTTTTGTTTTGTTTTGTTTTGTTTTTGGTATGGGGGAGTAGACAACCTATTTTTAATTCTTTCCAGCTTTGCTTTGAGCTGACTGTTAAGATTCTCAGCACGGTGGGAAAGGGCACTTCTACCCACCTTCCCGAAAAAGCATAGACACACAACTCCCTAAAACACCTGCTGTCCTCAAAGGTCTATGGTTCTTTGGGCTGCAATAAAGACTGTTTATTTCCTTCCACGATGACACTAAAAACGACATAGGCCTTGAAAGTGGAATCGACGTGTTGTTGAGCTCTCTTTGACAGGGGCACACACGAGGCCGGAGTCCCCGGCAGGCAAGGGGGGAAGGCCCCAGAGAGCTGAGAAGTGCAAGTCAGGGTGACAAAACAAGTGCACAGACCTACTGTGAGCTAAGAATGATTTTCAAAATTTCAAAGCATTGTAAAAAAGCTACAGACACTATATATGGCCTCCAAAGCCTAAGATACTTACTGACTGGCCCTTTCCAGAACAAGTTTGCCGAGCCCTGGTCTAAACTATCGGGGACCTCATTCACCCAGAGCAGTGCTTGCCATTTCCCTGAGGCTTGGTGAGCTGGGTTCTGACAATTCCTAGCTCCTGTTGACCCCTTTGTGTTTGTTTTCTTTTGTAGTCCAGTATTATTAGAGGTATAATGTTCCATATACCTTTCTAAGGAAAGACACAATAGATATCAAATATAACAACTGATAAAAGAAAATTCATTTCTTGAAAAAGATCAACATTGTGGGTGAGGATCTGGCCCAACACCTGTGTCTTTACTGTAACAGAAACAAGGCTCCTGATTGAAAACCATGCAGAGGATCCCAGGGATCCAAGCAAAGCTGGCCACAAAACAACCTCCCCTCTGTACCCCTGACTCAGTTTCTCACTAGCTAGCACCAGCTTCCACGTGTGACGCCAGCACAGAGCAGGAGCTTCAGTGCCTTGGACTTACCTTTCCCCAGCTCCATTAGGAAAAGAACACAGAGGTAGAAAAACACCTTCATAGTCCCATAGGATCTCACCTTTGAGTTTCTTAGATCCTGCCCTAAATGTCCTTAAAGCTTCTCTAGATTCGAACTCAAAGAACAAACAGGCATCCAGCACTTGCTCAGCCACAACCACAGAAAGTGACGCCCCTGCCCGTGTGCAGCCACCCGTTACCTGGTTCAGTGCAGTTCTTGCTGCTCCGCAGTCCTGCATCTTCAGAAGTCAGAGTGTCATTCACCTGCATCAGCTTCCTCCCCACCATCCACTTTCTGTCTTCCCCTATGAGGTCCATGAGGTCAAGCTCTGGGAAGAAAGAGACAATAACCACACATCACTCACAGCTGGGTTTCAGCCTGCACTGACCCTCCTTCGTTCGCTCAGCCCTGCCTACCCTGCCTCTGACTGCCTGAGGGCTTCCCCTGGCTTCTGGGTCCTCCTGGGCCCAACCGAGGCAGCTCTTGGCCAATGCCTGGTGGGAAATGGTGTACAGATACCTCACCACGTGAGTGGGATGGCTTTGATGTGTGTGTCCTAAACTGGCTTCCAAAGTTTTCCCCAGTAGGATTAAGCTCCCGTTGTCTATAGTGTGACCCTCTTGATAATGCACACTTTATTAGCTGCTGTCCCTTCCCTGTCTCTACTCTCTGCTCCCAATGACAGGCTGAGAAATGTTTAAAAACCAACTCTCAGAGGGTGGGAGGGAAGACCTGATTTGTAGCCATTGGTCAATTTCCGTGGTGTCAATATTCCCACCATGGCCAATTTCAAGATCCCAACATGACATCATTAAAAATGGAGCTGGGGAGAGCCGGCCCCTGTGGCCTCCACTGAGTCCGTGTGAGCTGGCTCCAGCCCACCAATGTCTAGCCCCGATCAGGATTTCCTTGGACCACCTCCCAAATAAACCCCAGCTCAGGATCTGCCCTCTGGGGAGGTTACCAAGCTAAGATACCACCCCTTCACCATCTCCAAAGCGTAGGCCGGTGAGCACCACATAGCAAGTCTTCCATCAACAAGAGACGAAGGCGTGAACTAGAAAGAAGGAGACCACAGAAGGGGCATTGGGGGCGAGAATGTGCCCGTGCCCAGGGCTCTGGCTGGGATAACTGTGGGATGGAAGTGCCAGGAGGAAGAACAGAAGCTGCAGAGCACACCGGAGAGGAGAAGGCAGTGCATGTGTTTAGGTCACACTGCATGTGAAGTGTCTGCGGGGCACAGAAGGGAGGCGAGCTGCCCAAATAACCTGGGTGGAGGTGCCTCAGGGCGGCCGTCAGCCAGCAGGGAAGGGTGTGAGGCATACGTATGGATGGGGTCACCCGGAGAGAAGGAATAGAAGAACCCAACACCTTTAGAGAGCAAGGAGAGAAAAGAATTCAGCAAAGGATCATGGGACAGGGAAGAACAGAGAAAGCTGGTGTCATGGAAGGTGAGCAGAAAGAACGTCAAGAACAAGAGAGCAGACAACAGCCTCGACAGATCAAGGAAGATGGAGGCAGAGAAAGAACAGTTGGAGCTTGACCGCAGGGGGTCACAGGGAGCCAGAGACAGCATTCAGGGTGGCTCCTTCCAGGGACTTGGTACTAAAGAAAGAAGTGACACCAGGCGATGCTGCCTCTGCAGTGTCCAGGGTTGCTGTGGGCAGAAAATGGATCTAAGTACAAGACCAGGGCCTAGTCCCTGGGCACAGTGGCCTTCACATGAGGCCACACAGGGCACCCAGCCACTTCAACGTGGTGTCTGAAGTGGCCACTGAGGAGCTGAAGGGCCTCATGCCCACGCCTCTGTTTCCACGGAGATTCGGTTTGCCAAATGACTTCACTTCGTTATCAATTTTGAGGCTCACAACACCATTCAGGAAAGGGGGGGCATGGACAATTGTCTCTCCAACACCTAGTCACTGCTGGCTCAGGGTAAGTGTTCAGCAAGTACAAGTCGAAATAGCTCTTCCCACTCTATAAGTAGATACAGTGAGACTCATGGAAGTTTCTGGAAATCACAGTGCTGGTGGGCACCTCACCTAAGCCAACAGGACACACATAATATCTGCAACTCATGTGTTGAGGTCTCCTCCCACCAGTAAAATGTAGCCCCTGATTCCAGAAGTAAATTTATCAAGATATCTAATTACAAATTATAACTTACGCATATTGGCCAGGAAAGCCCCCACTCCCTTTTAGGTTTTCATTAAAAAAAAAAAAAAAAAAAAGCAGGGCCAGTGGGGGAGGAGAGTGTGGAGCCTAACTAGAATAAACAATAATTTTAGACTCTGAAATACAAAATCCTACATGGTAGATACATGTATCAGCTTAGCCAAAACTGTGAGGATGGTTCCAAAGATAAGTCTAGGTCAAAGCAAGGCATTTGTGTATTCTCGATTGCCTGAATGGTTGATTCTCATGATTAAGAATAGTGACAAGCAGAGAAAAATAATCTCAAAAACTCATGAGGAAACAGTAAGGTGAGTGGTCTTGAACTCCAACAAGCAGTCCTAAATGTGAATATAACACCATATTATCATGAACGATCCGAAAGTGTGGAGAAAGGCACCCCCTTTGCCTCAGGCTGGGTTTCCGCAGAAGCTGCCCCTGAGAGGTGGAGTTGAGCCCACGTGGCTTGTATGGGAGGTGATCTGAGGAAGAACTGGCAGGGGAGTGGGGAAGTAGGACGGGGAAGAGGAACTGGCCAATAAACGGTGCCTTTCAAGCCAGTTGTCAAAATGAGTAACTCGAACTTAACCCTTCTGGAAAGCTCTGGGAGCCAGTGTAGACATGCGTCTCAGAGACTCCAGGGGTGAGGGAACTTGGGTATTTATCCACCTACTCCTGGTCTAACACTGGTTGAAGGCTATTCAAAGAAGACGTTGATTCCCCAGCACTTCCAACCTGCCAGGTGGGTGTCCAAGGTAGCGCTCAGAAAAAGGCCTTGGACAGTGAGATGCAGGTGCTCGAAGCTGGACGGTGCTGGCCAGCACTTAAAGAGGTCAGAACAGAGCAACGTGGGCAGGGCACCATGGCCTCTGCTAGAACACTGCGACATGGGAGAGTAGCATGGCATCTGCACACCCACAGGGTATCTAAAGCGAGAGTCGGGCTATGGCCAGAAGATTGGCCATTCTACTATTCTCATAACATGGGCCAAAGAAAAATGCTTTGTGGTGCTGCAATCCTAATGTTCAGGAAGACCCCAAAGATTTGCAAAGAAGCAAGAGTATCCTTTCCAATTACTTCCAAAGTTCTTTCTTATGCCAAGTTTCCATGGTTCTGTAATTCTGAGAGAAAAGCTGATACCAATTAAGAGATGTAAAAATAAAGCCAGCTATTGTAGCAGAAAATTAGAGGATTTTTTAACATAATGATTCAATATCTTCAGGAATTAGTGACTATTAAGGCAGCACCTCTGAAGTCCAAAACCTACAAACTTTTATCTCAACAAAAATATATTTGACCACGGACCACTGATACAGTAACACAGAGACCAGAGCCTGAGAAAGTAAGAGTGACGAAATTGACACATTGCACTCATTTCCTTCCCATTGAGAACCAAGTTTGACAATATTACACCCCAGTTCATTTGTCTTCACAAAATTCCTTCTGAGGTAGGAAGGGGCAATGGGTTCTGGGGTGAACTTAACCTTTGGAACAAATAAATCAGAGTAGGAGTGAATTTGCCTAAGATCAGAGCCAATTCACGACCACACCAACTACCATTCAATAGTTATCACAGCTTCCACTCACTGATCGTCTACTATGTACAGCAAACTTTCCATTCTTCACTGTGTTTCATCTTCATGCATAAAAGCCCTACAGGGAAATGTCAGCTCCATTTTGCAAATAAGGTAACTGACACACAGAGAGGTTAAATAACTTGTCCAGATCACATGTCCTGCAAGTGGCAGAATGAGGATTTGAATCCAGGTCTAGTGACCTCAAAGGCCAAATTCTTGGTAGGTCCCTGCTCAGGATGAAATCCGTCGTGGTTGCATTAAGCAGCTATAGTAAAGTAGCTCAATAATGCAGCCTGCACCTTATAATACAGGGTGTCCCATTTTCCTTATGTATGGCCACTTTTGGGACACCCTGTATTAGGGGTGAAGATTGTCTCACCAGACCTATTTCAAAGATGGTTGTTTCCCCAGAAACCATAGTTATGCACCAAGTAACGATGTTTCAGTCAACAATGAATGGCATATAGAAAGGTGGTCCCATGAGATTATAATACCATATTTTCACTGTCCCTTTTCTATGTTTAGATATGCTTAGCCACACAAACACTTACCATTATGTTACATTTGCCTACAGTATTCAGCACAGGTTTGCAGCCTAGGAACAACAGGCTACATCACACAGCCTAGGTGTGCAGTAGGCTGCACCATCCGAACTCTTGCAAGCACACTCTGTGATATCTGGACAGTGACAAAACCGCCTAAAGACACATTTCTCAGAACATACCCCCATCATTAAGTGACACATGACTATATTAGGAAAGCAATGAAGCAGGAGGATCACCCCTCGAAAGCATCACAAACAAAAGAATAAGATGGTTCTAAAGCCCCACCCTGTGCACGGTGCTCTGCCCGGTGTTGATTTCCTGGAGACCAGCTGGTCCCATGGACCATGACAGGAAGAGCTACTTTCTTGCATTTAGGAAGGAGGGGCAGAGGGTGGGTGGTGGAGAAGGCTCAGAGGGTGGGGAAGGCGAAGGGGACATGGAGAGGTGCCCAGGCTGGCTGTCTTCCCTGATCTCCCTGTGCTCACCTCCCCAGCTTCCTTGGACTTCTCTTCTACGGCAAAGAGGCCACTCTGCAAAGCTACACTTGAGCAATGTCAACAAAAACACTTGGCCCCTGTCCATAGCATTCTTGGCTCCTCATCTGCCAGGCCCTGGAAGTTGCATGTTGGCCTAATTAGTCAGGAGAGGGGGTGGGGGGCAAGGAGGGGAGGCAGCAGGCTCGCATGTCACATGTCACCAGCAGAGGAAGCCGGTGGGATTGCAGGCATAGAGGAGCAGGGATAGGAGCGGGCCCCGGAGATAGTGGGGCGCTGGCTGGAAGGGGAGGAAGCCCAGTTCTCAATCCGAGACGCAAGCCACATGCACTAAGGAAGGACAGAAAGCCAGGCCGGATGCCAAGTTTCCATTACAGAGCTGTAGGCTCACCCTCTCCTGCTGTAGCACTCCCTCTCTCTCTCTCTCTCTTTCTTTCTTTCTCTCCTCTTTCCTCCTCCCTATGACTGGGGCTTGGAGAGCCCAAGGATTTCTCATACCAAGAATGGATCTCCCTTTGTGCCCCCAACAAACAGCACCAGCTCACAACCTTCACCCTAAAACTAATTCACTGTCACCTGTGTGCAGCCTTGTCCCACGGGGCTTCCACCCTTCCCAAACACTGGTCCCGCCAGCTGCCTGCTCCCTGAGAAGGGGATTAACTCCTTCAGACACCTGGGCTGGTGTCCGGTGGGGAAGTTTGCTGCATCCTCAGCATAACTATCTTTTATGCCCTCACCTACGTGCCAAGCACCCTTCCTGTACCATCTCCCTCCATCCTCTTGCAGGGAGCGTTGACCATTTTTCTGCAGCTGCTGATGGAGTCAAGCGACCAAGCCAGGACTCGAGCCCAGATATGACTCCAAAGGCCAGGTTATGGGCTTGCCACCTTGTCCCAGAGCTCTAGAAGCTGAGGGCAGTGACCTTATGGGATCAACAGGCTCCCTTTGAGAGGTCCTGTTAACTCTCCCTCCCGTAAACTGGAATACTGCTTTTCCTTCTGAAAACTGGGAAGGAGAGGACTTCCATCCTGAAATACACAGAGAGCCAGGACAACAGCCCCCTCATTTGCAGATGAAGAAACTGAGTCTCACAATGCCTAAGGCAACACTGAAGAAATAAAGTCCAGAAAACTCAATTAACAGCATGAGAAACAGGGCGGAGGGTGGCAGCACTCACTGGCTCTCCAGACTGGCAGGCGCTCCTCACCAAGGCTGCAACACCCCGCCCTGCAGTTTACACAGCTGCCTCCAGGCTGTACACCGCCGGGCTGCACCCTGGGGCTGGAGGTCAGGCTCACATAGCTGCAGCCAGTGGACCGCGCTCTGCAGCCGTGAGAGAGCAGCAGCACTCTGCACCTGACCTCCTCCCGGACCCTGCTCTCAGAGCGTCAGGAGGACTCTCAGCCTCTGGGAGGAAGAGGGGAGCCAGGGAGGCCCTGGCTTTGTTCCTGTGGCTGTTTCTCATGGGTTTTCCAGCTGAAACAAGAGCTTCCCTCTGCATTTGTCCTTGGAAAGGAGCACAAATGTGGAGAGGTTGCACCCCACCAGATCCAGCTCTCCAAACCCACCAGGAGAGGGGGAAGCTGGAAGCTAAACAGGCCTTGCACGGGTTCCCCTCAATTGCCTCAAAGCTTCCACACAGTCAGAGAAGGGAAGATCCAGAGGAGGTGGGTAGAACCTTGAGCGGCAGGAGGCCTGGGTTCTATTCACACTCTCTCCCTGGAGCCATTTACACCGCCTGTCCAGTGGGCCCAGATGCTGAGAAACCGGCGGAGGGCTGGGTCAGGTTCTCCCTGTAATGTCTCCAGCTCGGCTACGGCAATCCCAGCAGCAGCTCTCCTGCAGGATGAGAACTTCTTCCCAGTGTCAAGGCCCTGCACCTCCACTCCAACAGGAAACCCTGTTGAAAGTGGACGGTTTTGGCTGGTCGCGGTGGCTCACGCCTGTAATCCTAGCACTCTGGGAGTTCGAAGCAGGTGGATCGTTTGAGCTCAGGAGTTCAAGACCAGCCTGAGCAAGAGCGAGACCCCATCTCTACTAAAAATGGAAAGAAATTATATGGACAATTAAAATATATATATAGAAAAAAAATTAGCCGGGCATGGTGGCGCATGCCTATAGTCCCAGCTACTCAGAAGGCCGAGGCAGGAGGATCGCTTAAGCCCAGGAGTTTGAGGTTGCTGTGAGCTAGGCTGACGCCATGGCACTCTAGCCTGGGCAACAGAGTGAGACTCTGTCTCAAAAAAAAATAAAAAAGAAAGTGGAGGGTTTTCAGTCCCTCCAATGGGACAGGCCTCGCTTCCACTCCAAGGGGAAGCAAAGAGAAGGTAACCCCAGCCACCTGGCCAGCTGAGGTAGGCATTTCATGGGAGTCCCTGTCCCCTGGTCAGAGAAGCAGCAGCAGGGGCACCTCCTGAGGCCAGACCAGAGTCGGAATCTGCATTTAACAAGACCCACAGGAGGCCCCTGGGCACCCTGGCGTCTGAGTTGCTGCTCCCAGACCCTGAGGGGCTGCCTTCCCAGCAGGAAAAGGGAGGCTGCAGAGCCTGCAAGGACCTGGCAGAGGAGCTGCAGGATGTACAGAAATGGTCCCCTCCCCGGGGCTGGACTGAGGGTGCAGGGGAAGGAGCACTGACGGAGAAAAGGAGGGCAGGGGCAGGGCACTCGTCCAGCTGCCAGGGCTCCAGGGCTCTGCTGTGAGGTCTGCAGCATTCACTGGTGTCCTGCACCCAGGGAGACCGGCCCCATCACCAGTTCCCATTTAAACTCACCTCTGGGAGAGCAAAGAGAGGCCCGTTACCTCCCTACTTCCCACCAAAATCCCTCACCTTCCCGTCCCACCTGACACTGGCCTTCACATGGCCCCACCCCACACACCCACACCCACACTGGCAGAGGCTGGGCATGGGAAGGGGCAGGCTGGCTGAGCCCCCAGCAAGGGTGGCCGTGGGAGCAGAGGATGGCCCAAAGCGCCTACACCAAAGGCCTGAGCCAAGAGTCCAAACTGGCCCCAAAGGCAGATTCTGTTGTGGACACTGGTAGACCCAGGCAAGTTAGTTGTGTGATTCGCAAAGGTAGGGGAGCCCACATATCCCCCGCTGCTTCCAGAGGGAAGAAGCCCTTCCTCCAGGCAGCCTTCCTGGACCCTCCAGGACTCCCTACCTGAGCAGGACCCTTCTCCTCTCTCTTCTACTTTCTAGTCTCTCTCTCTGCCCCCCCACACCCCCTTGGTCTATCTCTCCACACATGTCCAATATGAGGTTTCTTCTTACAATGGACTGAATGCTTGTATCCCCCCAAAATTCATATGTTGAAATCTTAACCCCCAATTTGGGAGGAAATAAGGTCATGAAACTGGGGCATAATCAGCAAGTTCCATGAAGGGGATCCGTGCCCTCATAAAAGGGACGCCCCAAAGTGCTCTAGCCCTTTTTCCGCAATGTGAAGACACAAGAAGACACCAGTCTGCCACCCAAAAAGAGCCCTCACAGGAACCTGGCTGCGCTGGCACCCTGATCCTGGACTTCCAGCCTCCAGATCTGTGAGAAATAAATTTCTGTTATTTAAACCACCCAGTTTATGGTAGTCTGTTAGAGCAGCCCAGACTGACTAAGACACTTGTCAAACTGTAATGCACATGCATGCATGTAACTTAGGGACCTTGTTAAAATGCACATTTGGAGTAAGGAGGTCAGGGTGGGCTCTGAGATTCTATATTTCTTATTAGTCCCCATGGATGCCAGTGCAGCACCACTGTGAGCAGTGAGGCTCTATTATGCATTTTTAAATAAACGTGTACACCCATGAAAGGGTTTGAGTCACTATATGCAACTATGCACCCCAACAGGGCTGTGTTTCAGAAAGAAAACTGCAAGTTCCCGGGCAGTACTTTCTGCAGTAGCTCTGAGCACTCCCAGAGACCCCAATCAGGTGGGATGGAGCAGCCCCAGCAGAACAGGTGCCTTTGGAAGGGAAACGGCAGGAATGGAATTGAAGAGGATGATGCTCTGGCCAGCCATGGCTTCTGCCCAGCAGGAGAAAGAAGAAGAGGTATGAGGGATGTTCTCTTCACCCAAAAACTCTGCAGACCTACAGTCAACCCTCTCCAAAAGCAAGAGCCTTTCTGAGTCTTAACTATTATCATACAAGACTCAGGAGCAAGTTCTAAAATCGTGTGCCCACCACACCTGACAACGGGGAGTGAAACAAGCCACGTGTTTCTCAGGTGGCAGGGAGCACTGCGTCAGCCAGTGCCCCACCCATCCCCACGACACTGAACACACACTCGGGGGCAGGAAGCTAATTTAACTCAGACTCTGTGCAAAGGGGGTCTCACAGCCAGGACAGCTTTCCAGGGAGGATAAAGCTGGAAACAAGGGGGCAATGGGGATGGTGTGGGGGGCAGATGGTGACAGGTGCACCCACAACTCAAGTTGTGTAATGTAGATCCCTTGCTCTGAAATGGAAGTCACCGTTCAGATAGGCGTTGCCAGTCACATGCTACCTGTCACACTCCCTGGGTTTTTCTTTGGCCATCTGGCCTGACATCTAACCTTCCAAGAAACACTTGGGAAATTAAATGGAGACCTTTCTGGTAGGTGGATGGTTACCTATTCCCTTCTGAGCTCCCGAAATGTCCCCCAGGATCATTTCCCACACTTTAAAAGGCAGAAAACCCCAAATATCGTGGTCATCAATCTAGATCTGCGCTGTCCAAAAGAACTCTGTGCGGTGATGGGAATGTCCTATATCTGCACCACCCAATACGGCAGCCACCAGCTGTTATGCACTTTAAATAAGACTATCCAACTGGGGACTGAATTTTAAATTTTAGATTTGGTGTAAATTTAAATTTAAACAGCCACATGTGGCTAGTGGCTAAACTAAGGGTTGGCCTTATCTCACAATCAGATTTCCCTGTCCCAAGGTCAAGAAACAAGGCTGAACCGCGACTCTGCCACCACACTGTAGGGGCAAAGGGAGCTTTCGACGGAGGCAATCGAACATTCTGATGAGACAAAGAAATAGATGGGGTTTGCCTCACTTTTGTTTTCTTTTGGCTTCCTTCTTTGCCTGAGAAGAAGAAAGAAAGCCAATCTTACTGGCAGAGGAGAACAGAAGAGGTCATCAATACTAAAAACTAACCCCAAGCCCTCTTAGACAAAAGATCTATAGTGATCTTGCTCTGTGGCATAGAGGCACCTCCCCCACTCAGGATTTAAAGCAAAAACAACTCAAGTTGATCATAAACCATATGAGGACCACATGGGAGTGTAACTGGGTTTATAGTAATAGAAATTCAACATCTTGGGCATTTGGCAACTTGGGATTCTAGTCCCAAATCTGTCACTAGCTTTAGGCTGTTGGAGAAGTTGAATCACTTTATCCCAATACTGCACCTGAAAATTGAAAGGCATGAATGAGCTAACCTCTAGTGTCCCTTGAGCTTGGACTTTAAGAGTCTTTTTTTAAAAATCTGGGGTAGAGTCATCTGAGCAAAGGCCAATAGGGTCTTCAGCCTTCAGAGCTGTGCACTCCAGGTGGGTGGGGTACAAGACATACTGGAGACTGGGAAGAAAACATTAGAACCTCCCTATCTGTATCACATGCCACTCTAAAAATAAGAAAAGTACATATTTACTTAATATTTAAAATATCCCATAATTAATGTCATAGAAGGGCACCTGTTGCCCACAGCAGGGGAGAGGCCAGAAGACAGAGGACAGGATGGACATAGTGCCCTTTCTAGCTCACTTGCTTTCCAAGTATGGCAGCAAAATGCATCTCACATGGGCTCAGTTGAATAGATTTGCCAATATTATTTGAAATAGTAAAATCTTTACAGTATTTTGAAATGAGATGGGAGCATGATCATGAAATCTTTTTATACCACACAGATGTCCACTGATTATCTTTTGGCAAAGAATTTTTAAAAACCATTGAACTTAAAGATGAATTATGCATTTCTCTCTTATGAAAAGACAACTGCTATAAATATGCTAACCTTTTCTAGGAAGACATGTGGCTTCCAGCTAAGTATGCACCTAGCAGATATTTTGGGAAAACATTCTCACCCATTTACCTCTCTCCCCCACCACACACACATGTCCTTCAAGGTGACATTTTAACGACCAGTGAAAAAGTAGCTGCTTTTCTAAAGGCATTTGTTCCACAGAGAGAGCATTTTGAAAACAAATATCAAGAAATTTTTTGCCACCCCATGATAAAAATCATACTTTACACTTTAAAATTTGGAAGCAGAATTACCTAACCTGACTAAAAACACTCCAAAACAAAGAGTTTCACCAAATTTTGAACTGATTTATGAAAAATATGTAAATGCAACACTTTCTGAAAACTTGCAAGATTAATCAACTGATATCAGGAAAGATAGGAAGATGTTAACAAAAGTCTTTGCATAATTAGTGGATGAAATTGAAAAATTAACATCTTGATTTGGTAGGGATAGCCCATGATGCTTTTCTTCCACTTGGATTTATGTATCTTGGTGAATTATCTATTTCAAGTAGACAGCCATTAAACTTCAATATTAAAATAAACCAAATCTTAAGTTAAAATAAGCAGACCTTCAAATAGCTGTATCTCAAAGTATGAAACTAATATTTTCAACAATGATTAAGTATATTCAATCATGTTGTTCTCAATAAAATACTACTCAGAAACATAATAACATTAATACTATAATACTTTAGAAAAATCAAAATGTTTTGTTCTGTTAAAAATGTAATAATTATTATTTTTAAATGGTTTATTTCAGCCTCATTTTCTTCCTCTTAAATTTATATTTCATCATATATAAAAAATCTAGGGGTGGATCCAGGTTTTTCAGAGGCTGAATTCAGCTTATGTAGTATTGAGATCTCTCTTTTAAACATAAAAATTTACAAATACAAAAGTAAGTAGAAGGCTTAAATATAATACCTCATACATATGTATATATTATATATATTACAGTATTAATTATACATAATTTCTAAATAAATATACATTCCTAGGAACAGCATGGTGATCACAGCTTCAGATGACAAATTCCATTCCAGCTACACAATATGCCGTGCCCCAGGCTCTGTTGGAATACCCTGAATGCCTTTTTTTCACATCTAATGTATTTTTCACATCTAATACATTTGACCCTTGCTAACCTGTCCTTTCAGTTCTCTTTAAAACTTACTTTTCTACTTCCAATTGAGTAGAATGTGACCAGGCTACAACATCTGGCTTCTCAAAATCACTGCTATTTCCATTGTTTGTGCTTGGATAAACAGTCCAGTTATTCCTCGGTATGTATATAACCTTGTCTGCTCTTTCCTCTCGGGCTGCCCTGTCTCTGCTACCATAGCACAGGACAAGAAATGAGTCTTTCCTTAATTCTGAGATTTTTCTTTCTTAGTTCAAGTCTAGAGTAAAAATATCACTAGGGAGTCAGGCAGATGGAAGAGAAATGCAAAATCCTGACTGAACACCTTTCTTCAAATATACCAAGTATCAGGACTCTCCAGGGTGGTGAAGGGAAGAAAGAGGAGATACCATGTGAATAGTGAAAAAGAACATATCATCTGCTCACAGAGTAATAAAAAATTTGTCTTCAAATGATTATTACACTACAGTTAGCCATGTATGTTCCTTATTTCTTCCATTAGACTATAAACTCCCTAATGACATCATTTTTTTTCTCATTGGTCCTAGTACTTGCATAGAGGAAGGATTCAATAATTCTCCATTAGGAAAATAAAAATATTAACTACACTGGCAGTTTGGTGCCTGCACTTCCCCCTCCCAGCATCCCTTCTCCTTTACTCTGAATCAACCTCAGATTTTCATTATGGGCGCAGCCCCTCTCCCGCCCCCAGCCTACCAGTTATGAAAGGAAGCTCCACCCACCCAACTATGGCCTGACCAGTCAAAGTCTCACATCCTTCAGGCCTTGATGATTGGTTCTGAGAAGTGCCTGTAACAGCCAGGCAATCAAAGGAGAGCTCCCAGGAGAGAGACTCACCCATTTTCTCCTAGTGGGCTAGAACTTGGAAGTAGGATAGCACAGTCAAACCAAGAGCCAAAGAAATCCCAAGTCCCAATGATATCACATTTCAGCCTCTGCATACCTGAAGCTAGACTTACCATTAACTTTTTGGTTCCATGTTGCAATGCATCCTTTTTTAGCCTGAGCCAGACTGGGTTGGCTTTCTCTAACAGCAGCTGAGAGGCTCACACATGATACATGCTTCTGCTTTTTTTTTTTTTTTTAATCCCATCCCATGTAAGGTCTGATGAAATCCCAAACAGAAACCCCGTAAAGCTCTCCCCCAATCCTCCATGCTTTCCTCCTGAGTCCATCGTGGTGCACTGCTGAGCAGAGAGCTCTTCCTTTTCTCTGCATAAATATTCCACACCCTGCCATGAATATAGAGCCTCCCAAATGGCTTCTATGAATCAAAGTAACAAGGCTATAACAGCACTGGGAAAATTGTAAATTAAGATGGCTATGGGGCATAAAAGGTTCAAGCATAGGCTGCAGGGGGTGAAGGTCAGCCACTGATGGTGGAGCAAGGTAGTCTACGCACAGCCCCCAGATACCTGGCAAGCCTGAACCATCTGACAGCCAGAGGCTGGCCCAACCAAACAAATAAAAGCCTCAAATATCATTGTGATAGTGCAGTAATGCTATATGTTGCAATACAGTGTTTGCAACGTTGTGAGGTGTCCTGGTTTGGGTTCCCCAAAAGCTGGGTCTGAGACAAAGAATTGGGTGCAAGTAGCTTATTCTGGAGGGGCTCCCAGAAAGAAGGAGTGAAACAAAGTGGAAAGCAAGACAGGGAGAGGGGAAAAGCATATATACCAATGCATTATGGAGGCGGCTGCTACTGGCAACAGGGCATGATCCCACTGGAAGCTCAGACATGCATCCACAATGCCTCCCCGAAAGATGAGGGCTATGGCTTCCATCCCCCACTAATTGAGGGTTGCTCCAGGAGCATAAATTCCCCAAATTCCAGGCTGCACTTTTTAGTAGGTCAAGCCAGCTCCCACCTATCAGGAAGACCCTGAGCCAGTAAGCAGAAAGACACATGGCCCATGCTTGGAGCGGCAGCTTCATTACAAAGGGAGTAGAGGCTCTCACTGAACTGACCACTGCAGCTGCGGCTGGAACCAGAGGAGGGCTGAGGGGCTGTCTTGAGGGACACCAAATGATGTCAGCTCCCGAAGGTAACGTTGACTTCCTCTTGGAAACAACGTCTCTTGAAGCCAGTAGGAAGATGTGTTTGGTCCAGAGCCATGGACACGTAGATTTTCTAATAATGTTTTCCTCTTCTGCTCTCTCCTCTCACCATGGAACTTGATGCCAGGACTATAATATGTCCTTTTGATACCTCACAATGAGAAGGACAGAAATGAGGAGCAGAGAAGTAGTGCAGTTTTTATTTAAATCCAAAAACACTTCATTCTTCTCACTTTTTCCTATTCTTTGATCCATTGCTTGCACTTTTCCAAATTGGAAACTGAAGCCAGCAACAGGAGAACCACAAGGTTGAATGGAAAGAAAGATAGGATCCGTGCTCTCTCGGTTTCAGTCCCAAGTCTGAGCTCCACCAGCAGGTAAGGGGAGATGGGGAGAGAGGAATGACTGAGCCGGACTGGGAGGGGCTGATGCAAGCAGGACTCTCCGGCCGCCACTTGGCACCTGGGCAATGGGGAGGCTTGTTTCTCACATTTCACCAGAGAGCAACGCCTCTCTAGCTCTCATCCCTAGTGAACCCCTAGAAGTATATTTTTACCGATTAGGGATTTGCCCATGTAATCAGGATTTGTTTATTTCCCAGAGTCCCGACAATGAGCACCGACTTCCAGTAACTTCCCCCTTGAAAGCACTCATTGAAAATGATAATCAACATTCACTATTTAGAATCTGCTTCATATTCCTAGCTGGGGGCTCCTCATCCCTCTCTGTTTCTGCTCCTTTCTCTCCAGCCCGCATTCTCTCTCCCAAAGCCTGGTGAGAGAGACCGTTCCCTTCTGAATGCTGCGAGCCGCCCCGTCCACCACAGCCACCACCAGTCAAGGTCGGTGAGTCCTCTGACATGGACCCAGAAAGAAAAAAGAAAAGTAAAAGGCCTTTTCCATTGTTTCAAAAAGTGAAGGGAGAGGAGTCAACAAAAGAACACACACACACACACACACACACACACACACAGGCCAAAGGGCGAGGGAGCGAAGGATTCTGGCAAGGAAGGGGGTGTCCGTCTCTTCTGGAATCCCGTGTGGCTGCTCCATGGCAGAAAGCTGAGTGGGTGGTGACAGGGCAAGTGGGTCGGAGGCAAATATTATGAATACAGGAGCATGTGGACCTTCGCATAGTGCCCAGCACATAATATCACAGGGGGTAGATACTGCTGAAGTTATATCTGCATTGTATTTAGAAATAATAGTAGCAGCAAGAGCAGTAGCTATGGTAAAGCAGATGGGGTTAGTAAATGTCCCCAGGGTAGATATCATGGACATTGTCCTGTTCTGAAGACCCTTCCCATCCTTCCCCCCTGTGTAGCAGCAGGAATTTACAAAGACTGGATGGCCTGACCCCACCTCAACTCCTGGGGTGGGCTACCCATTATTTTAACATAATCATATTTAACATAATCATCAGCATATGGCATCTCCCTGGCCAAAGGAGTTGGTTCAGGAAGAGGTAAATGACCCCATTCCAGCCAGTGAGATGCGAGGGGAGGTTTGCTGGTGACTCCAGGACAGGAGGCATCTCACTCTTCAGAGAGAGCTGCTGACATCCTATTTCTTTCTCCTTCTGTGTGAAGAGGCAATGTCTGGAACCACTGCAGCCATTTTGCTACCATGGGGGAAGCTGGCTTTGGGATGAAGCTAACAGAAGGAAGGGAGGGAAAGAAGAGAACAAAACCAGGTCCTTGATGATACCACTGGTCTGCAGATCACACCAACCTCGACACCCACACTACCTGCAGAAATATCTGCTGATAAATCCCCCGGTGCGTTAACCATTTTGCATGTTTTTTTTTTTTTATCTTTGACAACATGAAGTTTCATGACTTCATAACTGCTATGTCAGCTTAAGCCTTCTTTCTTTTTTTTTTTTTTTAGACAGAGTCTCACTCTGTTGCCTGGGCTAGAGTGCTGTGGTATCAGCCTAGCTCACAGCAACCTCAAACTCCTGGGCTCAAGCAATGCTCCTGTCTCAGCTTCCCGAGTAGCTGGGACTACAGGTGCGCACCACTATGCCCAGCTAATTTTTTCTATTTTAGTAGAAATGGGGGTCTCCCTCTTGCTCAGGTTGGTCTTGAACTCCTGACCTTAAGTGATGCATGCTCCCACCTTGGCCTCCGAGAGTGTTAGGATTACAGGCATGAGCCACTTTGCCCAGCCAGATTAAGCCTTTCATTAAGAAGACACAAGCATTGTCAGGAGAAGCATCCGACTTTAGTTCAAATTATTGCTCTGCAACTTTCTGACCTGTATGTCCTGACTACTGCATGGACTCCTGTCTAGAAGCTGGCCCTACATGCCTGGAGAATGTTCCATGTGCCAGCCTCCGTGGACACAGACTTTTAACAAGGGCAGTGAGTGCTCATCACAAAGTCCCTGTCTCCCTTCCCAGGGTTCCATTATCCATCAGGTCAAATCCCCTTCGTCTGCAGAGTGAGAACACCTGCCACGTTCCCACCTTGTCTCCACCAGGGCAGTCTAACAGCCAGCTTCAGTGTCCCTCAGCTCTAAACTGCAGCAGAGAAGGACTGAAGAGGATGAGGGGTGCCCGAAATAAGTCCCCATCTCTCCAAGAGGACTCCTTGCCTCGGAGAGGTTCAACGAAGCCAGGAAAGGCACTGTGAAGCCCGAAGCACGTGCTGAGCCTCCTAAGGGCTTGGCGGTTCTGAAGTGCTGCAGAAAGTCTTTCCTTGCCATCTCCTGCATCCTTGGCCATCCTGATTCGGTTTCCAATTAGAAACACATTGAATCTATGACTCCAGTTGATCCATCCTCTCCGATGACAGGCTGACTGCTGCCAGATGATAAACAGGAAGTCCTTGAGCAAGAGGACTGTGTCCATCCACGCCAGCGGGCGTTACCGAACTCGGGAGGGCAGAGCTCCAGTAACCTCATCCCACGCTGCAGATGATGCCCACGGCAATGATGCCCCGCAGGCCGTCTGCAAAGGGTCGCAGAGGACAACAGCGGTCTCATAGCTTCCATCTCTTATGGGAAGCAATAAACCAGAAAATTCTCTTGTACAAAGGCAAATGCAATAGCTCTTTTCACAAATTCATGCAGAGGATTCACAAGTTGTGAACTGAGAAAATTTATTTTATCTCTGCTTATTTTGTCTTCGGTTCAGGTTTACTTAACTTTACAACCACAGATGCTCTTGCTACAACTATTATTCCTAAATACAATACAGATCTAACTTCAGCAATGTTCACCCTCTGTGAGATTATGTGCTGGGCACTCAGTAAAAGTATACGTGTGCTTGTAGTCATAATGTTTGCCACCCTGGGTATGCTGACCTCATGCCAGGCATAGTTTGGGGTACTTTTGTTGCATCTCAATACTTACTCTTACAGCAGCCTTGTGAGCTAGGTGTTGTTATACCCCTTCCCCAAATGACAGAATCTAGTCCAGCAACTTGCCAAAAGTGACATCTACATGTCAGTTCTCTACATTGGACTAGATCGCAGTCAGCACTTAGGCCAATGTCATCCTTAGGACTGTCCTGGCAGAATAAACGGGATCCCATCAGGTTCACAGGCTTTGCAGCACCAGACCAAGCCCAGGACCCCACCTCCCAGCTCCCACCACAGAGATCTTCTCTAGAGCTTTTGCTGCCTCTGCCTTAAACTCAGGACACCTGGAATCTTACCTCAGCTTCACTATCCTGCTGTTTTACGTGATCCCCACTCAGTGTTTCCATCTCAGACATGGGAGGGATAGGGCTGCTTTTTTAAAAAAGAAAATATGACAAGGGCATCAAAAAGATTTTCCCCATGGCAAGAAAAAAAAAAGCTATAAATACAGCAAAATGTCGGTGGCGGGTATCCGAGTGTTCATTGTACAATACTTTCAATGTTTCTGTATGGTTGAACATTTTCATATACGATATTGGTGGGGGGAATAATGATGTAAATGTCTCAGTGCTACACTGATAGCGATGACACCCCTCTTGTAGTGTCCGAGAGTGATATAAAGAAGGATGGATGCAAAGGCAAGGGCTGCGGCCACGCTCCACATGTTCAACGAACCCCTGCAGACGTGGCCGTGCCTGACCCTGTGGCCGCGGTGTGCTCACACCTCCTTGGCTGGGTCCAAAACACGAAGGGGCACTGCCACTCAGCAGTGCTCTGCTTCTAAGACTGTATCTACGCCCAAAGGCCTCTGGGGCCCGAACTGTCACCACCAGAGTGACATTGTGCCAATATGGTGGCCAAGCATGTTACAAACATCCACTGTTGATAATAAAATGCCCTGGTGGTGTCAGGCAGGCTGAAGCAGCCCATTCCAGAAGCAAGGCTCACACATGCTGGAGCCTCTTCCTCTCCTCAACAGAGGGCTTTGGAGGGCTCCCTCTCAGTGGCAAAGCCATGCCAGCAAAGGGTCCTCTCCAGGGAGAGCCATGAACTAACTTCGCTCAGCGGCAAATGATCTCTGAGCGGCTCTATCTTCAATCCCTTCTCAAGACACCACTATTACTAGAAAACTCACCTGACTCTAATTTAATTGTGAAACAGGACCTATATCCCTGCACTAATATTAAAGTGGCAATCTTCTAGTGAAATGGCTCATTTCTCGGGTGAATTATTGCCAGAACAAGATAGGGCCTCAATGCCATTTGCTTAAGTGTCCTGCAAACCACTCTGACTTCTGGATACAGCGGCCTTATCTTGTGCTTGTTCGCCCCTGCGTGAGCTCCGTGCCCACGTATTCTTCTCTGAAGTTCTCTGAAAAGCCTATATCTAGTGAGAAAGCCATAGGAAAGGGCTCACTCTTATATCTGCCTTGTCCTTACTGCTTCTGTTACTATTCCTCTGTGGATCTAATTACCATTTAAAAAGATGCCCAGGACACAAAGTAGTTTGCTTTTGCCTTGTTCTCTGGGAAATGTTAAAAGCGGCTTTTTTTGAAAAGCCCTCGCTTCCCATGCCTTTGCCCAAGAAGAGCTCTCGGAGCAGGAAGCAGCCGGTCAAGAGCTGCCAGAGCAGGTGAGGCCTCCGGGAGCTTACAGCAAGGCCTCCCAAGACGGCGAGCACTTGCACCAGTGGTTTAAATGAGTGTGGGTGAAAAGAGAGGTAAAATAGTTTGGGAGCAACATTCCAAACAGGGACCTACCCAAGTGCAGGTGCTGAGGAATGCAGAGGTTGACAAGGGCTCACAGCCCCAAGGCTTGGACTCTTACCAGCCTCTACGAAGCAGGCAGGAAAAATGAAGGAGAGCGACTCATCCTCACAATGAAATACACACCACATCCAGGAATTTGTTTTACGGACACTGACACTCTCTGGTTCTTGCAGGAGTCAGGCCTCTCTGCAAAGGGATATAAATAAGACTTCCTAATTTCCCTATAGCAGCCAGCAAAAGGCAAGAAACAGAATGTGCATTTGTTAAATAATTCCTGCGGGAAGACTAAAGTAAAAAGATGCTTCCCGAGATCATCATCCATGGAGGTGCAACTAACTGGGGGCCAAGATTTATGTTTTGACGTTGAGCATTTGGGGATTAAAAGACACTCCCCTGGTCTGCAGCTGGACCGTAGAGGATGTGAGGAACCTGAGCACCCAGACTTGGCCAACACAAACTGGGGATTTCCTGCCTGTCCCTCTGGGCCTGCTGGGCAGTCTCGGAGTCAGCTTTCCCAGGGGAGGATCGATTAAGGGCTGTTCAGGCTCAGACTATCAATTTTTTTAAAACAGGCCCATCCGTGGTTATAAGATGGCTCTGGGCGGCTCACAGGGGCAGGAAGAGTGATGGTGCCAGCTCTCGGGCTCACCTTACACGACTCTGCACCTCCTTCCAGGATTTCTCTTTAAAAACCTATTTTTGCAAATAGTTTTTTTAAAAAAACCCAAATGAATTTTTTTCAAGTTGGGTATTAGCCATGATACCAGATGAGTCATCAGAAGTCCAAACCTGGGGATCGTTTCATGCAAGAATATAACTTTGGAGCTAGGAAGGTCCTCAGAGACGGCACGGTGCAGCCGTCCAACAGAAACATAACCCAAGCCATGCAGGCAAGTCCAGACTTTCTAGCAGGCGTATTAAAAATGTAAAACCAAACAGGTGAATTTAATTTTAATAATATATTCTGCTTAACCTGATATATCCCAAATATTATCATTTCAACATGTTATAATTATAAAAATTATTTTATCAGCTTTATCGAGATATAACTTAAGTACCATAAAATGTACCCATGTAAAGTATACAATTAAGTGGCTTTTAGAATATTTATGGAGTTATGCAAGCATCACCAAAATCTAATTTTAGAATATTTCATCACCCCAAAAAGACACTCTGCACCCATTAGCAGTCACTCACTGTTATCCCCTGGACTCCCACAGCAATGACTAATCTGCTTTCTGCCCCTGTAGATCTGCCTGCTCTGGACATGTCAGATACGTGGAATCATGGTCTTTAGTGAATGGCTTAGTGAGCTTAGCATAACGTTTTCAAGGTCCATCCATGTGGTAGCATGCACTAGCACTCCATCCCCTTTAATTGCTGAATAATATCCCATTGTATAGACAAAAAATGTCAATGATCTACTTTACATTCCTTTTTGACACTAAGCCTTCCAAAGGCACCGTGAATTTTGTACCCACAGCACATCTCACTCGCCCGGCCACATTCCAAGTGCTCAGGAGCCACACGCACCACTCCTGGCTCCCGTATTAGACGCGCAGATCTAGGCTGTCTCTCTTCAGGAAACTAAATAAAATCCTAGGGCAATCACTTGCCCAAAGCCATGTGCCAGCCAGTGGCTCCAACTGAGTTTGAACCCAAGTATGCCTGGGCCCACCCAGCGGCACCATGCCTCCTCCTCCCCCAGGCTTAGGACCACGTGGAGAGGATACAGATGAAAATCCACCCAGCTGAACAGACGTCCATGGACACCCACTCTTCACCACCAACAACACTCTAAATCATGTTGGTCATCTTCTGTTTCCATCCAGGGCACAGGCCAAGCAGGACAAGGGTGAGGGCAACCCAGTCACAGTCTCCCTGCAGAGAACACCTCTCCATCCCACAGGGGAGCAGATTTCCAACAGTAGCAGACGCTGACAGGCCACAGTGGTTAAACTGACGGGTCACCAGGAATAAGCCACCCAACTCCCTTGAGCCCCTTGGCAGAGGAATGATACGTACATCTCCTGCTTTATGAGGTAGCTGTGGACATGAGATGCGGGCACACCTGGGTAGGGGAGGCCTGCTGGGTGATGAGAGTCAATGAACTTCCATCCCTTGCAAATAATATTGTCCCGTGGATCCCCACCCAGTAAATCAAAGGCATTTACTACTTCTGGGAAATGGCCGGACAGATGCACCCTTTCTTCTGTATCTAGTATAGGAACAATGAATAATAGCAAACACTTGCATGGCTGTTATATGTACCAGATAGTCTTGTAAGTGGTTTATATACAGTAACTTTAGTTCCCACAACCCTGTGTGGGAGGTATTATTACTAGTATTATTATTATTCTCGGCATTTAAAGATGAAAGAAGTATGGCACAGAGAGGTTAAGTAACTTTCTCAAGGTCACAGAGCTAGTAAGTGGGACCTCCAGCATGTAAACCCAGGCAGTCTGACTCCAGGATGCAGGTTCCTGACCACTGTGCTGCCCTTGAGAGACCTGGAGCTCCAGGGAAACCTTCCCTATGAAGTCTCCCCCTTCTCGGTGGAACCCAAAGATCTCCCAGCCCAGGCCCTATGTCCTCCGGAATCTCGCCTTCCAGCTCCAGAGAACACTTGCGGCCATCCTGACTAGATTTCCCACACTAAATGCATGAGTCAGGAAGACAAAAAAACTTTTCTTCCTTTTGCCTATGAGTTATCATTACTTGTCATCACGCTTGTTGTACAAGCCACAAGAGTCTGGATTCATTAAATTGTGAGGAGAGCTGCTGAGTTTGTTAGTAAGGAATGACAGACTCTACTACACTTGGATTCACTGCTTTTGTCCCCAAAACTGTGCCCCCCCAACCCGGCTGCCTGAAATGCTTCCTCAGAAATGCTAGCCCGGGACAGCAAGCAGCCTGGTGAGCATGGGGAGGCAGTGTCCCCACAGGGAACTCTCTTTCCCAGGCTTTGCTCACTGGAGACCAAGTGGGGTTCCCATGACCTGCTGAGGAGCCCCTGAAGCACCTGGGGTGACTGCACCAGGCTCTGGTGTCCAGGCGGGAGTGGACGGACATCAGGCTGCCTGGGCAATGTCACCCTGCAGGAGCACAGTGGGATCGTACTGGCTACAGGCCACAATGGCTGGGCCATGTCGGGTACAGGCATGTTTGGTTTGTTCATACGATGTTGCAAAAGTTCCCCAATTTCATATGAAAAGCCAAATTTCCAGTTTCTCTTGGAAATCCGGAAGATCTGGCAACATGGGCCGGAGTTCATGTCGTGTTTGTGTTGGCGCAGGTAGCAAAGGGAGACGTGAGCAGAGAGAATACAGCAGCAAGAACGTGAAGGAATGGGTGCTGAGTAAGACACACACTGCAACACCAGCGAGGACAAGGGTAACCACGACTGTCACAGAAACGTAACAGAAACGACACAGCGCACACTGTCCATCACCGTCTGGCCCTGCCCAAAGGGCTCTGGACACCAGGACACAACCGGGTCTAACCACGTAAGGTGGACAACTCCCCGCCCGACAGCAGGAAGGAGACAGTGTCCCCACTGGTCAAAAAAAAAAAAAAAAAGAAGAAGAAGAAGAGACAATGTCACGAAGGAGGAGAGACCAGACGAGCAAAAGGGATGACACAGACACCCCAGTGCCACTGTCCCCTGGGCCGTGTGCCCACTCCTATCCCTTTTGGAGTGTACTTTCGCTTTCTGATGAGGAACCCAATGAAACCCCAGGGCCACAGCGGGCTCAGACGTGTGCTTGTTCTTATCCCCTTTAAGAGTGAACTTTCACTTTAATAAACTTTGCTGCTTGCTGCTTCAAAACTGTTTCTTGCTTTCGTTCTTCGATTGTGACAGAGGAGTTCAACAGCCGGTAACATTTACACTGAGGGGAGCATCTACCCCGCATTTGACAGGGAAAGCTTTGCACTCGCCACAGTCCTCACCACTCCCTACTGTCTCTCACCAGGGCCTCTGATTTAGACATGGAACATGCACAACGGACTCGTCACAGGAGAAGGATGGTGAGGTCCTGGCTTATCATGCTTGTCACATCTTGCTTTTGTCTCACATGTGAATGCCCTGTTCCTCCACCCACTCCAGAAGCTCTTTGAGGACAGGGCCATTCCATACCCTTCTCTTGGCTTCTTTCCCTGCCAGACTGGGCTGGGCCCACAGTAGGCTCTCAACGACGTGACGTGAGAAGAACCTGGGAAACCTGGAGGGATGAAGGTAACAGAGGCAAGGCTCCGCACAGCTCCCTGCTGGTCAACTCTGGGCCAAGACCTCGCGAGGCCACGGAGGGTGCACAGATGCAGTTCCTGCAGGCAGACACGCTGATGACTCAAAATTAACAACCGTGAAACAATCACAGAAGAAGCACATGCCAGACCACGTGGATTCTGACTTGACTGCTCAGAAGGGCTCAGGACCCGAGGGGAACAGCGGGGCAGGGCCAGGGTGCAGCTTGGCAAGGGATTCATTTGCATGTGTCACACCCACCTACATCAGACCCTGGAATCCGAAACAATTTCGTGCCTCTCTTGAAGTGAAAACGCCCTGAAAATGACTGACTCCTGTGACCAAAGTGGCTGGTCATCTACACTCAGCATGGTGGATCACGGGTGGAAATTTCCAGGGCATGGCCAGGGCCCTGGCTCACCCCAACAGACCCCAGCGGATGTGAAGTTTTAAGTCTGTCCCCTCCTCCACCCACTCCTACGGGAACGAGCAGATGAGCCTACGGACCCTGGGGCCAATGCCTGATGCCTTCTATAAATGATACCATTCTGTCCGCTGCCCGCGGGCGCATCAGAAGCAGCACTATTGCCCAATCCCCTGGGAAGCCCTAGCGTCCAGGAATTGCTCCACATGTTGCCACATGACCTTGCTTCACTCCACGAGGCAGAGTACCTATTGCATAATTATATAAATCTAAGTGCACACACAGCTCCTACCATGAGATTGTGAAATCAAGCACCACCTCTTCTGTGCAACTCGCTGGTAATTTAGCACAGAGCTATCGACACATCAATTCTCGATATGTGGAGTCGATCCCTCCGCCATACCGGAGGCTTTACTGGAGGATTCGAAGTTGTTTACTGTGGGAACAACATAAAAACGTTGTTGAGTAAGATCTGCGGAGCTGTATTCTAGTTTACATAATCTGGTGAGACAAAGTCACCTACAAATCAATGTACCAAGACTACTCAAGGGACACTGCAAGGAGTTTCTGGAAAATGTGCTCCCCCCGTTCTAATTTTAGGCTTTTTTTTAAGCTAAAAGAATAGAGGTAGGAGAGGAAAACAGAACAACTTTAAATATCGGCTTATTGGAAAAGATGAAACTGAACCACTCCGTCAGCTAGCTGATTTCAACAGATGACAGCAATGATTAAAATCAGCTGTCCGGGTTAATTAGCGCCTGTGACCGCGAGTATATTGTTACTCTGTCACCACCACAATTTTTTTTCTTGCTCCAAGCCTTGGTGGCAAAACTTTTACTACCAGCAACTGCTAGGATGCACCTCCACCCCAAAGCAAAGGGTCTGTCCAGTACAAAGGTCAACTGAGTTCACCCAGCCTTGTATCTGCCCTTTTTGCTGTTGAAAGACCGTTTGGCTCCATTTCGAAGCTAGTTATTTTAGCCCCAACACCTCTTTAGTCTTCACTCCATGTTTGTCTGGGGTAACATTCACTCTGGCTAACATGTCCCCGTGTGTCAAAAGGAACAACGCTTGCCCGAGATGGCTGTAAAAGATAACAAGGAATTTATTAGGGCTGCAACCACTGAGAATGTAGCTGGCTACAGAGAAAGGCCATCTGGGTTCTGTACATTCCATGGCATCAGCCAATGTGCAGAACATACAGAATCTGGGGAACTTTCTAAAAAAGTAAAGAAAATGGGATCAGCTTAATTCTCTGCCCACCACCTAGGAAAGTCACCCGACAGAGCCAGCTAGAAAGGAAAAGCACAAGTGAAGCCCCCTTGGGTACCCCAAGCAACCCTAGTGCAATGTCCTGCCCGCAGCTTCCCAACTCCAGGGCTTGCATCCCCCAGCTCCTGCGCCAGAGGGCTGTCTCCACCCCCAGCACAGACACAACTGAGAAGTGTAGAAGATTTCATTCTGGAAGAGGGGAGTGATGTGAGCATCCCTCATCCCACAGGGGATCAGATTGGGTGGATAAATGCCCAGCTTCCTCACCCTCTCGTGGGACACTTCGGAGACCTGATGACACAGCCTCACAGAGATGCCACTAGGGTTGGGCCCACAGTCCACTCCAGTATTCTGCCTAAGAATGCATCTTTTATCAGCCCCTCCCCACTTGTCTCACTTACCTCATTCCTTCTCTTGTGCTTCCTGGCCACCTCCCTGCACCCAAGTCCTTGTCTAAGGGTCTGCTTTTAGGAAAACCTAAACCAAGACTGGCTAAACAGACAGGATTTAAAGTCATAAGTTCTTGTTTTCCTCTCTGTCTGTGGCTTATATCACAGGGAACGTTTTAGATCTCTCTTGCTACTCCTAATATAGAAATAGTGGGCATAAGAAAATGTCAGGAGGAGGGTGGGGCACCTCTGACCCAATAGCAGTGAGTGGCCAAATTGGCCTGAAAGCTGCCCAACAGCAGATAGACCAGTGCCGCCCTAGACCAGACATCCCTAAAATCTCTTTGCTCACATTACCTTTCATTTAGGGGGTGAGATGGGTTTTCCATTCTGAGCACCATTCAACATCTTCATGGGCAGCACTATGGCATAGGCAAGGAGAATAAATAGGTTATCAGTTAGTGATGTCTGTAATGGTACCAGGATGGGAGGGTGGTGGCCAGCATGCCAGGCATCTGCAATCAGTTCTATACGGAAAAATGTGAGGATTTTGGAATCAGACAAACTAAAAAAAAAATCAAAATCCAGCTTTAACACCTAACAGATGTTAAGATCTCGGGCATCTTAATTTACCTGTCTAGGCCTTAGTTTCCACAAACTGTGTAAATGCAGATAATGGTTCCTATCCTATAAGGCCATGATGAGGAGGGTGTATGACGATATGTGAAAGGCTCCAAGCTCCAGTTCAATAAACATTTGGTTCCCTTCACCACTGGGAGCCAGAGAGCTCCTTTAAAAAAGTGTTTTGGTTTTCTTAAGCAAATATATTATTTGCCAAAACTATTTAATGTACTTAATGGCAAAGAATCTCAAAAGGATTAAAAATTTTTTAAAAACTCTAAGGTCATGAACCTTTCCCTCTGGCCACACCTCTCCTCTGGCTGAAGTAGTTTTTCAGTGGAATTTAACCCTACAGGCAAAGGCATCCTATTCTAAATAAACTATGACACACCCTTCAGAGTATGGTAATTCCCAGGTCAATTAAAAACACTGAAGAAAGAAGATGCCGAGAAATGGGACTAGCTTTGATGAAATACGTTTTGAATAATTAAGCAGCAACCGTGCAAGTTTAGACTGTGTCCATTAGTTGATTGTTCTGTTTAGAAAAGGGACTGTCCCATTTGGCACGCCACAGCGGGGACTGTATCCCAACCTGAGGAACCTGATGCTCCTGACAGTATTCGTATCCCGGCAATCAAGAGAGTGGAAACTTGTGCAAGTGAGAACTTTAAAACCTTGTGCAAATTGTATAAGCAGCGGTTTGGAAAATATGATGGAAAGTTAGCTGCCAAATGCCAAAAATGAGAGCAATTTGAGGAACTTGCTGTTGCCAGCGAACATGCCAGAGCCTAGGACTGAGCCCAGCACAGAATGGATACTGTGCATACCCCACACGGCTGTTGAATGACTTAATGACTGCTCACCCCTGCATGTTTCCTCTGCACACTTGGAGTGCTCAAAGATAACGCCTGAGGACTGCAAACAGGAAAGGTGGTTTTTCAGATCAGACAAAGACACAAGGGGTAGGTATGTCTCTCCCAAGAACAACCTTCTGAGCATGCTGAGTACAGGCAGTCCTTGCTTTGCATAGGTCTGATAGGCATTTGGTTAAATATCACCCGTGCCCTCAATAACACCGTTTAAATTTCAGTTACCATGGTATATTAACTGTGAATAATTGCTAAAAGTTTACACTTTGCTGCTAACTGTTCAATCCACAAATCACTATGCAAATAACATGCTCACCATTCTTAGTGACCACCACATCAGTTTTTTCAAAGTCAGTCACGATGGGTCGCTGAGCATCAGTTGGTCCTCCAACTCCCTGTCTCCCAGTGATAAACCCAGGAGAAAATACCAGATGGATAATCAAAAGAAGGAAAGTGGCGGACAGGAGGAAAGTGAAGCAAAGAAATGAAAAGCGTTGACGCTGGAAGAGAAATGTGAATGGAACATAAACAGAGTTTTAGAAAACACAGGTGACCGTGGGAATGTTGACAGGAATGCAGTGTGAGACTCTAGATGCACAGCTGTGAGAACTAGTGAAGAAAAACTTAACACAAATGAAGAAAGCAGTCACGAGAAAAAGGACAATGTCCTAAAGGAACTCTTGAAGATATTTCATGACACTGACAGGCAAAAGATAAAATGTTGGAAGCTGATCCAAACTTAGAGAGGAGTATGATAACTAGCCAGGGCATAGAAAAGATGCTTGCTCTGTATGTCAAGCACTGCTCAGACCAAATTACTCTTGATAAGTTTTTTTTTTTTTTACAAAGAAATAAAACACTTTGAATCTCAAAATTATAACAATTTTTAAATTGGATATTGACAAATTATAATTGTACAGTCGTCCCTCAGTATATTCAAGTGATTCATTCCAGGACACCCCCCAGGCTGAAATGCACACATACTAAGTCCCACAGTCAGGCCCGCGGAACCTGAGTGCATGAAAAGTCGGCCGTCCGTATGTGGGGGTTTCACATCCCACAGATACTATATTTTCAATATGAGTTTGGTTGAAAATAATCCACATATGAAAAAAAAAAAGTGCAGTTCAAGCCCATGCTGTTCAAGAGTTAAATGTATATATTTAGAGGGTGCAAAGCAATGCTGTTATATGCATACAACGCAAAATGATGGAATCAAGCTAATTCACATGTCCATCAGCTCAAATACTTGCCATTTATTCCTCCTGTCTAACTGAAACTTTGTACCCTTTGACGAACATCTCCCCATTCTCCCCACTCCCCAGCCTCTGGGAACCACCATTCTGCTCCCTTTTCTAGGTGTTCTATTATTAGCTTTCACATACAGGTGAGATCATACAGTATGTGTCTTTGTGTGCCTGGCTTATGTCACTTAGCATAATGTCCTTCAGGTTGATCCATATTGTCACAAATGACATCATTTCTCTCTTTTTCATATCTGTATGGTATTCCATTGTGTATCTATACCACATTTTCTTTACCCATTCATCTGCTGGTGGACACTTAGGTTGATTCCATATTTTAGCTACTGTGAATCATGCTTCAATGAACCTAGAAGTGTAGACATACTGATTTCAGATTCTTTGTATATAAACCCCAAAATGGGATTGCTGGATCCTAGGGTAACTGTACTTTCAGTTTTTCAAGGAACCTCCATACTGTTTCGCATAATGGCTGTATTAATTTACATTCCCGCCAAGGGTTCCCTTTTCTCCACATCAATATTCCTAATGTTTTTAATTAAGTGTACTAACTGAATATTAGTTTTACTATTTTCCATTTTACTTTACTTTTATAAGCAATACTAAGAGAGTTTTTAATGATTTGACAAAAAAAATTATAAGTTCACAAACCATCACAATTTTTCTTATTAATTACTAAGATCACACTGCACGGTTTTGCTTACAGGGTCATTTTTACAATTCTGCACCACTGCGGCATGGGTAACAGGATGTTGGGCACACACAATTCCCTTTAAAAGTAGAAGCTTGTAAGGAAGACAAACAGCAAAACTTTGCCTAGAGGTTGGTTCCGATGCCTGGCTCCAACCAAGAGGCAAGATGCCAGGAATGTGGTCAATTTTCTCCAAGCCCTTTTTTATTTTTTTCCTATTTCTGGGACTATGCTGTGCTCTGGAACAAAAATAAACTGACGAAAAAGAAATAAAATGACCCAGTGTAGGTTTTATAAAGCTTAAGCGTCTATCAAGTCATCCTTGGAAGGATGGATTTCTCCACTGAATGCCCTCAACCGTCAAAGGCAGGTGAGACACTCATCAGCCCTATTTACAAAGGAAGAAACTGAGGCTGAGAGAAAATGAAGCACTAACCCAAAAAGACACAATTAGGAATAAAAAGACCTATAACAGTGTTGTCCAGTAGAAATAAAATGTCTACAAATGCAAGCCACATATGTAACTTTAAATTTTCTTGTGTTCACATTGTACAAGTTTTTTAAAAAGAAATTAATTGAAATAATTTTTAATTAATAAATCCAATATATTGAAAATATTATCATTGCAACGTGTAATTGATATAAAATTATTAATGAAATAGTCACATTCTTTTGCACTAAGTCTTCAGGATCTGATGGATGTTTCCCCTTACAGCACATCTCAATTCTGCATTTCAAGTGCTCCATGAGCTTCATATGACAGAACTGGGGACTGTCTTCTGCCTCTGGAAACCAAAATTTCAGTGGCTATGAGCCTCATATTTTTATTCACAAAATTATTGCCTCAGGATTATATGCTTCCATGCTAAAGAATTTTCTAAGAAAGTCACAGATTACCAGAAAGAAGTGAAGACATTTCAGAAATTGGATTTAAATTTTTTCTCCTTAATTTTCTTTTATATATATATATATATATATATATATATATATATATATGAAGCAAAGCAACTGAGGAAGTAACTTCAGTGAGGATGGGTAGGAGGTTGAGCATAAAGTTGTACACAGAATGGTTTCTGTACCTAAATGGGAAGGTTGACTGGCCAGGCAATGCTCCACTGAGGGAGAAGGTAGCTGAGTGGGGACACTAGCCTTGCTTTCTAAATGGTATGTATCTATCTATTTTTAAGACTGATGTCTAGATATGCAATTGATTTGTGTATATGCATCTTCTATCTAGAACTTTCTTATTAATTCTAAAAGTCTATTTTCTATCTCATGGATTCTACTCTTATATATATTATTTCCTTCCTTCTAATTTCTTTGGATTTATTTTATTTTTATTTGCTCTATCTTTTTACACTTACCAACTAACTCATTTATTTTTAGTCTTCTTTTATTGTGATATAATACAATAAAGTATAATATGATGTAACATAACATACTATATAGAGCATAAAACTATAAATGTCTGTGGTCAAAGAATTTAATTATGTGATGCTGATCCTGTGACATTTTTCTGACACTTGCATTATGGGCAGGTACAAGGTGAATTGTTATATATGTTTCATTTTTTATATATTTTGAAAAATATATGTATTCTATATTATTGAGAATAAAATTCTATATATATCTATCAGATCAATTTGAACCTTTGTTCAAATCTTTTATTCCTTCATGATTTTTTGATTACTTGATTATTACTAAGAAAGTTGTATTAAAATTTATCAATGATTATAAATTTGTCAGTTTTTTTCAGTTTCTTCTTCTTATACCTTCAGTTTTTGCTGAAGTTTTTTTAACAAGTTGAGACTATGTTATTAAGTGCTTAAAAGTTTTAACTTGTTATATCTTTTTGGTAAACTGAACCATTAACCATTAAATAGTCACTCTGTGTCCCAAATAATAATTTTTGCCCTTAATCTACTTTATTGGCTAGTAACATCCAATCCAATCCAATAGTGTCATTTGGTCAGTGTTGCCTACCACATATTTTTCAATTCTTTTATTTTCAACCATTTGTACCTTTATGTTGTAGATGTATCCCTTGTAAACAGCATATAGGTGAAATTTGTTTTTTAATCCAGCTTGACAATCTGTAATAAATTTAGTCTATTTGTGCTTATTACAATTCATCTATTTGAATTTATTTCTATCACCTTTTTGTCTTTTATTTATCCTGCTTTTTCTCTTTCTCAATTTTTTCCTCTATTTGTTCTTTTCTCTCCTTTGGATTCATTGGGTTTCATATACCAATTTTTTCCTCTATTAGTTTGGAAATCATATACCCTATTCTTATTATTTTAGTAATTCCCCATAAATTTGAACATACACATATAACTTAATAAAATTAAATTTTAATCAACATACCCACTCTCTTGTCCAAAAATACAAGGACTTAAAATGTTTTAATTCTGATCACCTATCCAATTGATACATAGTCATTATTGCTTTACACAGCCTAAAATATTTTAAACATCTTTTTTTGCTACATGGATATACTGCATAGTGGTGATATGTGGGCTCTTAGTGTATCCATTACCCAAATAATGTACATTGTATCCATTAAGTAATTTCTCATCATTCACTCCCTCCCACTCCCTACCCTCCTGAGTCTCCAGTATCTATCATTCCACACTCTATGTCCATGTATACACATTATTTAGCTTCCACTTACAAGTGAGAGCAGGTACTATATGTCTTTCTGTTTCTGAGTAGTTTCACTTAAGACAATGGCTTTCAGTTCCATCCATGTTGCAAAAGACATGATTTCATTTTTTAAATGACTAAATAGTATTCCATTGTGCATACATACCACATTTTCTTTATCCAATCATCCAGTATGGACACTTAGGTTGATTCCATATCTTTGCTATTGTGAGTAGTGCTACAATAAACATATGAGCACCAGATTCTTTCTAATATAATGATTCCTTTACCTTTGGGAAGATACTACGTAGCGAGATTTCTGGATCCAACTGTAGTTCTAGTTTTAGTTCTTTGAGGAATCTCATACTAATTTACACTCCTACCAATAGTGTGTAAGTGCTCCCTTTTCTCCATATCCTCTCCAACATCTCTTCTTTTTTGTCTTTTAATAGTAGCCATTCTGATTGGTGCAAGATGGTATCTCATTGTGTTTTAATTTGCATTTCCCTGATGATTGGTGATGTCGTGCATTTTTTCATATGGTTCTGGCCATTTGTATGTCTTCTTTTGAAAAATGTCTATGTCCTTTGCCCACTTTTTAATGGGATTATTCAGGGGATTTTGTTGTTGTTGTTAAGTTGTTTGAGTTCCTTGTAAATTCTGGATATTAGTCCCTCATTAGATGGATAGTTTTCAAATACTTTCTCCCATTCTGCAGGTTTTCTGTTCACTCTGTTGATAATTTATTTTGCTGTGCAGAAGCTTTTTAGTTTAATTAAGTCCCATTTGTCTATTTTCATTTTTGTTGCTTGTGCCTTTGAGGTCTTAGTCATGAATTTTATTGCCTAAACAAATGTCCAGAAGAGTTTTCCCTAGGTTTTCTTCTGGTATTTCTAAGGTTTTGGGTCTTACATTTAAGTCCTTAATCCATCATAAGTTGATTTTTGTCTATGGTGAAAGACAAGGGTCCAGTTTCATTCTTCTGCCTATGATTATCCAATTTTCTCAGCACCATTTATTGATGGGAGTGTCCTTTCCCCATTGTAGGTTCTTGTCAACTTTGTCAAAGATCAGTTGGTTATAGACATGTGGCTTTATTTCTGGGTTCTCTATTCTGTTCCATTGATCTATGTGTCTATTTTTATACAAGTACCATGTGTCTTAGTTACTATAGCCTTGTGGTATAATTTTAAGTCAGGTAATGAGATACCTCCAGCTTTGTTCTTTTTGCTTAGGATTGCTTTGGCTATTTGAGCTCTTTATTGGTTCCATATGAATTTTAGGATTGTTTGTCTAATTCTGTGAAAAAATGACATTGGTATTTTCATAAGGATTGCATTGAATCTGTAGATTGTTTGGGGCAGTATGGTCATTTTAATGATATTAATTTTCTGATCCATGAGCATGGGATGTTTTTCCATTTGTTTGTGTCATCTACAATTTTCTTTTATCAGTGTTTTGTGGTTTTCTTTGTGAAGATCTTTCATCTCCCTAAATATAGTCCTAGGTATTTTTTTGCAGCAATTATAAATGGGATTGCCTTCTTGATTTATTTGGTTCTTGGCTTGATCATTATTGAGTGTATAGAAATGCTACTTATTTTTGTACATTAATTTTGTATCCTGAAACTTGACTGAATTCATTTATCAAATCTAAGAGATTTTTTGGTGGGGTCTTTAGGGTTTTCTAGATATAAGATCATACCATCAGCAAACAGAGATAATTTGACTTCCTCTTTTCTAATTTGGATGACTTTTATTTCCTTCTCTTGCTTAATTGTTGCTCTGGCTAAAAGAAGATCTTTAGAGTTTAATTCTACTGACAATTTCAGAGAAAACTTCCACGCTAGGAAATCCCAGGGAGAAGACCTGTGCGGGACCCATTATTATGTTAATTTTTTGGCATGAGGTGTCTGGGCCATGAAGGTAGTGTAAAGAACTCCAAATGCACCCGGGATATGTCCATGGTGTTAAGATATTTATGGAGAAGATTCCCCCCAGCTGAACTAGAGCCCAGGTCAAAAGAGACAAACTTTCTAGAAAATTCTTTTGTGAGAAGCAGACTTACTGTATGGTACCCCGTTTACTAATCAAAGGGTTCCTCTCTCATGTCGGGGTCTCAGATCCAATTCCTCAACCCACTTACGCTCCCAGCCTTGTCTTCTGTTCTTATGTGGTCATTAAAAGGTACATCTCTTATTTACTGAGATGGGCAAATGACAGGGGGGAAGATGACGGAGGCAGTGCCAGCATGCTCAGGGTATTTCCCTTTATTTATGGCTCCAAGGATCTCTCTTACTTCTTTGTAAGTTCAGCTCTGCTATGATATTATCAAACATTTCCTGTTGTTTTGGATCAGGAGGATTTTCAAGTTATCTTGTCTATTGGGCATCACACAGCAGTCACAGTGACCTTTGGAAAAGGTTTATCTGGTCATGTCATTCCCTCCCTGCTTAACGCCCTTCAAAGACGCCCCTTTACCCTTAGGATAGACAGTGAATTCCTACTGCAACTTCACATTGCCTGCTGCAGCCTTCTCCCCCAACCAGCTCATGCTGGGTAGCTCTGGCCCTGCTCACTTCACTATAGCAACAGGCCTTTCACACTCAGTCTCTCCAATGCACCAAGCCTCCTACCACCCCACCTGGCAAACGCTGGGATCTTCATCTGGTAAAGTCTCCCCCTCCACCTTGCCTTTAGGTATTTCATGCCTACTCATTCCTCAGATGCCCTCTCAGTGATTACTTCCTCAGCCTGTCTTTACAGACTAATTCAGGGCTCCCTACTGCATGTTTTCACAGCACCTTCTTTGTAGCACTTATCTCAGTTTATGATTAGATACCTAATAGTGTGAGTATCTGCTAGATGTCTGTCTTCCCAGTAGTCTCTCAGCATCGGAACCTTGGCAGCTGGGTCAGTGCCTGGCTCATGGTATCAACGCATAAGGGGGCACTAAAGGAATACTGATTGAATTAAGATGAACACAGAATTTATTATAATGACCCATCGATGAAGGTATGAAGGCCTGAATTATGGCCTGACAATAGAATGAGAAGGAAGATCAGATAGGAGAGAGATTGAGAAGAATAACCGACAGCATCTGGTAGATGGATAGGAGAAAAAGTTTGAAAAGGAGCCATATTTCACTGGAATGTAACTGATTATTTTTATTTTAGCCCTAATGAGCAGCAAGTGTAAGAATGTTCAGGTAGAAAAGTCCAGTGGTAGTTGGAAATATCAGCACCATGCTCAGGAGGAGAAGACCTCGGTCATATGAACCTAGCTGGGAGTGGATTCCCTGGCTGAAGATGCAGCCTCCAGGCGGAGGCTGTGGGGAGAGGAGAGGACAGTGCTGAGGGCAGCAGCCCAGGAACAAAGGGTAGATGTAAACAGGGACTGTGGAAGCTCAAGGAAAGCAAGGATAGGTTTCCAACAGGAGATGTTGAGCCTGCAGTATCAAAGGCTACAGAAAGGTCAAGAAGAAATATTTTCACCATAAACCAGAAGACCCTATGCAGGTTAAATCCTGCTGTGAATTACCTACCCCTCTCCACTTTCATGACAATGACATCTCTTTTCAGAACCAACTTCAGAAAGGCATACAACCTAGAAGCATCTAGGATTTTGAGTCCTTCCGAACTGTGGAAAATGTCAACTTTGATTAAAGTACTCTAAAAGTTTTCAGAGATTAAAAATATTGCATGAAGAAACTATTAGTTTTTTGGGAATGTGTTCTGGAATTATCCAGATGTTTCTGAATGTGCTCTTTTTCCTTACCTCCCATCTCCCACCAAACAATAGCTATGCTTTGGAAACTTCTGTGTTGTTTGAGCCATTTTATTTCTGGTTCACACACTCACTATTCTAATATTACTAATATACCCAATATCTTATAAGTCATATATGTAAATCTTAGAAATCATACTTTCTACTCATTAATATAGATCTTAGGAAACCATATGGGGCAAGTTCAGTAATTCTCTTCTAAAATAACTCTTCAAATTATTTGGAGAGTAATAGCCCTGGCTTTAATATCATAAAAACAGACACACAACACTGCAAAATGAAAGAAGAACTTTCATTATTGCTACCTATATATTAAAAAGGAGACAGGCACTTTCTGACAAGTTCAATACTAAAAATGTTGGACTTCGCTAAGCAGAGTAGAGGGAAAAATTTGTGCTTGAATAGAAAGTTATGCGTTGTTTACAGCACACTCTTCCAGACTGTCTGATTCTTACCTATCATTACCCTTGGAGTATTTTACAATACTGTAAATTCATAGTGATGCAAAATAATTATTATCTATACATGCAAATTTTGCCCATTAGGTTCAATTGAGTTTTCTCCCCTACTGTGAAAACAACCAATTTTGCCACCATTTGCACATTCATTGTAATATTCTTGATCTATAAATGTGTCTGTCCTTTAGATTCTCCATTGAAATATCTATAGCATCTTACCAGTTCCCTCATTCATAATGAATTAAATAAAACCTTTAACATGTTTATTTAATATCGTAGGAGGGTCATGGTTAACCATTTTTGAAAATTATTATTTAACAAAGGATGACAGAATCTGCCTCATGAATTTAGAGAGACAATTGACAACTGATCTGAACCTTCAGATCACGGCCATGTGTCGAAAATGTCAGCTGCCATCCCAGCTGCTTTTGGTACAGTCTTGGGAAAAGAGTAAAGAATTGCTTCTTCCCACAACCCAAACCTCTATCGTCCAAACTCCAATCTATATGGGACATCTCAAACGCCATACAAGTAAAACTGACCTCATCCCACACCTGTCTGTTGACTCAGTGAATGAGTAAATGAACAAACGACTGAAGCTGAAACACCTACAAAAACTGGGGTTTTCATTTACCTCCATCAGGGCCCATACAGACTGGCTGCAGACCAAGCCTCCACCTCTCCCTCTGAGCTGTAAGTTAATCTTCCTCTTGGATCAGGGTGTCCAGAATGCCTGTTCACAATCCCACACCTCCCCTCCTCCTCCACCTTTTCTAGGAAATTCTTTGAGTTATTATTCTCAGAACCTAAAACGCACTATTGAGATGAGAGTCTACGATGGGAATCTGATAGCATCAAGACACAGAGAGAGATGCTGAAGCCACTCATTTTTTCCAAAGCCCGGGTCCAGGGGCCTTGAGAGTATAACTGGGTCAATCAAAGGGAGCCATTCAGACTTGAGGCCTGGTGGGATCAAGTTCACTTATTATTCAGCATTTCTACAGCCTTCAACACTCATTTCTCAGCACCCTTTGCCAGGGAGACAAAAGGCAGCCATTTTGCAGTAAAATGACCCGCACTGTCAGGGACGCTGATTCGCTCTTCCTCACAATTGCCCCCAGTGAGAGCTAAGGGTGCCAAAGCTGCTGAATTCAGAGCCACCTGCCTGGAAGCGGCAGCTCCAATCCAGCCACGAAGGGATAGAGCCGAAAACTCCACCATCTGTCCACAAGCACCACGGACACAGACAAACTGCAGCCCTAGTGATATTAATAGATCATTCTTATCAACTCACCAGTGTCAGCTTTGGGAAACGCCCCTGGGCACACTCAGTAAATCTACTTCAATTTTTTCAAAGAATTCGCGAAATTCGGACCTGCTATGACTACCCAGGCCTGAGTGAGACTGGGTGAGGTTTTCCCAATCAACAACCCCACCTCAAGAACGGAGAAATGGGGTGTCCTAAAGAGGGGCCAGGGCATCGTGAGAACAGGTCCATGGCCTAAGAGGGGATGGCTGCGGAGGTGGGGGGCTGGGAGGTGGGGGGCAGACAGCTCAGAGCTACAGTTCTGGTGTCCCAAGCAAGCCCCCGTGGGGTCTGCACAGACCCTGGTGCCTCAAAGCGTGTGGACAAAACAGGAACACACAGAGCTGAGCAGAAAGGCCACCCAGAAAGAAGCTCTGACAGGTGTCAGACAGGCACGCCTCCCCAAACCTCTGGAACCCCCAGACCCTGTCCTGTCCTTACAGCCACATCTCTGCAGCTCCACTCTGCCCACCTGCATGGTCTTTTTGGATGTGATTGGCTTGCTTTCCCCAAATCTACTTCAAGGTACCAGCAGGGCTGCACAGACCTGTCCAAAAGGCAGGATCCAAATCCAGAGTGGCCTTGTTCACAGGGACAGCATTGGGGGAGGTAGACGGTTATGGCGACCAGGCCCACAGGTGGCAGGGTGCTCACGGCTGGTGTCCACCAGACCCCCCTCACCAGCCATGCACCCCATTTCTGCAAGCGTTGGCTGCTCACAGCTCTCAGCTGCTCTTTCTCCAGAGAAGCTGCCTTGCCCAGGAGGTGACACACATGCCCCAGTCCCATGCCAGGGGCAGCCAGGGGCCAGTGGGTGGCTGACTGTGGTTACAAAAGGTGGCCCCTTTGCCCCAAGATAGGATCACCTGTGTGATGTTGTGCTCTGGAGCTCCCTGTGGGACCAGCTAGACCCCAGCGGAGACCACACCCAGCTTAGTCTTCACCCCCAGCCTGTCCTGCTCCCCTCCTTCAATTACTCACCTGCCCACAAATCAGGCTCTGCAACCAGAGACAGTGGGTGGCCACAGGAGGATGTTTAGGATTCCTTTTTCATTTACTCCTTCACAAGGGAGGTGAGGTGCTGCAGGCAACACCTACGCTGGCTTCCCTGAGCCTGTCTGCACACTGGCCCACATAGTCTGGCCCACCCTCAAGAGAGTTTTAATGTTCCAATAACCTAGAATTGGGAAAACCCTGCAAGGGGAAGTCCACTTTTACAATGCAAACATCCCTTTCAGAGCCACCTCTCCGTCTTGCGGTAGGACAGTGTGGTGTTGAGGGTCTGCGTGTTATTTCAAAGCAACCGGAACCTCAGATCTACTCCAGTGAAGGCTGCAATGGCTAACAAAAATGCCACAAGCCTCCAATTTCAGCTGCAATTAGATAAACTCAAATGGTCACATCCGTTATTGCAGTGTGACTCTTTAAAGTCCCACTGGCAGTTGTGTGGGTCTATGATGATTTTCAGGGGAAAACGGAGAAATGAATGCTTTATTATTATGGCTTTATTGGTCAACAGACTCTTCCAAGACACTGGACATCTGGAAGCAGGTGACAGAAGGAGTCATCAGAAACCACTGTATTCACAACTTTGTTAAACTGATCGTTTCTATTAGGCCCTTGGGGCTGGGGCAGCCAGAGAGAAGACAGAGGAGACTCAGGACAACCCCAAATAGTGCTTCTCCCACACCAAATACCATGGCACCCCACGCAGTCCAAGGAGGGCCAAAGAACTCAGGGAGTGGCTTCCCAGCCCTGAGCTTTGCAGTGGTCAAGAAGAAAGGGCTGCATCTGGCCAAAGGGAGACACAAAACCCACCCAGGCTGTGTCACCACTTGCCTCAGCTTTGAGTGTTCACCACCACCCAGGCTGGGACCTCTCCCAGGACACCCGCTTTGTGTCCAGGGCCCCTGGACTAGTGCCAAGGCTGCTCACAGAGCCCTCCACATTGCATCCAGGCGGCTTCTCCACAGATGCCTCCCCTCTACCTGACTCCTGGAGGCAAGCCATGGAGAGAGACCCTCGAGGTCTCCTGGGCTGGTGGCCAGGAGCTTTAGGGTCTGGCTGGGGGCTGGGGCCCTGCAGAGGTCCCTGAGCATGACAGCCCACATGCAAAAACAGTCACCATTGGTATGGCTTCCACTTACAGGAAATTCCCCCAATAGGCTGAAGCAGCCGCTACAGTGCCCCATGGAGGGCTGGGGACAGCAGCTAGGTGGGACAAAGGCAGATGGGCTTTCAGATCCCTGCTCTTCCACTCCAAGCCCTGTGATCTTGGGCCAGACCCCGGAGCCTTGTGCCCAACCAGGCAGGGCAAGAACAGCAGGACATGATAGTTGTGTGGGTCAAATCAATTACCTGCTGATGTGAAGAGTTTGGCGCCCCCCCCACCCCAGCCACCTGCAGACAAGCAATTTGAGCAATCCATGCCTGTCCAAGTCCCCCCACCACCCAGAGCCAAGCCGGACTGAATGGAGGAGGGGAGGGAAGGGTCAATCGCCTTAGGGATACCATCCCCTAGTCGGCTGACAAACATCTCAAGGAAGCACCCACCTCTCCAACAGTGCTGGGTCCCTCCTGTGTTCAGCAGGTCCCCAGCTGGGAGCAAGCCCTGTGCCCCATCTCCCAGCCCACCTGAGGGGGACAGCCTCACGACGGGTGCTGGGGAGACGTTGGCAGTGGGATCCCTGGTCGCAGGAGGTGGTGGCTAGAGTGTTTGGGCTGTTTTGCCCGTTCTGCTTCACACAGGCTCAGCACATTCAAACAGCACAGGGAGCACAGCTCCAGGCCTGGCCCCAGATGCGACAATTTTGGGAAGACTCATTCTTACTCTGTTGTTTTTTGCTCTGAAGAGCTCCAGTGATTGTAATCACACATTCTCTGTTATAATTAGCACTCTCTCCACGCTGTGGTTCCCCTGACTGCATCACCACCTCAGGAGCTGGTCCTCCCACACGCAAGCGATGTGTGAGTGTGTGTGCGGTGGGCGGGGAATGGGAATAAAACTCCTTTTGGAGGAAAGGGAGGCGAGGAGGGAGGGAAAAGAAAAGGAGGAAGAGGGTCAGTAATAGTGCTAAGTATTATTGTTGTTTCAGCCTCCAGAGGCCGAGGCATGGTCCGGCCACCCTCTTGCATGCTGCAGGGACCCAGCACCAAACCAGGGCGAGGGGGTGTGGACACCACAGTGCTGGTGACTGCCCCTCCCAAAGGTTTGGACTCTTCTTTTGGCCATGGTTTGTGGATGAAGCCTTTCAATCCAATAAATGTGACTGCGAAGTTCAAACCCAATTACCCACTTTGCTTTAAAATCCAAGTTACACTTTAAACAGGTACATCCACTTTGGAAAACTGTCTTTGAGGATCTACTAAAGGCAAACATAGGTATCCCCTAAGACTCTGCATCTCCACTCTGGAGTATATAAAATCAAAACGCGTATATGTGATCACAGAAAGACTGTACAAGAACGTTCTGAGCAGCGTGACTCAAAACAAACAAATCCTAGAAATCACTCAAATGTCCACCAATCCTCACAACAAAACAGTGAACGCAACAATGAATAACCTGCAACTAGACCTGACGAGGCAGATAGCTCTCATGTGTGTAACACACACAGATTACAGAAGAACATACACCGTGATGACAGTGAAATAACCCACAAACAGGCAGAACTAATCTATGCTGCTGGAAGTGGGGACAGTGGTCCCTCGGGGGAGGGGGTGACTCTAGAAGGACCATGAGCAGGTTTCAGGGATGTGCCTCCTGCTCTGTTTCTTGATCTGGCGGCGGCGATTTAGTTTGTAAAACTTCATCAAGCTATCCACTTAGGATAGATACACTTTTCTGTAGATACATACTAAATAAAAACAAAACGTTTTAAGTAAAGTAACAAAATGAATCACATTCTGTCTACGCTGAAACCGTCCTTCTCACTTCCCATTTGGGTTGAAAATGGAAAAGGCAGCGGGAAAGTGTGACAGCAGCTCAGGCTCCCATAAGAACTACCAAAAGTAAAATCAACTGAAGCAGGACCCAGGAGCAGGCTTCAATCAGAAAGCGAGGTGGAAGCTGGGAGGGAACGTGGGGGCAGGTTGGGATTTGGTGAGAAAGAGGCAGAGTCAATAGTCCCTCATGAGAGCTGCACGTCTCTCCTGCCCAACCTTCCTCTTGCTGGGGGCAAATCTTAACCCAACTGAACTCAGCCACATGCTAATGCCCATGCAATCAAGGATGACACGTGCATCCTGGCATGGCACAGGACTGGAGATAGATATTATGCAAGGGGAACACGTGAAGGATCAACTGTGTGACCCCAGTTCCAGCCTGGCCCTGCCAGTTTTGGGATGTCTCCAAGCTAGCATGTGATGTGAACAGATGTTGAACCAGAGAGCACAGATCGCTAGGATTTGAAAGGGACCCCACACCCAGTCTTCTCAGAAGGTAATTCTCATGCAATTCCTTCCCAGAAGATTAATAAAACCAAAAGTTGGTTTTTCAAAAAGATAAACAAAATTGGCAGCCCTCTTGCTAGATTGACAAGAACTAGAAAGGAAAGGACTCTAATAAGCTCAATCAGAAATGAAGAAGGAGTGGTCACTATAGACATCACAGAAATACAAAACATTATCTTTGAATATTATAAAAATCTATATGCCCCAAAACTACAAAACGTGGAGGAAATGGACAAAT
>CM052436.1:174252928-174284467 GCA_028533085.1 Varecia variegata
GATGCACCTGCCACCATCTCAGGGCCACTCCAGGAAGCCCGGTCCAGTGTGACACACTAGAACAAGTCAGGGAAAAGGGGTCAGGGGCTGGGAGGCCAGGTGGGTAAGGGGCCCAGAAGGTGCAGATACCAGGTGTCAAGAGTCTGGCCCTGAGGCCAGACAAGGTGCGAGTACAGAGGAGGAACAGCTGGGAGAGACACCGCAGAGGAAAAGTACAGAGATCCAGCTCCCCGGACACTGGCGTCATGAAGACACAGGGATCCAGGACACTCTGCTGTTAAACCTGGCTGTGCCAACATGAAGGGACCTGACTTTAGGGGGTAAGTCCATGAGTTTTGCTTTACATCAAGGCAGAGCACCTGAGTGAAAATAACGGTTTCCCCTTGTACCTTACAGACCTAGAGCCACGGCTAGTCCTTTGTACAAACTGGAGAAAGCATCCCCGCTCCTTGCCCTGGGTGGGCACACAGGCAGAAACGAAGAGTGGATAGCACCTTTCTGCACTTTTGAAAAAGGCAGCTCTTCCTCCGAGCGGCTGCATCTCCAGGCCAGGGTCTCAGCCCCATACATGCCTAAGCTGGGTGTCCTATGCAGGGCACGGCATGTGCCACCACATTAAATGGCCCTGACAGAGCACTGTTGAGTTTAAAAGATAACAGATGATATAAGAAATGAGTCAAGTATTCTTGGATAGAGAATAGTCAAAGAGCAAGAAGGTTAAGCACTCAGCAGCATTTAACTCAGTGCGAGCGAGTTTACACCGAGGAAATGACCCAGGTGGCTCCTAGACTGTCACGCCGTATTAAAGGCAAGAGCCAGCTAAGGCTGATAAACAGAGAAACTTCACAATACCCTCTCCTGGGATGGATGTGTGCTGTGTGTGTGTGTTGCATGTGCATGCACACCCTAATAAGCGTCTGTAATTATGCACAGTACTGTGATAATGAGAATCCTTGGACCTCATCTAAGCTCAGGCCGGGCTCTCCAGGAAGAGTTCCCGGAGGGCCTGCCTGCTGCTGGCCTCAGAACCATCTTCAGTGCTGGCCGACAGAGTGCTGGGTGCCCGTCCACCACCACAGGGCAGAGAACCAAACCCCAGGTCAAACATCAAAATCAGTAGTGTGTAACAGAAATGGTAGCCATATCACAGATGTTGGTCCTCCTCCAGCCCCTTCAGAAATACCCTCTGCCCACAGCCTCATTTCTTCAGAGCACCAGCAACTATGATGCTCCTACACTCCTGCAGCTCCCTCTCAAGTCACCTCTCAATAAAGCGGCAGTTGCTTCATCGACACAGAAGGCTCTCAATCTTGGCATTTCTAACACAGCCCATTAGGTCAGTCACTCGAGGAGCAAACCATATGCTTGAGTGTATGTCCACATGCAGAGGGCAAAATCTCTGCAACGATTTGCACAGAAGCGTTGCTGTAAGCCATGTTTACTGCGGTGGCTTACAGCAGTGCTTGTCAAACTTCTTTTCACATGCAGTGAGTTTAAACTCCATTAGACAAAGTTTCACGAGTCCTGCTCTCAGAGATCCCCATTCAGCAGGTCGGGGTGAGGCCCATGATTTTGCATTTCTAACAAGTTCACAGGGGACCCCAGGGGAGGCTAATCCAAGACTCTGGCTTTGAAAAACACTAGTTTATACTGTGAGCAAAAATTTATGACAGGCAGAAGAAATCCATTGAGCTGTGCAATCTCAATGGCTTTGTGAAACTAATAGAAAATCACATTTACAAAAGTAATTCTCATGAAATAAAAATGAATAATGATTCAGGGCATGCTCGGGAGCAAAACCATATTAGTCTGGCTGTAAATTAGCCTCAGAAGGAAGCCTATTTCTGACATCTTTCAGGAGGCTAGCGGTTCAAAGTTAATGATCAAACTAGAGAGACTCAGTGTCACCAATACAAAGACAATTTAGCATAAATGCTCACATTTTACAGATGAGAAAACTGAGAACAAAAGAGAACATGCAGGAAGTTAGTAGGAGAAGTGAGACTAGAACCCCTGTCTCTGGACTCTCTGCCCAGGACTCCTTCTGTTCTGGACAATGTCCCTCACACTTGCAAGCCAAGTTTCCTATCTATCCTTGAATGTTTTCATGGCAGAAACTATAAAGACGCCAGAGCATCATGAAGTTTTACTGTCCTTTGTAGCAGAACAACACAGATCAGTCCTGCACAACATCAGCATAAAAGATCTCATTCCTGGTGTCTCCTAAAATAAACCTCCATTCTGTGCTGACACTCAGAACGTTCATCAGAAAAGAGCACACCCAGGCAAGCTCTTATCTCCCCTTCCTCCTTCTTCCTACTAAGCTCTTCTTATCTCCCCTTCCTCCTTCTCTCCTTCCTACCCTACTTCCCAACGGACTCAAAAAACATTGCAAAACAAACCCCAAGGTGAAGGAGCCATCAGGGGACATTTATGGCACCTCAGAAGCCTGCAGCAGCATCCCTTCCTGGGCAGGACAAGATGTGTCCGTTTATGGTTTTCTTGGCTCGAGATTGAAAGATGATGTTCTTGCCATCTTAGGCAAAACAACTGTCCAGATCTGGGAGTAGACACCCTTCTCCTCCCAGGCTTAGAGCTGCTGTGTGCAATGCAGTTAGCACAGCCGGCTGTCCAGCCACTGGGGGCCTGAGAGATCCCCTCCCCAACCTCCGGACTGCTCATCGCTCTTGCGAAATAGAGTCAACCGTTAAAATTTTGTTTTTCCTTCTCATTTTGTTATCAGAGGAACAGTGAGTGTGCAGGAAAACCAAAGCAACTGTCAAGAAGAGAAGATAAGAAAAACAAAACATCTATTTAAAAAGTCAAGCTCATGATGTGACCCATTTAAAGGCGATGCCTTAGTCTGATACTAATAACCCTCTCGCTTCATCTTCCAAGTTGGCAGTTCCTCTTTGCCGTCACTGTTCCATCCACACCCTGCTTTTGCCTCCACTGGTGGTAGACGTTTTGGGGACTTCTGATGAAGAACAATTTTAGGTTAGAAGCACTAGCTAAGGTTGAAGAGATAAAGTGGGAATACCTGATGCCAGGTGGAAGACGCCTTCTCAGTAAGTCTAAACAAAAGTGTAAAAACCATTCAACAAACTAAGGCAGGTAGCCCAGTGCACAGAGCTCTACACAAACATGCAAAAGCCGCAGGCATCGTTAGCGGCTTTCCCAGTTAGTGCAGGCCTGAGGATTATTGCACACTTGGCAATAACTGGAGAGTTAATATGATTTATAGTAGATTCATGCACAAAGATGTCTAATTAATAGTATTAAAATTATAATACTATTATAAAATTATAATATTTTAAAAAAACAACAATAAATAATTATGAGCTATATATTCAATGGAATGCCAACCAGACTGTGAAATAATAATTTAAAAAATACAGTTACATTTATTTAAGATGTTATGCCACAAAAATGCAACATGGAACATCCTATTGAAAAGTCAAAAACACTACATAAAACATGGAATTTATTTTATGATGTCCACCTCTTATTTTATGAAAGGATTATTCAATGTGTGAGGAATATTTACTACCTATGCAAAAAAAAAATGTATGATGTGACCAAATGCTAGAAAGGAACATGGAAAATTAATATTTTGATAGTGAAAGGCACCATAATTTTAACTCAATTTCTTCTTTCTCTTTATTTCTATTTTACTTATATAGTTTGACGTAATTAAACCAAGGATGTAAATTAGGTTCCAGTTAGTTGGATGATAATGTCCCTTGGCAAAAAGTAATAATCCAAAAAAACATAATATCTATTGAGCTTCTCCTCCATACCAGGCACTGGGCACACATCGGTGAATGCACCAGACCAAGTTCCTGTTCCTGCTCTCAGGAAGCTGACATTCTAGTTAGGGGAGGGGAATAAAAACAAAATGAGCAAATAAATGTAAAACCATCAAATGATGACACAGGAAATGTAATATAAACACCCATGTGATGTGCACACAGCCACTCCAGGACTTCCTGTTCCCGCTCCAAGGGGAGTTAGACCACAGCCAATATTTGATACACTGGGTGTCTGAGTTTCCTACTGCTGCTGTAAAAAATCACCACGAACTTAGTGGCTTTAAACAAGCCCCAGTCTTACAGTTCTGGGAGTCAGAATCCAAAAGGGATCTCACTGGGCTAAGTTCAACATGTCAGCAGGGCTGCGTTCCTTCTGGAAGCTCTGGGAATAATCTGTTTCCTGGCCTCCTCCAGCTCCTGGAGGCTGACCCTGTGTCTTGGCTCATGGCCCCTTCCATCCCTAAGCCAGCAATCACGTCACTGTGACCACCACTTTTGTTGTCACATCACCCCCTCTGGCTCTGATGCTGCTGACTCCCTCTTTCTCTTCTGAGTACCCACCGTGGGAGCCGGGAGGCTCTCCCCATCTCAGGGGCAGCTGACTGGCAACCTTAATTCCACCAGCAACTTTAATTCCCCCTGCCATGTAACATGGCAGATTCACACATTCCAGGGGTTAGGACATGGACCTCTCTAACGGGGGCATGACTCCACCTACCACACTGGGGTCCCAGAGTCCTGTCCAACTCCCTGGCAGAAATGTTCAGTAACATCTCTTTCCTCAGAGATGTTCAGCACAGGGGAAACAGTGTAAGAGTTTTTTCTCAGAAAATATAAATACAAAACTACCCTTGCCTGCCTATGAGACTTTGTGCAAGTCACTTTAACTCAAATGAGGTTAATAACACCCAAGGCATGCTTCTGTGGAGATGATTATGAAAGAAAAATAAGAAAAGAAGTGTGAATCTAAAAAATGCAAAGACAAGCTAGTTAATATTAGATGGATTTAGTTGTTCCTGAATCTTTCTATTCATGAACAGAATTTCTTTTTCTTCGCAACACACTGAAAATTTCAAGCTAAAATCTGAGCAGGCAATCCAGGACACTATGGTAATTAGCCAACGGCACGTGAGTCACTCTTTGCCACATTCCCACTGAAGAAAATAGGGAAATGCACAGAAAGAAGCTGAGTGTGGAAGAGCCCCTAGCACACAAGAATGGGGATGACAGGTGGACCCTGGGAGGGCACATTGGTCTCCAGGTGTGACCCCAACCTCAGAAGCATGAGGCTTTTGCTGCTGTAAGAAACTGCTGTCAAAGGCATGCCCCACCCTATCAATATGTCTTTCTATATCCATCCATTCAGAGAACCCCATTCCTGGAAATGCAACCTACCGAGGCAAAAAGGTGGAAGGATGGTGGTACACTGGCTTCTGGAGATTAACAGAAAAGAGGAGAGATGGAAAGAACCGTGAGAGGGACATAAACCAGGGTGGTAGATTTTCATGCAGTGTCTCCAGATATAAGAACTAGGAAGAACCATTCACCGATCAAAATTACAATGAATAAAGCTCTATTTAAATATTTAAACTACCAGGCAACAGGAGCAGGAGATCCCCTCTTAGGCAAGCTGAGTCACCCTAGAAAAGTCAACATAAACATAGGAAAGTTGGTCAAGGGCCACACACATCAACCAGCCCTTCAGCTTAAGTGATGCTAATAGTCACCTGACACATGTGGCCGGGTGAGAGTGGCAAGGGTACAGGAGGGACAGGAGGGTCTGTCCACAGGCACACACATGGCTGGAGATTCTCTTTCAAAGGTGGATGACTCAAGAAAACTTTGAAAATTCTCTGCAACATAAAAAAGAACACTATTCTTTTAAAAAGAATCTGTAATAAGTAGAAGTAAATTTTAGAATTTATTTTGTAATCCTAATATACAAAGAAACATGGGATATATGAAAGAAAAACCAGTAATTGGAGAGAAAAGCTAAGCTTTCAATGGGAGTCAGCTAATATAAAGGTGGACAAGATATAAAATGGTTAAAAAAAACATAAATGCAAGCACAAAACACAAATGGGAATAAGCCATCCCCATAGTGCTAAAAATCAAATCATTGAGGAGAAAAAAAATGTAGAGACTCTTATAGAATAAAGATGAAAATACAAAAAGGTAAAAATGATGGAAGAGAGGATGACAGACATGGAAGACAGATGAATAGCTATCTAAGTTACATACAGTTCATGCCCCAGGAGAAATGACCCAAACAAATGAAAAGCCACAATCAAAGCTCATAAAAAAATAAAGCTACAATTACAAGACTATTTGAAAAGTACTAACATTGCATGACATTTTAAAACTTCTACTGTGAATCTAAAACTACCCTCAAAGTCAAATGTATTATTAAGCAAGAAAGAATAAAAATAAATTAAAGAGCTTAATTCAAGATATTAGAAAATAAAGGAGTTAAGAGAAGATTTTAAAAATATATTAAAGCTGTAATCAATGACTCAGAAAGGAGGGGAAAGCAAAACTGACAAAGAAATACAAGAGGTGGATCTTCAGAAATTGATAAAATAAACCAAATACAGTCACATTTGATCAAGGAAAAAAGGAAGAGAAACATATAAATTAGTATTGAGAAAAGGCCACATAATCATTATTGCAGAATAAGTTAAAACAAAAATAAAGGTAATGCATAATTTTGTTCATCTCTAAAATCTTAATCAAATTGATCTTTTTCTAGGAAAACAAATTACTAACACTGCAAGGTATCAATGGAAAGAAATTGATGCAAAATTATCTTTAGAGAAGACTATAGGCCAGGCGATATTATAAGGGCTTTTTCAAATTTTCAAGTTACAGATAATTCTAATGCCTCATGAAATATTACATAGCATAGACTACCATGGAGATCATCGATTCATTTTGTAAGTTAGTGTAATGCTAATACCAGAACCTGGCAAAGGAGCTACAGGAGCTGTCAATTTCTCTCATGACTATAATAGCAAAAATTTCATACAAAATACCAACAAATAAAATCCAATATCATATTAAAAGAAGAAATATATTGTGGCTATCTAGAGTTTATTTCCGAAGTGGCTTAAAATGGTCTCTCATTATATACATATATGTATATTTGTCAAACACTTTAATAAGTGTTAATAAGGCACTTGATCACATTCAACATCCATGGAAGATTTTTTTAAAAACATAGAAAACTATAAATAAAAGATAACTTTTACAGCACACCAAAAGGTAACTAACCAATAGCCAAAAGGCTCCATAGCCCAGTGGATAGCACATGGACTTCCAACACTAAAAATCTATTCAGCTACAGCATGAATCTAAAAACTCTCTAATAGCAAATTATTGGAAAATTTAATGGTATTGGTTTGTATAATAATTTTTTATTATTATTTATGTAATTTAAAATTTTTAAGATTAAAATACTAGGAAGAAATATTTTAAAGCATATATAAGGAATAAAACAGTAACAACAATAAGTAACAAATACCAGCATAGCTTTCACAAATAAATATAAAAAACAAATGGAGAAATAATCATGAATCTTGATGGATTGTTTTGAAAACCTTAATCAAATGAAGAAGCACTCTATGAATGAGAAGAATCAATGCTATAAAATGTCATTTTTCCACAAGTTATTCATAAATTTGTCAAAACCCAAAGGGATTTGGGGAAAATTTAATAGAGATTCTAAAGTTCACCTAGAAAGATAAACGAGTGATAATAGCAAATGAATTTTTTTTCAAAGTAAAAGGAAAGGAGTCTTGCCCTACTAGATAATTAACATGCTAATAAGTGACAACAATTAATTAATGAGTAAACAGAATAAAATAGGTATCACAAAATTGCCTGTGGTACATAAAAGAATAAGCATAGAATAAAAGTGATGCCACAAATGTACAGACACAGGAAAGATTATTCAATAAACAATGCTGGAATTAACTATTAAATCTGTTCATCTGTTTAAATTAACTCTTTATCTCAGGCTAAAATAAATTCTAAATGAGGAGTTAAATATTTAAAAAATTAAACCACAAAAATAGGGAAAGAAAAGACATTAAAAAATGTGAAATAAATATATGATTGAGATCAAGGATCTAAGACTGAAACAATGAAAAAATACAAGGAAAAAAGAGAAGTAGTTTTGAATAGGTAAGAATGAAAATCTTCTGTATAGCAAAAAAATAAGCAAAACTTTTTAAATATGGTAAAATAAAATAAAATATATAAAAACCTCTTACAAAGCATTAAGAAAAACACTATTATCCCATTATAAAAAAATGGAGACTGGACATAAACAAACTTTTCTCACAAGGAAGGAAATATAAACGCTCAATAAACATTTGTAAAATGTTCAGCCTCACTGGCAAAGAAGGAAGGTAAACGAAAGCAGAGACACCATCTTTATGCAATCAAACTGAATCTCAAATATATAAAAATATTTCTGGCAAGAGAACATCAACTTGTGCACTCTCAAACACTGCTGTTGGGATTTCAAATTTGTTCCAATTCCTGGAAAGTTATATAGTAATATGCATTTACCTTTACAATCAACACTATGCCCTTTGACACTGAACCAGCCTACAGAAATTGGCAGAGACTGTCAAAGACTTCTTTATAAGAACACTCATTGCAGTGAAGACTGGAAAATCCCAAAGTAATTCAAATGGAGGCTTGAATAAATAAGTATGACATAATCAAAGAAAACAATATAACATTTAAGATCATAGGATGTGGAATCAGACGGCCTGGATTCAAATCCTCCTTGGCCACATAGAAACTCTGTGACCTTGAGCAAGTTACTTAAATTCTTTGTGTGCTATTTTTCTTTGCATATAATATGGAGATAATAAAAATATCTAGTCTGCAGGGCTTTTGTGGAGATTAAAGTAGTCAATACTGGTAAAGCACTTAGTGCCTCAAGTATTCTAAATGCTCAATAAACATCACTTGCTGTAATACTAAGAAAAATATTGTGATTATTATGACTATTAGGAAGACATTAAAATTAGTTTTTAAGTTTAATGTCATAAAGAAATGCCTAGATAAGTTCAAAAGCAGGATCCACCAATTCTACACAATCTCTTTCACAATGTAGTAGGGAGCACTTCCTAACTCATTTTATGGTGCCAGCATTACCCTGATAGCAAAACCAGACAAAGACAGTTCAAAAAAAGAAAATTCCAGACCCATATCATTGTGATTATAGATGTGAAAGTCTTCAACAAAATATGACCAAATAAAATCCAGAAAATATAAAATGAAAAACACACCACGATCAAAAGGGACTTATTCAGGGTGTACAAGCTTGATTCTGTATTCAAAAGTCAATCCATGCAATCCACCATATTAACTGTCTAAAGAAGAAAAACCATGTAAGTATAGCAATTGATCCAGGAAAAGTATGTGACAGACTTCAAGGATTAGAAGGGAACTTGCTCTCTTGATAAAGCACATTTATGAAAAACCTTCAGCAAACATTATACTTAGCAGTGAAGAACTAAATGCTTCCCCCATAAGATCAGGGACAAGGCAAGGATGTCCATTCAAACTCAACATTGTACTGAAAATCCTAACCATTGCAATAAGGCAAGAAAAAGAAATCACAAACCCTGGATCTGATCTGAATGTTTATAGCAACTGTATTCATAATTACCCTAACTAAAAGCAAACAAAATGTTCTTCAATAGGTAAATGGATAAACCAACTCTTGTACTTCTATATAATGGAATTCTACTCAGCCATGGAAAGGAATGAACTGCTGATACAGAAAACAACTTAGATAAGTCTGAGAGGCATTATACTGAGTGAAAAAAGCCAGTCTCAAAAGAGTCCAGACTGTAGGACTCCATTTGTATGACACTGTCAAAGGAGAATATCAGTACAGTGACAGAGAACCGATCCAGTATCAGGGATGCGGGAGGGTGTGACTACAAAGGGGTATCTTAAGGGAGGTTTTCAGAGTGATATACTGTTCTCCATCCTGGTTGTCAATCAATTTTACTGTATTTTTGTTTAATTTTAAAAGCCGAATCCAAGATATTATATAGAGTATGGTACCAATTTTAACATATGTAAAGAAGGAAATACACCACAATGTTGGAAAATACTAAAATTGACCTATCTTCATGCCCAGATTTATTGAAAGTAGGAGTGATGAATTTTCTTTCTGCACACAGCCTAACAAACACCTGTGATTTGAAACAACCAAAGTGTGGCATCCCACTCAAGAGGTCTTTAACATCAAGTTTTCAAAGCCTGGGTTCTTAAGGTCCTAGGAAACTTTTCTGTTCAAATCACAGCCCAGACTTGCAACAACAGGGTTGAAAAAAAGTTGAAAACTTGTAAACTCAAAGACCCCCAACCTGAAGAAGTAATGACCATTTATTTTCAAAACAGCCAATCATTCTAATGGTCAGGTGAGGTGACTGCCCAGGTAGAAGAAGGTGAACCAATGGTACGAACTGTCTCCTAAGGTCAGGTAGGAGTGTTCCAACAGCCAGTGTTTCTGATTAAACAAATCTTTTGTTTGCTACAAAAAGTAGCTCAACCTGAAAATCTCTAACTTTTCCTGTGTAACAACTATACAGAATGCCAAAAAATCTCAGAGAAATTCCAGCATTTCGGAAATATTTTAGAATATGAAATAATTTTTACCAAGAAGTCATTTGCATCAACTGCATTTTTTAACCTTAACCTTCTGCTGTTTTTCCATAAGTATTTTCTAAGCAAGGAGTCAGAAAGCCTGGGTTCTGGCCCCCAATTCTGATTTCCTTTTATGTCATTCTTCTCAAAGGTAAAATCAGATGTTAAGACACATGGTCCCCAAGAGCTTCTCCATCTCTAATACTCTAAGACACAAATACTGGTGAAAGTAATATTGCAAGAGTCATGGTTAAACTGCTTGAATGAACAAACTACTTGAATAAACTATTTTCATGGGGCATTCATTCAGAAATATTGTGCAAATGACAAAAAAAATTATTCATCAAAGAAACCGTTAACAAGCCATGCATGGCCATTATCCGGCACTCAGCTCAGGTTACCATTGCTGAGAATAATAAAACAGCAGTGATTGAGAAAACCCTCCACGTCCTAATTTTACTAATGTAGATTGACCTACTGCTCATTTCCCTGCACAAACTTACAAGCAATCCTTTGGGTAGAGTGCAATATTATTGGGGATGGAATTTCCTTAATTCTTAAACTTATAATTGTTTAATTCATTTTATTTTTGGAATAGGTGATATGAGTTACTTAACTGCTTCTTTTGTACTAAAAGGCACATGTTAATGTGGTATAAAAGAGGAACACAAGGGATCCTTGTAGTATTGGATACATTCAGTATCTTGACTAGGATGATGAACATCCAACCCTACACAGGTGATAAAATTGTGTATAACTCAACACACACACACACACACACACACACACACACAATGAATACAGTAGTCCACCCTTATCTCTGATTTCACTTCCCATGGTTTCAGTTACCCAAGGTCAACCATGGTTCAAAAATATTAAATGGAAAATTCTAGAAATAAAGAATTCCTAAGTTTTAAGTTGCATGCTGATGTGAGTAGCATGATGAAATCTCACAACATCCTGCTCCATCCCACACTGTACGTGAATCAACTCTGTGTCCAGTGTCTCCATGCTGTCTACACTAATAGACTTAGTGTATTAGTGACTTAATAGCCGGCTCATTTTCAGGTCAACTGTTGCTGTATTGCATTTGTGTGTTCAAGGTGAATAGTAGTAGCCTAACACTATGTCACGATGCCTACTTCATTCACTGCACTTCATCTCATCACATAAGCATTTTATCATCTCCCATCATCGCAGGAACAAGGGTGAGTACAGTGCAATACGATATATTGACAGAGAGACCACATCACATAACTTTTATTACAACATATTGTTATAATTGTTCTATTTTATTAGTAGTTATTGTTAACCTCTTACTGCACCTAATTTATAAATTAGACTTTATCATAGGAATTACATATAGGAAAAAAACATAGTGTATATACAGTTCAGTACTGCCCATGGTTTCAGGCATCCACTGGGAGTCTTAAAATGTACCCTCCACAGATAGGGGGACTACTATACAAATAAAACTGCAGAAATCTGAATAAGATTGGTAGATTATATCAATGTTACTATCCTGGTTGTGATATTATGCTACAGTTTTGCAAAATGTTACCACTGGAGGAAACTGGGGAACATGTACAGGGATGTTTCTGTATTGCTACTTACAACTGCATGTGAATCTGCAATTCTCTCAGTAGAAATTTCAATTTAAAGAAAAGGATATGATGAAGATTAAGCCTTCCCCCATCCCCCCATCCTTAGCCATTAGTTCTCCCAGGATGCAGCAGCTCTTACCAGTGTCATCTGTATAGTAGGTAAAAGAGAAAAGGAAGAAAGGGGGAAGGGAAGAAGGTAAATAATTTGGGATGGTCCTGCTAAATATACAAATAAATTATTCAATCCTTATTCACACTCATAGTTGTGAGGGCTGAATATCCCTTGAGTCTAGGAGAGTGCTTCTACTGAACAAATCTCCCTCAACCCCAGCTTCCTCTCCATTGGATTCCCAGAAGTAACCAGGTCTCTTCCATCAAGTGATCTTTCTCTGGGAAATCTGACCAGCCCTTGATAAAGGTCTAAAACTAGAGACACGGCACATTGCCCAGTGAAACGGCCCCGTCAGATCATCTTACAGAGACATTTACAATCAACAAGACCCTCCTTTGCACAGTTTCCAATCAATGGCCCCACATAAATATGAGTAGATGCCAAAGATTCCCTGACCCTTGAAGAAAACACATAAAATGAAAACAGTATGAAATAAACGGACAACAGCAACTTGGAGAAACACAGTCCATGCAAGGAAAAGAAAACTTCAAAGACAACTATGAATCTATTTAAGGATATATGAGATGATATTGTATCGATAAAACAGAACAAGATGCTGTTAAAAACAACTTTCACAGGGAAAAAAAAAGCTCCTGGAAATTAAAAACTTGACAGCAGAAATTAAAAGCTCAGTATAGGAGTTGGAAGATACAGACAAGAAAATCTATAGAAAATAGAGCAAAAGGAGGAGAGAAATGGGAGAGAAGAGATAAGAAAATTCAAAGATCAATCAAGGAAGTCAAACATCCAAATAACAGGCAAACCGGAAAGACAGAGGAGAGTACTTAGGATGGAGGAAACCATAAAAGGAAAGTTCCCAGATCTGAAGAACATAAGCTTCCAAATTAAAAGAACCTGTAGATCCAGAAAAATGGATGAAAACAGATTCACACCAATCATATAATATTACATGACTGAATATTGGGACAAAACAGACCATTAGGAGCAAAGCAAAGAACATACATGCTCTTAGAGGAAGAAAACAAGTTTCCAAAAAAATGTAAAAACCAGAGCAGGCTAGAAGCTGAAAGTCCTCCAAGCAATGCCTTCAAAATTTCAAGGCAAATGCATTCCAAACTAATTCTTAACCCAGCCTAACTATCTTGTAAGTGTGGAGGTAGAAGGAATATATTTTCAAACACACAAAGTCTCAAACCTTTACTTTCCACACTGCCTATGGTCAGAGGCACCTGGAGTGTGTTACCTCCACAAATGTACACTGCAAATGCAGGAATAAGCCAAGAAAGACACCTATCTGTGTTCCAAAAAGCAGGGCTTTCCACACAAGGGAGAATTGAAAGAAATATGCAGGATGAAGCTAAAGGGAGATTGAGAGATGACAGCTGGGCAGCAGACTTTATAAGGAACTTGTCCAGACTAGAACAGGCCAGAAGAATCTGGTAACGATTTCTTCCAAAAGCAAACTGGATAGAATACTTAATGTCACTGTGCATATTGACAGGAGATTGAGGCAACTGGAGGAAAGTTTGGGCTTCAGTTAGTGATAAAGGCTTAGAAAACGAAGCAGACAAACACATATTAATTCACATCTGTCCAGGACAGGAAAATTAATTATGGTGTATTTTAGAGCTCAGCTATGGAGAGAATTTATGTGGCTGTAATAAGGTAAATACTGACCATTAACCTAACCCAGTGGTGCTCAGCCCTGGCTGCACACTAGCACCACCTTCATCTTTAAAAAAAAGGAAAAAAAGAAAAAAAAAATGCCCAGGCCACACCCCTGAATGGAGCATGACATCAGAAATTCTGGGAGATGGGACCCAGGCATGAGTAATTTTTAAAGTTCCCCAGGTGATTACAATGTGCAGAGAAGATTGAGAACCATGGAGCTAACCGAAGATGCGATGTTCACCCTCACATATACAGTTCCCAGACCTTTTATCTGCAGCCACAAGTGCTTATGATCTTGACTTTCAACTGTCAGCAGTATGTTCTACCTAAATGCTCTCAAAGTCAAAATATCCAAAAATGAGTTTCATGTTCTGTCTTAAAAATGGCATCTTGACTTAACAATGTAGAGTCGCGGTGCCCCCTTTCTCCTGCTCGCCCACGGCACCCATCATCCCCTTTGTTCTATTGTCAAAGTCCTGCTCGTCATTCCCTGGCCTCTATGGGTTCAAATTCCGTGGCAGACTGGCACACTAGCGTGAAAGTGACTTTTGCTAAAATTAAACAGTGCAGAAATACAAAGGGAAAAATGAAGAGACATATTGCAAATGTGAAAGTCCCCAAACCAGGTCACGGATGAGCTGACTTTCTTGGTTCACCCTCTCCTAGAAATAAGTAACTATTGACAAGCAAGAATGACGGCTAGGTTTCATGAGTTAAATAAACAATGCTTATTGGTTTGGACAGCTCCAGAAGCGACATAGGTCTTTCCCTGTTCCCTCAAGTTCCCACCTAAGCCCTAAACACTAGAGTTGAAAGAGTCATGACCAACATGCTCCCTGGCCCACAGGTGGATCCAGGTAAGTTGAGTTTTTAGGTATTGCCATTCTAATCCCACCCCCACCCCCTTCCTGCACATCATTCCCATCAAAAGGCCAAGGCTTCATTTGGGGTCTATGCCTAAAACCAGATCCCCTGTGGCAGTCCCCCACAGTGTTTGGGGAGCCAACTGACATCCTCAACAGAAGTGAATGAGAGAATTTGTTTCTCTTCCACCTTTATCAGCCCTGGATATGATCCCACGTTCTAATTTCTGCCAATCTAATATTGAAAAAAATGGCATTTCATTATTTTTAAATGCAGATTTCCCTGTCAAGATTGAGATTAGGGTTGTAACTTGTGTCTACTGGCCATCTGCAATTGCTCTTGTGTAAACTGCCTGTCCGTTGTCATTTTGCCCGGTTTTCTATGAGTCTGCCTTTTTATCTCCCATTCTCTATCAATCTAATTCCTTTTGTTTTTCAGGTTCCAGCTTCTGCTGACCACCACGACCTCCTGCATGCCACGCCGTATGTCTCATTTGTATCTCTCATAATACATGAAAATTACAATAGTTGTTCAGTGCCTCTCTTCTCACCCACGCTTGAGCACTGTAAGGATGGATACTCGGGGTGTCCATTACAGACACCACTGTTACCCCGGCAACTAGCAAAAAGCCTGTCACGTGTTTAACGAACAAATGGACTGGATGAGGTCCCTGTGTCTTACACCGTCGGGATCCAGGCAGAAACTCCCTCAAGAGGTTCCACTGAAGAGTGTTTCCTAACGGGATGGTCTACAGGGTGAGGGCAGGGCTTGGAAACCAACAAAGGATGGTGTAGCCCCCAGGCCTAGCAATGACGAGGAGCACCACCACCCCCAGGGGAAAGAGGAATGAGAAGGGAGCAGCAGGTCAAACCCTAGGAGACCTGTGGCCCATCACCATCTGGCTCATACAAAACCTTCTTCCACCTGAATCCTTAATGCTTCAGGTTCTCAAATCCTACAGGATAACTCCATGTGTGAAGTCACTGCAAACAATAAATAAAAATAAATGTCAAACAAGCTCTCCAGAAACAGAAGGAAGGAATAGACCAGAGAAAACTCTAATTACCTTCCTGGCAGCGCAATCCATTTGCTTTGCAACTTTGGGGACATTCTCTGCACTCCCCACACCCCAGTTCTCCATGATGAAAGTCTGTGTGCTGTTATTCCTCCCCAAAATTCTTCAGCTCAAGGAAATGAAACCTCCTTACAGAAAAAGAGAGTTGCCAAAATCCTAGCCTATCAGCCAACTTCCACCAGGCCTTGGAATTCTCACCAAATAGCTGGTTTTGCAATTCTTTTGGCTTTGCCAACCCTCCAGGATAAATAAAATAAAATAAAAAAAAAAGCTTCCCACAAGGATTCGAGCCTTGCAAGTGGAGGAAATGTTTGAGAAAAATCTGGGTTGATGAGAAGCTAAGAAAAGCCAGGAGGAAAGAGGCACGTCTATATGTGTTTATGCAGAAAATAGAAAGGTTGAAAAGCAATGTGTTTCTAAAATACTGCTTCTATGAAACCAACCTTCTGTCATTCCTTACTCCCCAGTGGACTGAAAAAGGCAGGGTGATTCCTCATCTTCTATTCATGTCCTTCTCAGCTGAGGCTGGAAAATGCAGCCACATGTAGCTCTGACGTGGGTGGGCTTGGGTTCAAATCCTGCCACTTAACGAACTGACGCCAGGCACAGCATTCCACTTTCTTCAGCTCAGTGCTATCCGTGAAAAATGGGTAGTAACAACATTGAGTTTGCTGGACTGGGGGCAGAATTATAAATCATGACAATAAAATCTGTGCCAGTTAGTGGTCTCCTAACACATGATAGTTAGTTTTTTATCACTGGCACTGCAGTTCAGAAATCAAAAGAGCTCCTTTATTTAACAAATATCTTTCATATTTGCCTCTAAATTTAAAAAATATCTTCTGAGCTCCCAGTATCGGATGGGGGACTTGGGTGACAGAAGGGAGGAAAATTCATAGGGTCCCAGGTCTCCTGGAACTTACAACCTGTGAAAGAACAGATGCTACTCAAATCAAGACCAAATGCATACATAACTGCCAACTGTGATAAATGCTACGAAGGGAAAAGACAGTGTATTCAGAGAGCAAAATGAAGGCATAGGGTCTAGTCGGAAGGTCTGGAGCCAGGAAGTGAAGGATTCACTCGCTGTGGTGGTGGATGAAGCAGTCCAGACAGTGGTGGGACCAGCACGTGCTATGGGTTCTCAGATCCTGAGGCTGGAAGAAGTGTTGCCATTGTGAGGGGCAGAGGAAAAGCCAGAGTGGGGAAGCGTGGAAAGGGGCAGGGTCCAGGAAGGCCAACCGAAGGATCCAAGGTTGCTGTCATAGCCCTCTGAGGAATGGGAAACCACAAAGGCAAAGATGAGCTCTTAGATCTGAAATTTAAATTGACAGTTCAAATCTTCACCCCCTTTGCAAAAACCACACCTAGACCCCATGCCAGTTAAGATGAGCAACAACACTTTCATTAGCAGAAGACACTTCAAAGATATTTCACTCCTAAGCTACAACCCCTCAAATCCCTGGATTTTCCAAAGGCAGCCAGCACAGTATCTCCCACCGCAGAGGCTTTTATGTGATCCTACACCCCTCCACTGAGTGAGTGGTGGTGTCTATACCCTCCTCCTTGAAACTGGGCTGACATCTGCCACTGCCTTGACCAGCAGAAAATAGTGGAAATGACACTCTGTAACTTCTGAGGCCATGCATGTTCTCTGGGGACACTCGCTCTTGGAACCCAGCTGTCATGCTCTGAGGAAATTCAAACTGAGTCACATGGAGAGGCCACATGTAGTAGGTATTCTGGTTGGCAGCTCAGCTGAGGGGCCAGTTAACCAGCCACATCAACTCCAGACATGGGAGCGATGCTGCCTCCAGCGGCTCCAGATCCAGCTGTGGAGTCAGCCACCCTTGCAGTCTTTCCAGCTGAGGTCCCAGACATAATGAAGCAGAGAGAAGCCACCTCAACTGCCTCCTGTCCAAATTCCTGGCCCTAAGTATCCATAAGCAAAATAATAATTATAATAGAACAGCTATTTTACGCCACTAAGTTTTGGGGTGATTTGTTACACAGCAATAGTAACTAGGACAGAAAGTATTTCAAAGTTTTATATATGTACATATATGTACATATAAATATATGTGCCTCCTAGAGAGGCTGTCTATAATTACTTCTGAGTTAGAATCCACACCACTTCTGGAAAAAGATGGCCAGGTCATTTACGTCAAAGAAAAATTAAACACTTTTAAGCCACTCAAAATATACAAAAGTAATCCATTCTCACTGCAAAAAGAAAAGAAAACCCTCATTAGCAAATCTAACACTTTATTTCAATTGGCTTTGAAAACAGAGATCAAAAAATGAGCTCTTCATTCATAACAACTAAGTAGGGCACCTAGGGCTTGTCTTTCTCCACCACTGAAGGCTCAATGTCTGAAAAGAGTGTCTGCAGATAAAACAAAGCAACGCGTGTAAGGTGTACTTAGCATAGTGCCTAGCACTTAAGAGCTCATCAAATTCCAGTTATTATTACTGCTTTTGTTGTTGTTAGAATTAAAATTTTTCTCGATTCTACCACTAACTCTTCCTGACCTAAATTAAACCACCCTCATATTCTATCTCAGCAAAAAAAGATCAGTATACATTCTTTACTGTACTGAATAACTTTTCAGTATACAGCTGAAAATTTTTAGCATATAACCAAATCTGAGTTTGGTTGGATGTTAAGAAAGGGATCTCAGATTCCATATGATTATAAATGTTATACGACATTATGTAACATAACTGTCACACATCTCTATTTGTTTTGAATTTTCCTTTTTAGGAGCAAAGAAAGCAAAAGAGAGAGAAAAGAAGGAAGAAAAGGAGGGAGGGAGGAAAACAAAGATCAATATGTATTAGAAAACAAGCTTCTGGGAAGTTACATTTAACAATCATTGCATGGCTTTCAATGTGAATAAATATAATATTACCTTTGATCATTATGAAGGTACCCCCATGATATTATATAAATATTACAAAGCTGCACCCAGACGGTAGCTTGAATATCAAGGAACAGAGGTAGGAACAAAAAGCCAGGTCACCTCACGTTGTTTTCTTTCCCTCTACTCTTCCATTGCTGTGTGACCTTAAGCCAATCTACTCAGCCCCTCTAAGTCATAAGGACTTCAAAGCATGGCTAAATTCCAAACTTCAGTATCCATACTGAAAGGACCATCAAGTAGAGTGGCCTCCAAGTTTCCAGGGTAAGTCACCATTCAAATGCTTAGGTATGCTGAATGACAGTTCCCCAAGCAAAATAATCATTTTCAGATTCACATGCATTAATTAATATGTTAATAATTATCTTGAAAAACCTGTGCCTTGCTGAAAACTACTGCTGCGCATCACATACTGAAACCATCAATATCTAATGGAAGAAGAAGTAATTAGAGACAATTTCAACATGCATGTCATTTGGGGGAAATGAAGGAGGCTGGCTGGCATCTCCCTTAACACTGTTGGCTTTTCCCTGTTGGATTTTCCATTGCTAGGGTTGGGGGCTTCCTTGACAAGGATGGGAGGAGATGGAGAGGAAGTGAGAGGGAAAAACAGGATGGGAATGGTAGGAAGGAGAAAGGGAGAAAGTAAGGGATGGGGGAGAGGGCTGTGCTATGGAACTAAATCTGAGTCAGTGGCACCTGATCAGAAATGTCACTGCCAGGGAAACCATTTCAAAATGACATTCTAGTCACCAGGTTTCAAGTTTGCAGAGTGTCTTACACCCCTCCCCCTCAAACATCCCAGCTTTCCAGGGCCCAGGCAGCCCCCTGCTGATGATCGCCTTAACTGTATGGGTCACATTCTCCATCCAGAAAAATGTCTTTTAAATCCTGAAAAGTGGTGGGAACTCTATGACTCACAGAGCCCCAACAAGCCGGAAAAATGGCTGGCATGTCATGGACTTGGAATGGCCCTCTCCAAAGGTGGCATGAACTACAAACTGGCTTTGCACTCATAAAAACTGGGAAGATTGAAAGGGGGTTAATGAAAACCCTCTCAGTGACAATCCATCAGCAGACTGATGTCTGGCAGGTCCGAACGTGCCCTTGGAGAGATGTCCTGCTTCCCTTCCACCGGCACAGCCCCCTTCCTTATGTCAGAACCCATGGACAGAGGATCTGGGCTTCGGGAGCCCTGGAGAGAGCCGTGCAATCTTTACCGGCTTCCCTGAAGATCAAGAGGGACTCTCTCCCATTACCATATAAGATGAAGTCTGTTAAGAGGTCTGCTGAGACCTGCACGAAGACGGACCCACCATCCGGTTCCACCACCAAGGGACAGACCCACTAATCTGGGGGAGATCCCTTTTTAAATTGACAGCATCTTTAAAAATATTTTACTGTCACCATCACAATGTCCTTATGCTGCACCTCATAACACCTTGAATTAGAGCTATGTCTGCCTTAACACCACAGCACACATTTGTAACTGCTTTTACTCACAGCCGTTTCCATAGCTGTCTTCCCACGAACCCCGCCGTTTGAAAGGCCGGGATCTAAAACCATTTTACAGTTGTTCTTCCAAGTCTTTCCTTAGTTTTTTAGACAGCTGCACCCCGGGGTCCAAATTGTTTTCAGCAGACAACTGTTCTGAGCACATTTCTCTACAAGATCTATTTCAGCTCAAGAAAGGCCAAGGACAAAGACAAAAGTAGGACGGACCCGTGCAGGGCACCGCGAAAGGCAGTCGGCTCCAAATCATTTCTTCCACACAGCAATTCTGCAAAGGGGACCCTATGGGAAGGAGTCTATGTCTTCCTAGCGAGTGGGCAGTTGAAGAGAACAAGTCCATTCCTAACCCCTAGCTGGATGGCCAACACTTTTTTCCTACCCGAAGTTCCCGGCACCTGTTCTGAAAAGAACGGCAAAGAGCTTTCTACACGGTCCACCCCGCCCGTGCTATGAATATATGGAGAATTATGTGTTAACCAGTCAACCAACCCCATTCGATCCTTCAGCAAACCATGGAGTGTACAGGTGGTTACCTGCACAAGTACTGAATCTTGCCAGGACAACTTTATCGCTGGCCTTGGGGGGCTTGTCGAGGGCAAAACGCCCCACGAGCTCGCGGGTAAGAAGCGCAGAGGCAAGAGGCACAGGTAAAGGTTCCCAGGGCACCTGGGCGCCCACGCTGCCGGCCGCTTCTCCGTCCCGCAGTCCGAGCGCTCGAGGTCCCCTCCTCCCGATCCACTGAGCGGGTATGGGGAGTCCCAGTGCCCGGCGCCCCCACCCGCCCGCCGACCCAGCCTGCTCAAGCCGGGCTGCCCGGCCGGGCCGACCGCAGCAGCCCCGCGCCCAGCCCAGGAGCCCCGAGCCGCCGGAGCCGCAGCGCCCACTCGGGGCAGGCAGCGAGCACTCACCCTTCTGCTCTCGCAGGCTCGACAGCGACCAGAGCAGCAGCGCCACCGAGGCCAGGAAGCAGAGCTGGCTCAGCAGAAGGTCTCTCCGGCGGCGGCGGCGGCGGCGGCGACGCGCGCGGTCCTCGTCGCCGGGCGGCGGCATCCTCGGGCGGCCGGGCGGTGGCCCCGGCAGGCGACGGCCGCTCCTGTAGCGGGCGGCCGCGGCGGGGACGGCGGCGGGAGGCAGCCCTGCGCGCAGCAGCCGCGCGTCCTCGCTGCGCTCCCACCCGGCCGCCGCCTCCGCCTCCTCTTCCTCCTCGCCGCTGCCCGTCTCCTCTTCGTCGCCCTCGTCGTAGCTATCGCTCAGTCCCTCCTCCCCTCCCTCCTCCTCCTCCTCCTCGCCGCTCGCCAGCGCCGCCGCCTCCCGGCGCTCGGGGTCCCTCTCCTCCTCGCGCGCCATGGCTCCCACGCTCCGCGCCCGCGCTGGGCCTGGGGCGGCGGCGCGGCGGGGGCGGCGGGGGCGGCCGGGAGGCGGGGGCGGCGGGGGCCGAGGAGGAGGAGCGGGGCAGGACCGACGGGAGGAGGGCCCGCCGCTGGCTAACTCCGCCGGCTGGCGAGGCCACCCCGGGCTGGCTCCGGCCTCGCCGGCTACAGGAGCGCGTCGCGGGGCCTCCCGCCTACTCCATGGTCCGCGCGCTGGGGCCGGGGCCGGAGCCGGGGCCAGAGCGCACTGGGAGCACGAAGCGACCCGGGAGCACGGGCGGGCGCAGCTCCCCGCAGCCTGCAGCGGCGCCGCTGGTGTGGCCGGGGTCGGCGACAGGAGAGCGCGCGGGCGCGGAGGGGCGGCCGGGATGCAGCCAGCGCTGGCCGGCTCGGCGGGGAGGGGGCGCGCGGGGAGGAGACTGGGCTGGGGAGGGAGCCCCGTGTGCAATCCTTCAACCCTTCGGTACCTGGGCAGGGGAGGCGGCCAGGGGGGGCCCTCTTGGGAAGCACACACGCCGCCTCTGAGAGGCGGGTCTCCACCAAGAAAGATTCGCTGGAAACTTTTGGAGAAATCGAGGGTCTCTTCAGCCCCCTCCCCACCTGCTGCCCAGACTAGGAGCGCCAGGAGCGCGCTTGGCTGCACGCGCCCAGCCACTGGCCTCGCCTCCTCCCGCGGGCCTCCGGGGTTTCCCTCGGCCCCCTTGTGGGGATCCCCCTGCACGTCGCGCCTGCTCCGGTCCTGGAACAGGCCTCCCCGGAGGCTCTTGGCTCGCTCAGGGTGTCCTGGCTCCCCCCTCTGGCCCGGGCTCACACTTCGCTTTCTGATAGTGCTGGACCAAGCCCAATGCTGTGGCTGAGAGAAGGGGGGCAGCTGGCACAGTCCCTGGGGAAGGCGGCCTGAAGAGGCTGCTGGCCTTATGCAAGGAGCATCAGCCCGCCCCTACCCCTGAGGTTAGAGCCCTAGTCCTCTCATCCCCTCCCGCCCCCCTTCCAGTTCTCCCACCCCCACATACCGAAGGTGTCGGTTTTGGAGAGGACATCTAGTGACCCCAGGCACAGCCCACTCTCCCTTGTTGGGCTTCCCTGGACGCTTCCCAGGTGCCTCCCTGGGGCTGCTGGCTGGGATGAGGAGGAGATGCCATTGTGGTGGGGCTGAAAACAAAAGGCTTGTTCAGAAAGGGAGCACCTAGAAACCAGGTGTCTGGGTGACTGTATCCGTGGAATCTGCGCAGATCAGGGAATTTAGCTGCAGACCCTAGGGAGGTGGGGAGGAAGGAGGGACCCTCTGTACAGGTGTCTCCTGCCTAGGTGTCGGAGGGCCCACAGTGTCCAAATGAGTCCCAACCTGTGGGTGACTTTCTCCCTCACCGCCTCCGGGATGATCCCTGACAAATTCTGGGGAGAGCGGGGTCACAGCAAAGGACAAAGTAAGTAGTCATAGGTGGCTTCCTTTCCACAGAAGGTGCATTTTCACGCAGAAAGATTTTTGTTTCCTGGACATATCATTTATTTACTCGTGTTCTCAGCTTGGCATCTTCCCAGATACACAGAGTACCTTCCCTGCGCCGCCAGAGTGGTTGTCCCTTTAACTTTGGTTACCAGAGACTGCGGAGGATGTAAAAATATGTAAGTTAATCCAGGCTAGAGCGCGCGCGCGCGCGCGCGTGTGTGTGTGTGTGTGTGTGTGTGTGTGTGTGTGGAGAATTCTCTGGTTGTGTTCTCTGTATCAAGCATTTGGAGACACAGAAGAGAAAATTCAGGAGCTCAGAATAATTCAACCAACCAGGAAGGATGCTCAAATGAAGGTTTTCTAGTGAAAACTAGGAAAAATAAAAGGTGAGAGAGGGAATCTGGAACTAATTGTGTTAGAGAATGAGCACTAACCCAAGGGGGAAGCTGCCATAGACACAAGGAGTTGTGCGATCTTGGGGGGTGGGAGGTATGTTAGCGAGGCAGCCAGGAGGCGGAAGGGGAGAAACCCAGATCTGGCCAGTCCCTAGAAGTTATCTCAGCACAGGCAGCGACAGAAAGAAAGAAAGAAAGAGTGTTGGGTGCTGGGGAGATCACTCATGTGGCACATGGAAATGATTCTTTCAGTTTATATTCATTTTGACAGATTTCAGAGCAAAAGGAGCTGTTGCAGTAAAGTGGGGAGAACGAGCTCCTCAGCCCCCACCCAGGGAAGAGAGGTGAGGCCTCTGGTCCCCAGCCTGGCAGCATCGTGGACCTGCTGGGCTCCTCAGCCTGCCCAGTGGTGGCTCCTGTGCAGGAATTTGCCTGGCATCAGGGAAGTCCTTGTCCTTCTTCCCTCCATCAGGCAAGAGTCGAGGGAGCAGGCTGTCATGCAATCTGTCAGCACTGGAGGAGGAGAGCAAAGGCAGATCTTGGGGGGCAGCTCCTCTACCAAAGAAAACAGTCATTTTTACCCTACCTGCCCCCCTACCTGCTTTGGAAGCTCCCCCAGGAAACTGAACTGTGGACGGAACAGGAGCTGAAATGAAGAATGTGCTTATTATCTTTCACTATCAGGATCCTCATCAATCCTGAGGTGGCTTTTGCCTTTTATTTCTTAATCTGTTTGCATTTGATCTCACATTTTGTGTAGCCTTAAGGAGAAAAGTCCAGGCTCTGATACTTCAGTCTGAGAATTACCTTGCCTGGAAAGAGAGGCATCACCCCCAGATGGCGGGGGGAGGTCTTCACCCTTCCAGGAATAAGACAGGTGGATTTACAGAGCAGCTCCCCACCCTGGGCTGGGTGCAGGGGTCCCTGTCCATGTCCCCCATTTTGACCTCCCATAAACATTTCAGTTTCAGTTCCATGCAGAGACATTACACCTGACATGGGGAACAGAAGTGGTTCATCTTTCTCCTAGCTCTGCCTTTATGGTAGAGAATAAAAAGCCTCCCACAGCCATGTTCACTGACTCTTAGCTCAGGCCAAATCTTCCATCCCCCAGTGAGTGGGATCTTGTCTGTGTCCAGACCAGGTACATCTCTGTACCGCCACCAGCCTTCACTTGCCCGCAGCACCCAGACATGACAGAGCAGTTTCCAGGACAAAGCAAGTTTGTCTTCGTAACACCAGACATTGCCAGTGGTGTCAGACAAGGGAAGAGCAGAGAGGAGGGAAAACCCGGAGAAGCCACTTTCTTGGTAAAGTGACAAGTCAGCTTCCTCGCCATGGCTGCTCTTAACATAAGGAGACATGGCCCAAGCAGAGAGAGAAAAGACCACTAGATGTTCATGGAAAAACCTTTAAACCCAAGAAGACCAAGTGTTGGCAGATGGGGGAATAAAAGAGAGGGAGTTCCCCAAGGAATATTCTTGGAACAATCCTCAGAGATAACACCCTCTTCATACCTAGGGACTTGAAGGTCCAGGCCTTCTGTCATGGCAAGACTCACACGTCGCCTCAGGACACTATTGCATGAATAGCACTGATCACCTCCAGACGAATGTCCCCTGCACATGCACCGTCATGTAGATTTGGACAAAACCTCAACTTCACTAAGGAAGACCTAACAACTTATTTTACTCCCCATTCTTGTCCACTGCCTTATCGAAAGGCCAGTAAAACTGCTTGTTCAAACACTTCCTGAACTGGCAGCATTTCGAAGGACAAAAAATAATCATTTCTATGTGCACAAGTCCACACTTCCTACATGAGAGCTTTAGAGTGCTGTGTCTACAAGGTGGGCTCACATTATTTTAGGTGTTGAGTTTATGACTGGAGTTAAAAGAGACTGCTTATTTTATTAATATAATAGTTTCTAATATTTAATTTTCTTTTTGCTCGACTGTGTGCATTTGTTTGGTGATTTTAACTAACCACATGGAAATAACTGTAGATTTTTCCTAGTGGACTGTTGTTATATTCAGCTGCTTTTTCTTAATTTGTTGAGGTATAATATACATGCAGCAAAATGCACACAGCTTAAGCATTTAGCTGGTGACTTCATATATGTGCATGTCCCCTACATGGGGTCCAGACAAAGACATATGACATTTCCTGCCCACCCCAAGTCTCATCCCCCTTGTGCCAACCTCTCACCAGGCAATAATCCCCTAGAGATAACCCCTCGTCACACCCCTCTTGCCCTAGGTCGCTGTTGCATGTCCTGGAACATCAGGCAAATGGAGGTTACTTTTGCTCATGTTTGTTTCTGTGACATCCTGTGACATCCGTCCATATTAGTGTCCGTGGCTGTGATTTGTCCTTTTTCATGCTGTGAAGGTGTAGGTTGTTTTTACCTACTGCTTCAGTTCCCTTCCAAGTTTAGTGTAAGCCAAGAATAATCAAACCACTGCATCTGGATCAGAGACAAATGACCTCCCAGGTTGGCTAGTTTTATAAGAAACTTGTGCTGAAATCGAAACAGTCATTGGCTGCTTCTCAAACCAGTTAGACTACATAAGGAGGGGCCCAAGGGTAACTGCAGGAGGACAAGTCCACTGACATACCTATGGGGGTTGCTCTTAAAGACAAGCACGGAAGAATTCCTAAGACGTGCATAAAATTTTGAGGCAGCTTTAATGGAAAAAGTCAGTACAACCTATTTACCATGCACTCTTTCTATACCTTTTTCTTTTAAAGGAGAGAAAAGTAGAACAGGTACCATCAGGAAAGAACATAAAAGAATCTGTTCGTGTGTAAGCATCCTTTCGATCAAATGTTGGTGGACATAAAAAGCATGCGGGAGCTTGTTAGTAATGTGCGTTCCCAACGCCAGCCTGAGGAAACGGGGTTCAGGAGGCCTGGCAAGCTGCATTTTTACAAACTCCCAGGGATTCTTTTGTATTAAGGTTTGAGACCTGCTGTTCTAGAGAAGGAGACAGATTAGCATATATGGTGGATCCTGGAGGGCAAATCTAAAAGGGAAAAATGTATTTATTACCCAGCTCCTACGTGTCAATACTTTTAATTGACTTGTTTTGGGTGTTGGGAAGAAATAGACAGAGAATATGCAAACACACCCTTTAGCTAGGTCTGTATCTATCTTCTGTTTCACATGAGTACTAGTAAAAAAAAAAAAATGACTGTTATGAAACATAATTCAGAACTGTGGAAATAATAGAGAGATTAAAATTTTAAATCTTCAGAGGACAAAAATTAAATATTCACAATTTGAACAATTGGCTCATTCTATCAGGATCCTTCAGAAAGAAAATAAGTAAATGCCACTAATTTGATTTTGCTCGTGTAAACTTGGGCAGAAAAGATGCAGAGGATCCTGGGGAGGGCCCTGGGGTCTTTTGTTAATGTACAAATATTACACTTAAGAATCCCATGTTTTTAATCAAGACAATAGATCTATGAAATGTCTTATCGTTGTTAAGTTTCAAAACCTCAGTCCTATAGGCCATGATGTACATACAGTACATCTTAAGTGAAAAAGAGAAGCCACAATATGAATGGTATAATCCCATTTTTGTAAAGTTAAGCAAAATCATCTGTGTACATCTCTCTCTCTTTCCCTTTCTCTATATGTATGTATATGATTACTTCTGGAGGTGGGATTTCAGGAACTGGGGCGGGGATCAGCGAATGAAGAGGGACTTTCACTTTTTATACCGTTCTATAGCTTTAAAATTATTTTTCTCCCATCAGTATGTCCTATTTTTTAATTTAAAAAAATAAAGAAAAATTGAAAGAATCTGTTCATGTGTAAGCAGTTAAGACAAGTTGACTTAAGTTAAAGGAATTGACATGGTTTGACTTTGGCAGGGTTGAGCAAAGGGCTAGGTCGGCCTCCAGGCCTGCCCTCCGCGAAGCCTTTCCTCCCAGCCTTGGCCGGTGTCCTGTGCCCTGAGGCTCCGTTCTCAGGAGCCCCGAGCTGGCAGGGGAGGAGCAGCCCACCCGGGTGGTCGGCCTCGGCTGGCTACAGCGGGAAGCTGGACTCCTGATTCTAACTTGGCCCCAGATCTAAGGTGCAGTAGTCCACGTCTTCCCTGGGCCTCAGTTTCCTCACGGATACTTAGAAGACAGTAACAACCCTTCCTCGGAAGGATGTTCTGCAGCAATGAAGCATTTTGAAAATACAAAATATCCAAAGGATAAGGATGGCTTTTCGCACTTTAGACAGCCCTAGTCATCGCCCTGGGGATAATCCCAGCAAACCCCTCTTGCCCAAGGCCTGGAATCTGCCTGCAGAATCCACTTCAATTCAAGCCCAGCTCAGCTGTTAACAACCTAAGAGTTGTAAACACATGACCCATGGCCAAGTCCCGGTCACCAGAGAGACCAGAGGTCAGTGGGATGGCCCCACTCTGTATCCGTCCCTTTTCCTCATTTTATCCAGCAGGTGACCAGCCCAGGTGACTCAGTTCAGATGCTGTCCTCCTGGAAAAGCTGTGGTGGTGCGCCCCCTGGCGGCAGTGGCAAACATCCTCCTGCGGGATCTCTGTACCCCTAAAAGGCGATCCCTACCTGTCCTCAACTGGCGGCTCAGCTTAATCTGTGACTGAATCCAGTCTCTTTTCTTTCCGCATTTCCACTCAGGCAATTGCTGACACTAAGATGAATGGTGTGTCTCTTGCAGCACGTCCTGTCTCTGGCATTTGTTTCATTGGCGGTATTTCCTCAAATTTTATTACCAAGCCGAACTGCCTTTAGGTACTTAAATATTTCACTTGTTTAAAATTAAGTCCCTTATGACTGAGGTAGACAGAACTCATTGGTAGCATTTTTTTCCCAGCCATTTAAGTTCTTGCTATGCAAAATATTCTCCCTGGACCAGCAAGGACCGGCAGTAAATGGCATCACCTGGGAGTTTGTTAGAAATGCAGAACCCCATCACAGACTTTGCATTTTAACAAAATCCACAGAAGATTCCTATGCACATTAAAGATGGAAAAGCATGGATTTGGCTGATACTTCCTCATAGACAAGATGACTAGGACTTCATAACTACCCATATTTATGGCTAACTGTAAGTTATAACACTCAAGATTACACATACCATTTTGTTTTTTCAATTTTCCATGTCTCACTTGCTTTTAAACATTTCTTAAATATGGAAAACCAACAATACCAATTCCCAATGTTTAAGTATTTAAAGTAATCTACAAGCAATAGATTCCAAAGTCCCTAAGGAATAGGAAGTCCAGCTATAGCATCAAACATTTAGCTGTGAATAGCAAGACACTACATTCCACATAATGGTCAAAAGAAAAATTTCTAAGTTCAATCTCATATCCATTGTAAACTGTTAGTTTCACAACACCACCAGTGCACTTTAAACACAAAACAAAGTGTAATGTAAACTCTGAAAAAGCATCATGAGAATTTGAGAACACCGTGTTATAATCCTTTCCATTTTTCCAAAGGGATCCTATCATAGTCTGCATTAGTCATGTTCTCATTAAAATATCATGTCCAAAAACATCAAGTTTTTGAGTAAAATGGCAAAAATTACTAAAGGAATGAAAATAAAAATTATTAGAGGAATGAAAAATTTTGACATTAAAGATTGGGTATAAAAATTTTTGTTTAACTTTTTATTTTGAGTTAATTGTAGACTTACAGAAAGTTGTGCAACTAGTACAGAGAGTTCCAGTAGGCCCCTCATGGATCTCCTCCTACTGTTATTATCTTGGGTATGGATAGTAAGATAATGAGAACTATGAAATTAACATAAGCATATACTACTAACTAAACTACAGACCTCATTCAAGTTTCATCATTTTTTCTTCTACTGTCCTTTTTCTACTCCAGTATCGCATATGGAGGATCCCACATTGCATTTAGATACTGTTTCTCCTTACTCTCCTCCAATCTGTGACAATTCTTCAGTCTTTCCTTGTCTTTCATGACTTTGACACTTTTGAAGAATACTGATGGTTTATTTCACAAAATGCCCCTCAATTTAAGTTTGTCTGCTATATTCTCATGATTTGCATGAGGTTATGCATTTTTGGCATTGAAACCATGCCATGTCCTTCTCAGTGCTCCACATCACAGCATTTGTGATGTCAGTATGTCTTACTACTGGTGATGTTAACCTTGATCATTTGGAATTAGTATTTTGGGGTAGAGTTTTTGAAATAGTGCAAATTTTCTTTCTTCTCAAAATTTCACCCACTAATTTGGGCATCCATTGATAGATCTTGTCTACAGCAGTGATTACTGCAGTATTCAACTGTCTCATAAAAAGTTACTTGCCATTTTCTGAAGCATTGAATGGCTACTAGAGGAGATTTGAGTGTGTGTGAATGGGCTGGGAATTTGAGGAGGGAAGGAAGATGTGTTCACACAATCAACAGTGAGGGGTGGGAGAGGAAAGCAGAAGGGACCCTCTGCAGGTTGTATTTCCATCCCATCTTGGTGTTCCAGGGAACTGCTTGTCAGTGCAGCACTCACCTTCAACACTTTCTCATCTCCTATGGATAAGACTTTCTATCCATGAATCTCCTAGGCAAGGAGTGGAAGATTATAGAACTTGATTATGTCTGTCTTTAAAAGAACCAGGGTGCCATTCAGAGTGGAAAAGCCATACAACTGTCTATATATCAAACTTGCTGTTAGTAAAGAAAATAAATCAAGCTGAGACAGTTATTTTTAATGAAACAGATTGCATTTTTTATTTTTAAATTATCCACATTTTATTAGTATTAACAAATCCTTTGGTAGTAAAGGAAATTAGAAATATTTTTTACCCCCAAATATGGCATTTTGACATGCTGGACTGACTGAAAAGCCTCAAGGTCTCTCTGACCTTCCCTCCAATCACCACCATCAACTCTCCTAAAATCATTGAAGTTTCTTTATCTGCCTGAGATCCAGACCCACCTATGAGCACAATTTTTCCCCTCCTCATAAGACCAGGAATGTAACCACACCTGAACAGAATTTTTTTTTTTTTTTTTTGAGACAGAGTCTTGCTCTGTCACCTTGGGTAGAGTGCAGTGGTGTCATCATAGCTTATAGCAACCTCAAACTCCTGGGCTCAGGTCATCCTCCTGCCTCAGCCTCCCGAGTAGCTGGGACTACAGGTGCATGCCACAACGCCCAGCTTATTTATTTGTTTTGTTTTTTTTTTTTTCAGTAGAAATTAACTTTTCTGTTTTTCGTAAAAATGGGGTCTCACTCTTTCTCAGGCTGGTCTCAAATTCCGGAGCTCAAGCAATCCTCCCACCTTGGCCTCCAAGAGTGCTAGGATTACAGGCGTGAACCACCATGCCTGGCCAGTGAACAGAGCCCAGGAGTTTGAGGTTACACTGCCCTGTGAATGTAAATATAGAAAATTTAAAAAAAGAGGAAGATAATGACCCATTTCTCAGTCTCATTACATTCCAAAGAGAACCATTTACCAGTCAGTCAATCTTTGTTCCCCATCCATTCATCCTCCCTAGTAATCCTTTATTGCCCCTGGACAGAATTCCTCTTTCCCCCTTCCTATAATCACAAAGGCACATACTCTTCTGAACCCTGCTGGGCAGTTGAATCTTCATTTTCTGGGGGTTCCTGTGTATACATGTTGAAATAAATTTGATAACTTTTCTCTTATTAATCTGCTTTATGGAGGTGATTTTTCAGAGAAACTTCCAAAGGTAAAGGGGAAGTTTTCCCTTCACCCCAACAGTTGACACAAGTTTAGTCTTTGATTACTTGAAGTGGGTTTCAGGAAGAAATCCTTTGTCAGACCTATTGGGTGCTCTTGGTGACCATCAACCTCAAAATGTCATGGGATACACTGAAGTTACAACAAAGGCTCCTTGTTCATACAGCAAACCCCTTCTATTCCTTACTAAGCAACAATCCCTAGTTCCAGGACGTGAATAAATATTCTGCCAAACCAGAGCCCAAAGGAACCAGGAGCTAATTCCAGTGTTTTCTCTGATATACAGGATTAGGAGAATGTCACAATTTTCAGGTGCCTTCATTATTTCACTTACAAAAAA
>CM052436.1:174284967-174352612 GCA_028533085.1 Varecia variegata
AATTCTAAGAAGTGATCAAAAAAGAAAAGGTAGAGATCAAAAACACTGTAACCAAAATGAGGAATGCCTTTGACGGGCTCATTAGTAGACTGGACTAGCAGATGAAAGAATCTCTGAGCTTGAGGATATGTCAGTAGAAACTCACAAAATGGAAAACCAAAAAGAAAAAAGACTGAAAGAAGATGGAACAGAATATTCAAGAACTGTGAACTACAAAAGTTGTGATAAGCTTCTAATGGAAATATCAGAAAGAAAGAAAAAGCAAAAGGAATAGCAAAAATATTTGAAGCAATAATGACTGAGAATTTCCCTCAAATTAGTGTCAGACACCAAACCACAGATCCAGGAAACTCAGAGAACTCTATTTAGATTAAATGCCCAAAATTACACCTAGAAGTGTTATAGTCAAGAAAAAATCTTGAAAAAAGCCAGAGGGAGAACAAACACCTTACCTATATAGAAGCAAAGAAAAAAGTTACATAAAACTTCTCCTCCAAAACCATGTAAGCAAGACAAGAGTGGAGTGAAATATTTAAAGTACTGGTAAAATAAATAAATAAAACCCACAACTCACCAACCTAGGCTTCTGTACCCTGTGAAATTCTCCTTTAAAAGTAAAAGAGAAATAAAGACTTTCTCAGACAAACAAAAACTGACAGAATTTGTTGAAAGTAGAACTTCCTTGCAAGAAATCTTGAAGCCTCGTAAAAGAGAGAAGGAAAATGATACAGATCAGAAACTTGGATCTACATGAAGACAGGAAAAGCATCGAAGAAGGATGAGTGAAGATAAAACCAAAACTTTCATTTTCTTATTTTTAATTGATCTAACATATAACAGTTTGCTCAAAATAATAATAGTAACTCTCTATGTATTGTTATATATATGCTTATACTTATGTATAAGTGAAATAAATGACATCAGTGATACAAGGGACAGAGGGAAGAGTTAGGAATATTTTGTTATGCTAAGGTACTTGCACTGCCTATGAAGTAGTACAGTGTTATTTGAATATGGACTTGGATTAGTTGTAAATATATACTGCAAACTCTAAGGTAGCCACTAACAAAATATATAACTGACATGCTTAGAATGGAGAGAAAATATAATTATATAAAATGCTTAACTATTCATAAAATCACAAAAGGAAGAAAAAGAGTGGAAGACAAAAAATAGGAATAGAGAACAAGAGCATTGAGTAGAAAACAGTAACAAGTGTGATAGACATTGATCCAACTATATCAGTAACCACTTCAAATGTCAATGATCTAGATAAACTAATTGAAAGAGATTGTCAGAGTGGATCAAAAAACAAGACCCAGATATTTGATGCCTATAAGAAACTGACTTTAAACATAAAGACACGTGCAGATTAAAAGTGAAGGGATGGAGAAACATATATCACACTAACACTAATCAAAAGAAAGCTGGATTAACTATATGAATTTCAGACACATCAGACATCAGAGCAAGGAAAGTTATCAGGGATAAGGAGGGGTATTAAATAATGATAAAAAAGGTCAGTTATCCAAGAAGACATAAAAACCCTTAATGTGTATGCACTTACCAGTGTCAAAATATGTGAGGCAAAATCTGACAGAACTTCAAGGAGAAAGAGATGAATTCGTCATTATAGTTGGTGACTTCAATACCCCTCTATCAGAATGGACAGATACATTCAGCAAGAGCATAGTTGAACACATCAGCACCATCAAACTATGGAATATAATTGACATCTATATTGAACACTTCATCCAACAACAAAATAATATGCATTCTTCTCAAGCTCATGTGAAACATTCACCCACATAGATCATATTCTGGGCCATAAAATATGTCTTAAAAATTTAAAAGAATGGAAATCATACAATGTCTACTCTTAGACTACAGTGAAATTAAACAGAAAAATGTCTGAAAAATTCCCAAATACTTAGAGATTAAATAACACACTTTCAAATATTAATAACATCTAGATCAAAGGAGAAATTTCAAGAGAAATTTTTAAATATTTTGAACTAAATGAAAATAAAAATACAACATATCAAAATTTGTGGGATACAGCAAAATCAGTCATAAGGGGGAAATTCGTAACATTGAATGCATTTATTAGAAAAGAAGAAAGACCTAAAATCAATAATTTAAGCATCTTCCTTAGTAAACTAGAAAAAGAAGAACAAATTAAATCCAAACTAAGCAGAAGAAAAGAAATAATAAAAATTAGGGCAGAAAATCAATGAAATTGAAAACAGGAAATCTATAGAGAAGATCATGAAATTCAAATTTAGTTCTTTAGAAAAATAAGTAAAATTGATAAGCCTCTAGCCTAGCTAATGAAGAAAACAGAGAAGACACAAATTACTAATATCATAAATTAAAGAGAGGACATCACTACAGATACCATACCATTTACATAGTACTCAAAAACATAAAATACTTAAACATAAATTTAACAAAATATGTACAGGAACTATATGAGGAAAACTAAAAAACTCTGATGAAAGAGGTTAAAGAAGTACTAAATAAATGGAAATATATTTCATTTTCATGGCTAGAAAGACTCAATATTGTCAAGATGTCAGTTCTTTCCAGCTTGCTCTATAGTTTCAATGCAAACCCAATCTAAATCTCAGCAAGTTATTTTGTGGATATCAAGAAACCAATTCTAATAATTTCTGGAGAGGCAAAAGACCCAGAATAGCCAACACAATATTGGAGGACAATAAAGGTGACTGAAAATATCTGACTTTAAGATAATATAAGCCTAAGTAATCAAGACAATGTGGTATTGGCAAAAGAATAGACAAATAGATCAATGGAACAGAATATAGAGCTTAAGAATAGACCCACATACACATAGCCAACTAAATGATCTTTGACAAAGAGGAAGGACAATTCAATGGAGAAAGGATAGTCTTTTCAACAAATGATGCTAGAAGAACTGGACATTTACTTGCAAATAAACAAATCTAGTCATACACCTTACACGTTTCATAAAAATTAGCATAAATGTAGTCATCACCTAAATGTAAAATGCAAAACTATAAAAATCCTAGAAGATAGCTGTAGGAGAAAATCTAGGGGACCTTGGATACAGTGATGACTTTTTAGAGTCACCAAAGGCAAAATCCACGAAAGAAATAATTGATAAGTGGGAATTCATTAAAATTAAAAACATCTGCTCTGCAAAAGGCATTTCCAAAAGAATAAGAAGACAAGCCACAGACTGGAATGACATATCTGATAAAGGACTGTTGTCCAAAATATATAAACAATCCTTAAAACTCAACAATAAGAAGACAACCCAATTTAAAAATGAGCACTAAACCTATATATCTCACTAAAGAAGACACACAGATGGCAAATATGCATACGAAAATGTGTTCAACATCATTTGTCATTAGGGAATTTCAAATTAAAACAACAAGATACCGCTAAACTCATATCAGAATGGCCAAAATCCAGAACACTGACAACACCAAATGCTGACAAAGATGTGGACCAACAGGAACTCTCATTCATTCTTGGTGGGAATGCAAAATGGTACAGCCACTTTTGAGACAGTTTAGCAGTTTCTTATAAAATTAAATATACTTTTATCATATGACCCAGAAATTTCACTCCTTGGTATTTACCCAAATAAGTTGAAAATTTATGTCCACCAGTACTTAATCGGCTTTATTCATAATTGCCAAAACTGGGAAGAAACCAAGATGTCTTTCAATACTAGTGGATGGGTAAATAAACTGTAGTACATCCAGGCAATGGAACATTATTCAGCACTAAAAAGAAATGAGTGATTAAGCCATGAAAAGACATGAAGGAATATTAAATACATGTTACTAACTGAAATAAGCCAATCTGAAAAAGCTACATATGGTATGATTCCAACCATGGCTTGGGGGAGGGAGGAATGAGTAAGTGGAACACAGAGGATTTTTAGGGCAGATAAACTATTTTGTTTGATACTACAATAGTGGATACATGTCGTTATATATTTGTCAAAACCCGTAAAACAAGTAATACCCAGAGTGAACTATCATGTAAACTATGGACTTTGGGTAATAATAATTTGTCAATGTAGGCACATTGAATGTAATAAATGTACTACTCTGGTGTAAAATTTTAATAGTGGGGGAGATTGCATGTGGACGGGAATACCAGATATACAGGAACTCTCTGTGCCTTCTGCCCAATTTTCCTGTGAACCTATAACGGCTCTAAAAATATAGTCTGTTTTTTTTTTAAGAAATTGACATTGTAATAAAAGGATTGAAATAGTCAAAGCAAACTTGAAAAAGAACAAAGAGAACTCACATTTCCTGGTTTCAAAACTTGCTACCAAGCTACAGCAGTAAATACAGTGTGGTAGTGACATAATGGCAGATTTTTCAATCAATGCAATATAATTTAGATACCAGAAATAAATTTGCACATTTATAGCGAATTAATTTTTGACAAGGATGCCAAGAAAATTCAATGGATAAAGCATAGTCTTTGCAACACATGGTATTGGAACAACTGTGTGTCTCCTACCTGAAAAAGAATGAATTTGGAGCCAAAGCTCACAGCATATACAAAAGGAATCAAAGACTTAAATGTAAAACTAAAATGATAACAATTTTAGAAGACATCATAGTATTATTAGTATTACTGGTCAAGGGTTTCTTAGATATGACACCAAAAGCAGAAGCAATAAAAAATTGATTAATTGGACTTAATCAAAATGAAAAATAATTGTGCTTCAAAGCGCACTATCAATAAAGTAAAAAGACAACCTACAGAATGGGAGAAAATATTTGCAAATCATGTAACTAATAACAGGCCAGAGTCTATAATATATAAAGAGCTCACAAAATTCAACACTCAAAAGATAAATAATCCAATTTTAAAATGGGCACTTTTTTGAATTATTTTTACTCCAAAGAAAATATACTAATGACCAGTAAGCACAGGTAAAAATTCTTAAGATCATTAGCTATTAGGAAAACGCAAATCAAAACCACAATGACATATCGACTTCATATCTCTATTATTATTATAGCCAATAATAAAAATACAGACAATACCAAGTGTTGGTGAGGATGTGGAGAAATTGGAATCCTCTTATATTGCTAGTGGGAATGTTAGATGGTGAGGCAACTTTGGAAAACAGTTTGGCAATTATCATATGACCCAGAAATTCCATTACTAGGTATATATAAAAACTTGTACATGAATATTCATAGCAGCCCTATTCTTAATTGACAAAAAGAAGAAATCACCCATGAGCCGATGAATGGATAAATAAAACATGGTATATTTATACAATGAAATAGTAATCAACAATAAAAAGATAATAAAGTGTTTAGACATGCTACAACATAGGTAAACCTTGAAAACATTATTCTAAGTGAAAGAAGGCAGACACAAAAGGCCACATATCGTACGATTCGATTTATATAAAATGCACAGAAAGGGCAAATCCATGCAGACAGAAATTAGATTTACAGTTGTGAGGGGTCTGGCGAGAGGAGAATAAGAAATGAGTGCTAATAAATAGGTTTCTTTTGGAAGGATGACAGATTCTAGAATTAGATAGTGGTGATGCTGGCATGTCTTTTTGAATATACTAGAAACCACTGAATTGTACACTTTACTAAAGTGAATTTTATAGTATGTGAACTATATCTCAATTTTTAAAATTATCTGAAAGAATATATATTGCAAGATTAACCATTTGCTAGCTATGTAACCTTGGGAGGGTGGCTTAACCTACTTCATAGGATTGCTTTGAGAAAAAATTAGATTGATCTACTACTTTAAGTACTTAATGCAGTGTCTTCCACATAATAAGTACTCAATAAATATTAGCTATTACAGGTTGAATATCCCTTATCCGAAATGCTTGGGACTGGGGGTGTCTTGGATTTGGGGTATTTTCAGATTTTAGAATATCTGCATGTATATAATGAGATAAGACCCGAGTCTAAACGTGAAATTCATTCTTGTTTTGTATGTACTTTATATATTAGCCTGAAGGTAATTTTATACAATATTTTAAATAATTTTGTGCATGAAACAAAGTTTGTGTATATGAGGTCAGGTGTTCATGCTCTAAAAGTTTTTAATTTTAGAGAATTTCATATTTCAGATTTTCAGATTAAGGATGCTAACGCTGTATTATCAGTTATATATATATCATGTTTTATTTTCATAACATGGTAAGAAGGGGTTTTAATAAACATTTTATAGCTTCATCAATTTTCTGAGAACCCCCTTTCATCCCTTGATATTAAAGTCATCTTTTACTGCGGTCTACCTTCTGCCATCCATCCAGTCAGTTTGCCATTCCTCAGCTATTAATGTGACACCCTCTGCCAGGTCTTCATTTGTCAGTGGGCATTTAGACACCCGCAACAGTTGTCCAGCATCACTTTCACTGATTTCTTAAAACCCTGCGCCTTTAGCTAGGTTTGCAGTGTCACTTAGCAAATGAATTGTACCACATGTGCATCAAATTGTTGGGAGTTTACAAAAATGAATCAGCCAAAATCCAAACAGACTTGGAAGTTGATCAGATGGGCACAGATAGATACTAATTTTTAGTGGGGAGGGATGTTTAAGGGGAAACATAGTTTTAAAGCAGTCAGTTCATTCATGGGTATTTCCCAACTTGTAAAGACTTTTGCTCTTTTAGCTAAATTCATGTCTCAGAGGATGTTAATAATAAACATGCAGATAACCAGGGCCCCTTCTAACCTCTTCACTTATCTTAGACTCTGAAAGTGTATGAAATGGATGGATATCAAATAAAACATCTGGCCAAATGTAGTATGTCTGGATACTAAATCAGTATTTGGCTGAAATGAAAGCAAAAAGCAGAGATCACCATCATTTAGAATGAACTATTGACATACAAAAGTAAATCTGAAATGGTATTTAAAATTTTAACTATCAGCTGGGCACAATGGCTCATGCCTGTGCCAGGATTCTAACGCTTTGGGAGGCCAAGGTGTAAGAATTGCTTGAGTCCAGGAGTTTGAGGTTGCAGTGTGAGCTATGATGATGCCACTGCACTCTAGCCCAAGTGACAGAGTTAGACCTGTCTCAAAAAAAAATAACTATTATTATTATTGTATTAATTATAATTTTGAGTGGTCACATTTTAAAAGTTTGATTTCGTAGCACCGGAACATCACCTTCCAGAGTATACTGTGGTTCCTGTACTATGCACTAGCGATGTTAAATTGATGTTCACTGTTAATTTGTGAGTAAAAACTTTTTGGCTGAATCTACCAGTATAGATAATGTTGCCACCAAGTTATTAAGTTTTCTTTTCCCTTTCAACTCCTAGATTTGAAAATTGTATCAGTGGTGATAAAAATTTCACTGAGACAATGTAACAAACTTAAAGCTTTCTCTACTTTTAGAAGATATGTTTTAAATATTTTCAGAGACAGAGTTAAAGTTGTGTCTATATCCATATATAAATACAGATACATATATAGATAGAGTATTATTTTTACATAGATATGCTACATCACATAATTACTTGAGAAAATTTTGTCCTTTAGCATGAATATAGAAACATGGTAAAAGCGATACAGTTGACTCAGGATAACAAAATTGTCTCTGAATTTCCATCAGCATCTTCCATTTCAGTATGTTGTTTGAACTAGGATAATATGAAGACCTGTACAACAGGAATCATATTTTTTAAAAACTTACACTTTTAAGATGCAGCATTTTGATAACTTGAATCTTCAGCAGTTTCCAGCAAATGAACTATTTTCTCTGAAAGTAACCATTGTTGTTAGTGATTCCTCCTATGTCAGTTTTATATACAGCAAAATGCAGTGTTAAGTAGTTGTTTTGGGTTTTTTTGTTTGTTGGTTTTTTTGGTCCAAGCAACCTTTTAAACACGTGACAGCTGGTGTGAATGTCTTGCGCAAGCATCTAACAAGGCAGGCCCAGAAGCTCTTACGTGTTTTGTAGTCTACCTGTGGCTGAATGTGGCTCACAATTTGTTTACTTCTAACCAGTAATTTTCTTCCATTACCCTCAGCATCATTACTTTTTGAACACACAACTGGAGGATGTGCACAAAACATGGCATGCTTGCGAGCTCCTCATTCATTCGTACCCTTCACCAAGTATGTTCTGCTGTCAGTTGCGTGGGGATTTCCTTTACTGAATTTCCATTCCATAAATATTTCTTTAGCAGATTTGTGTCTTGTTAGCCAGGAGAAACCCAAAAATCTTTTAGTAAGTCATCCACTAAGCTATGAAAAATAAAAAGGATCTCCTATTTTACGTGTCTGAATGCCTGACTCAAGATAAAGAAGCAGCACATTAAATAGTGTTATGACCTTTTTTGAATGTAGCATTGTATAACTTAGTAAAATATTTTTGTAACATTTTTTAGAAGGAACTTTGTACATAGAACTCATAGCTTTCTTTAAAACTACCGAGAATGATTGCAATCTAAAGCAATTATTTTGACATATTTTTATTTAAAACTTAAGTGCTTGTTGGCTATAAGGAATTTTCTTACTAAAGCACCTGGAATCCTGTTGTTTTAATTTTTATTAGTAAGAACAAAATTTTCTTACACAGTTTTCAAAGTATTTCTTCTTTTCTTCATTCTTTTTTATTGTATTCGGATTGAAGATGTTTTATCACAGAATTTTAGGACTTTTTTCTTCCCCATGGAATCTTGAGGTGGCAAAGCTAAGGCTCTGCTTTCAATTTGTCATCATGAGATGTGAAGAAGTCCTACATGATTTTTTATAAATTATAGATTAAGTGGTATTAAATAACTAAAAATTAATACAGTTATTAAATGTTATTTTATGTAATGCTATGGATGCTAGTACAACAAACAATGGTGCCATTATTACTGTTTTGCTTTATATTACTGTTATGAACTGAACTATTCCCCCCACCCCAAATTCATATGTTGAAGCCTTAACTTCCAATAAAACTGTATTTGTAGGAGGCAATTAAGGGTAACTGTGGTCATAAGGGTAGGGCCCAATCCAACAGGCTGCCTGCAAGTCAGGAAGAGAGGCTTCACCAGAAACCAACCCTGCTGGAGCCTTGATCTTGGACTTCCAGCCTCTAGAACTGTGAGAACATTGATTTCTGTTGTTTAAGCCATCCAGTCAGTGTGATTCTATTATGGCAACTTGAGCAGACTAATGCAATTATTATTCAAATTTTTATAAACACTTGTTTGCTCAGCAAGGATGCAATGGTTGGTCTTACTGAAATGATATAGCTAATATCCTCTCTTTTAAAATTTATAATGATTATCAATCTCTTTCCCTGTTAAATATTTGAAAATGCAAAGTTTTATACATAAACTGAATGATTCGCAATCATCATTAATTAGCACACCACTTTACTCTTGCAATAATAAATATATATTTATACCTTAATAGAATTTCAACATTTGAAGACTTTTCACTCCAAGTTATTCTTGCCTGCACAGTTGGCCCTTCATATCCATTGGTTCTGCATCCATGGAATCAACCAAGCATAGATGAAAAATATTTGGAAAACAAAATTTCACAAAGTTTCAAAAAGCAAACTTGAATTTGTACACTCTGAGTACTACATTGAATCCATGCTAATGAATGATGTGTGGACACTGTATTAGATATTATAACTAATAGGGATGATTAAAAGTATACAGAAGGGTGTGTGTAGGTTATATGCAAACCCTATGTCATTTTACATAAGGGACTTGAGCATCATGATTTTGGTATCTGTGGGAGAGGGGTGTCCTAGAACCAATCCCCCCCCATGGATGAGGAGGGACAACTGTCTTTGGAAATAAATATTCAGATATTAAAAATAAATCTAAAAGACATGTTTTATTCCTGGCACTGACATTGTTTCTGATTAGATATAAGTGTTACTTATGAAACCACATGAGCACTGATCAAATAAAATATAGGGTTGTTGCAAAATAGAGTGGTGAAATAGACAAATAAGGTTATTTGGACTTCCAAGGATTGAGGTCAGGCAAAGCCAAATAGCAGATCAGAGCACAATATTGAGACCAAAGCTAAACTTTGATGCATCCCTAAATTTGGGGCCAGCACTTTCTGTTAAGCCCAATTAAACTCAAAATGCCTGAGCAAGCACCAGAGACTCAGATCTTGTTTAGGAATGCAATGTCAGTTTTTGAATAATTTTAATTTATGATCTGAAGACTTTTTTAGCTTTGTTGGGTTGTCGATAATCACAACCAGACAGCATTTGAACATTCTGCACAGGATAAGCTCTGTGGATGAGTTCCTCCACTCTCCGAGAGTTTATCCTCTCAAGATTTCAATCTCGGTGTGCCCGCCCCTCCAAGCTAATGAAGCCCATCTGAATGCTCCAGTGCCTGAGTGGAGCTCCTCATTTCAGTGATTAAGCCAGATCCTTACACTGGAATTAGGCAATGGCCTCGCTGAAGCAGTACCTTCATTCCCAGAAGAGCACAAGCAACTCTCCAGCAGTCTGACTTGATGGGTGTGTCCGTGAGAAGTATGTATTTAATAAGTTGTATTTTCTTTTTCATTTAGTTCAAAATATTTGTAAATTTCTCTTGAGACTTCTTCTTTGACCCATGTGTTATTTAGAAGTGTGTTTTTAATAGCCAAATATTTCAGGATTTTCTAGCTCTGTTATTGATTTCTGGTTTAATTCCATTGTGGTTTGAGAACATAGTTTATATAACTTCCATTCTTTGAAATTTGTTAAGGTGTATCTTATAATCCAGAATGTGGTCAATCTTGGTGAAAGTACCATGTGAACTTGAGAAGAATGTGCATTCTGCAGTTGTTGGATGGAGTGTTCTACAAATGTCACGTTGATTGATAGTGCTGTTCAAGTCAACTATATCCTTACTGATTTTCTGTCTGCTTCATCTATCATAAACTGAAAGAGGAGTGTTGAATTCATCAACTATCATAGTGATTTTGTTTATTTCTCCTGGTGGTTTTACTAGTTTTTGCTTCACATATTTTGATGTTCTGTTATCAGGTGCATACACACTTAAGATTGTTATGTCTTCTTACAGAATTTGCCCTTTAACCATTTTGTAATGTCCTTCTTTAGCTCTGATTTTTTTGGTTCCTACAGTCAGCTTTGTCTGGAATTATTGTAGTTACTCCAATTTTCTTGATTAGTGTTAATATGATATACTTGCTCTATCCCTTTACTTTTAACCTATCTGAATCTTTATGTTTAAAGAGGGCTTCCGATGGACACTGTATATTTGGGTCTTGTTTTTCAATTCACTCTGACAATTTTAATTGGTACATTTAGACCATTAACATGAATTAATTATGGATATAATTAGATTATTACCTACCATCTTTGTATCATTTTTCTATTTATTGCACTTGTTCTTTGTTTCTTTTTTATTCTCCTTTTTTTCTGCCTTCTCTAGTTTTAATTGAGCATTTTATATGATTTCATTTTCTTTCCTCTCTTACCATACAAACTACATTTCATTTTAAAAAATTTTTACTGGTTGCCCTAAAATTATTAATACAATATACATCTACACCTTATCTAAGTTTACCTTCAGATAACACTATACCACTTCACATATGGTGCAGCTACCTTGTGACAATAGAGTATTCCAATTCCTCCCTCCCATTCTTTATGGCATTACTGTCATGCACTGCATTTATCTATATGCTATAATCACCTAGTACATTGTTACTATTATTTTAAAGAAAAAGCCATATTTTAGATCAATAAAGAATAATAAAAATAAATTTTTTATTTTACCTTCATTTATTCCTTCTCCAGTGCTTTTCTTTTCTTTATGTAGATCCAAGTATCTGACCTATGTAATATTTTTTCTCCATGAAGAAATTTTTTTTAAGTATTTCTTGATGGGCAAGTGTGCTGGCAATGAATTTCCTCAGTTTCTATTTTACTGAGAAAAATCTTTATTTCTCATTCATTTTTCAGGGTAATTTCACTGAATATAAAATTCTGTATTTTTATTTTTCCATGTTTTATGTATTTCACTCCACTGTCTGCTTGCTTGCATAGTTTCTGATGAGACATTCTATGTAATTCTTATCCTTGTTCTTCTATAGATACTTTTTTTCTGTATAGATAGTTTTTTCCTCCTTCTGTCTTCTTTTAAGATTTTGTCATTGGTTTTCTGAAGTTTGAATATGATATGCTTAGGTGTAGATTTTTGGGCATTTTTCTTGGTGTTCTCTGAGTTTCTTGCATCTGTGGTTTTGTGTCTGTCATTAATTTTTGAAAATTCTCTGCCATTGTCACTTTAAATATTTCTTCTGATCCTTTGTCTTTTTTCTCCTTCTGGTGTTTCAATTATGTATATGTTATACCTTTTGAAGTTTCCCCAGAGTTCTAGGATGTTTGGTTCTGCTTTTAAAATTATTGCTCTGTGTGTATGTGTGTGTGTGTGTGTGTGTGTGTATGGTTTTTTGCATTTCAGTTCAATAACTTTCTATTAACATAGCTTCAACCTCTTCAGCTTCTCTGTGCTGAGTGTACTGATGACCCCATCAAAAGCTATCTTCACTTCTGTTACTGTGCTTTGGATTTGTAGGATTTTCTTTTGTTTATTTTTTAGAGTTTCCATCTCTCTGCTTATGTTACCTGTCTGTTCTTGCATGTTATCTACTTTTTCCATTACAGCTCCTAACATATTAATTATAGTTATTTTTCCTAAGTTATATTGAGGCATAACTGACAAATAAAAATTATATATACTTATGGTGTACAATGTGAATATATATATTTATCATGTACATGTTGTTTTGAAATATGTAGACATTGTGGAAAGGCTAAATAGAGCTAATCATACAGGCCTACCTCCTTTTATTATGCTTCACAGGTATTGAATTCTTTACAAATGGAAGGTTCGTAGCAACCTTGCATCAAGCAAGTCTACCAGCATCATTTTTCTGACAGCATGTGCTCACCTTGTGTCTTTGTGTCACATTTTAGTAATCTCACAATATTGCAAACTTTTTCATTATTATTATATCTTTTGTGATGATCTATGATCAGTGATCTTTGATGTTCCTATTGTAATTGTTTTTGGGCACCATGAACCGCACCCATACAAGACAGTGAACTTAATTAGTAAATGTCGTGTCTGTTCTGACTGCTCCACTGACTGGATGCTCCCCCATTTCTCTCCCTCTCCTTTGGCTTCTTTCTTCTTTGAGACACAACAATATTGAAATTAGACTAATTAGTAACCATACATTGGTTCAAGTGTTCAAGTGAAGGAAAAGAGTTGCACATCTCTCACATTAAATAAAAAACTAGAAATGGTTAAGCTTAGGGAGGAAGGCATGTTGAAAGCTGAGATAGGCCAAAAGCTAGGCTTCTTATACCAAATGGTTAACCAACTTGTGAATGCAAAGGAAAAATTCTTGAAGGAAATTAAAAGTGCTACTCCAATGAACATATGAATGGTAAGAAAGTGAATCAGGCTTGTTGCTGATACGGAGAAAGTTTGAGTGGTCTGGGTAGAAGATAAAATCAGCCACAATATTCCCTTTAATCCAAAGCCTAACCCAGAGCAAGGCCCTAACTCTCTTCAATTCTGCGAAAATTGAGAGAGAGCTGAGGAAGCTGCAGAAGAAAAGTCTGAAGCTAGTAGAGGTTGGTTCATGAAGTTTAAGGAAAGAAGCCACCTCTATAACATAAAAGTACAAGGTGAAGCTAGTACTGGTGGAGAAGCTGCAGAAAATTATCTAGAAGATCTAGCTAAGATCATTGGTGAAGGTGGCTACATTAAACAACAGATTTTGCATGTAGATAAAGCAGCCTTCTATTAGAAAAAGATGCTATGTAGGACTTTCATAACTAGAGAGAAGTCAATGCCTGGCTTCAGAGCTTCAAAGAACAGGCTGACTCTCTTGTTAGGGGCTAATGCAGCTATTGACTTTAAGTTGAAGCCAGAGTTTATTTGTCATTCTGAAAATCCTAGAGCCCTTAAGAACAATGCTGAATCTACTCTGCCTGTGCTCTATAAATGCAACAATAAAGCCTCGATGACAGCCTATCTGTTTATAGCATGATTTGCTGAATATTTTAAGCCCACTGTTTAGAACTACTGCTCAGAAAAAAAAGATTCCTTTTGAAATATTACTGCTCATCGACAATGCACCTGGTCATTCAAGAGCTCTGATGGAGATGTACAAGGAGATTAATGTTGTTTTCATGCCTGCTAACACAACATCCAATCTACAGCCCCTGGATCAAGGAGAAATTTCAACTTTTAAGTTTTATTATTTAAGAAGTACATTTTATAAGGCTATAGCTGCCATAGATAGTGATTCCTCTGATGGATCTAGGCAAAGTAAATTGAAAATCTTCTGGAAAGGATTCACCATTTTAGATACCTTAAGAATATTCATGATTCACGGGAGAAGGTCAAAATATCAATATTCACAGGAGTTGGAAGAAGTTGATTCCAACCCTTATGGATGACTTCGAGGGGTTCAAAGGATGACTTTGAGGGGTTCAAAAATTCAAGGGAGGAAGTCACTGCAGATGTGGTGGAAATAGCAAGAGAATTAGAATCAGAAGTGGAGCCCGAAGATGTGTCTGAATAGCTGCAATCTCATAATAAAACTTGAATGGGTGAGGAGTTGCTTCTTATGGATGTGCAAAGAAAGTGGTTTCTTGAGATGGAATCCACTCCTGCTGAAGGCGCTATGAATGTTGTTGAAATAACAAAGGATTTGGGATATTACATAAATTTAGTTGGTAAAGCAGCAGCAGAGTTTGAGAGGAGACTTCCATTTTTAAAGAAGTTCTATTGTGGGGAAAATACTATCAAACACCATTGCATGCTACAGAGAAATCTTTGATGAAAGGAAGAGTCATTTGATGCAGCAAACTCCATTGTTTTAAGAAATTGCCACAACCACCCCAATTTCAGGCAAGCACCACATTGATGAGTCAACAACCATCAACACCCAGGCAAGCAAGACCCTCCACCAGCAAAAAGATTACAACTTGCTGAAGGCTTAGGTAATTGTTAGCATTTTTTTTTTTAGTAATAAAGTATTTTTAAATTAAGGTATATACTTTTTTAGACATCATTCTGTTGCACACTTCATAGACTACATAGGGTAAAGGCAATTTTTATATGCACTGGAAAACAAACCAAACAATTTCAGTGACTACCTTTGTTGCAATATTCGCTTTATTGCAGTGGTTTGGAGCCAGAGCTGCAGTACCTCTGAGGTATGCCTGTATTTGAAATTCACTGTTGGATCATTTCAAAATCTGTGTCATATCTGAGTCTGGTTCTGATGCTTCCTTTTTCTCTTCAGGCTGTGTTTTTTCTTCCTTTTTAGCATGCTTGTAATTTTTTATTGAAAGCCAGACATGATGTATTGGGGTAATAAGAACGGAGGTAAAAGCCTTAGTGGAAGGTTTTATGTTAATCTGTCTAGGAGTTGGGCTGTGTCTAAAGTTTGCTGTTATTGTAGATGTCAGAGGCTTCAGATTTGTCTGATGTTTTTGTTTTTGTCTCCCTGTTGCCTTTGGGGTTCCCTGTTGCCTTGGGGCTCCTTAAATAGAGTTTGTGCCTTGCAGCTCTTTCAGCTGTAATCCAATGTTACTACGCTGATGCCCTATTGATGGGGTGGGAAGGTGTGAGGAAGAGGAAGTATTCTGTAACTGTATGATTAAATCTATCTTTTAATAGGTTTATATCCACTGTCACCTTCACAAGTGCTTCTTAGCTTTTCCCCTCCCATCAGGTTCTGGTAAAATCCTTCCTTGTGGAACATGAGCATTTGTTATGAACTTTCTGGGTCCATAATGGCTACTCTTCCTCTCCCCCTGCCAAAGCTGTGAGGAGGTCTTTCTCCTCTCTACACCACAGAGGCTGGGGGGCTCCAAGATGTAAATCCCTGAAAGTGTGGGGGTCCCCCTAAGGCCACAGACCCCAAGAGTTTCTCATGAGCTAGATCCTACTCAGTTTCCAGAAATTTGTCAAAATTGCTATTTAAATGTTTCAACCCATTTATGGCTCCAGCAGCTTCTGCTCTCGGTAAGCAGATTCTCTCTGTTCACCTGTGTCTCCAGATTTTGGGGTGGTGGGTTGTCCTCTACTCTTGAATTCTTGGTAGATCCAAGAAAATTTATTTGTTCAGCATTTTTATTGTGGTAAGGTCAAGAGTGATCATTTCTAAGCTCTCTATGTGTTGGAACTGAAACCAAAAGTCTTCCATCTGTATGTTTGAAGTAATGGGAAAGCTAAATCACATAGGCTTAAATGACTTAAATGCCTGTATAACTGGGAATCTCAGAGGAGTCCCAGTCTCAATGTTTGATTTGATCCCGTGACTCAGCATCCATAAGAATATAGATTCTTTTCATTTCTCTGTTCTATCTTCTTAGTCTCATCTACAACCCAGGCAAAAGATGGTTTCCCTGAACGTCCAGGCTATGCACTCCCTCAGAGAGAAAGAACAACTCTCCCAATACTGAAAAAACATCTTTGGCTTCCATCTCAGTTAAACAATCTGTCAAGCCACGTTTTCATTGTACCAGTTAACTATTCCCACAAAATGCTGTGTGACACCCGCAGAATCCTGGTGCCACTTAACAGTAAGCATTCCTAATGTGTCTGAAGGTTGTCTAGAGGCACCTCTGCTGATGCCATCTGGGCTCCCTCACATTTCTGCAGGTTGGGTGGGGGTTCGCTGATTCTGGCTGGGGTGGACTGGGAGGCTGTCCTTCAGGTTAGAGGCCCTCTGCTCACATGTCTCTCATTCTCCTTGGGTGTGGCGCTAGCTGAGTCATGTTCTTCTCACAGAAATGACAGGGGTAGGCATGGTGTGGTTGCTCACGCCTGTAATCCTAGCACTCTGGGAGGCCTAGGCAAGAGGATCAGTGAGGTCAGGAGTTCGAGCCCAGCCTGAGCAAGAGCGAGACCCCGTCTCTACTAAAAATGGAAAAAATTAGCTGGGTGTGGTGGCGCATGCCTGTAGTCCCAGGTACTTGGGAGGCTGAGGCAAAAGGACTGCTTGAACCCAGGAGTTTGAGGCTTTTGTGAACTAGGCTGACCCCATGGCACTCTAGCCCAGGCAACAGAGCAAAACTCTATCTCCAAAATAAATAAATAAATAAATGACAGGGTGAAATGACAGGGGTGCAACAGGGGAACTGGAAACACAGAAAGCCTCTTAAGGTCTGTGCTTGAAACTGGCACAATGTTAATTATGCCCACATGCCACTGGTGAAAGCAAGTCACATGACCAAGGCCAAACTCAAGGGTCATGAGAGTACACTCTGCCCATAAGGAAGCCATGACAAGGGGGAAAAGACAGGTGAAGACTGAGACCAGGCACTCAATCTGCTGCTCACGAGTAAACCAGACACTGTTTTCACAGGCATGTGAATACCCAAATTGACAAGGACCATTCAAAACTCACACCCTAGAGTGGTGGGTTGATTTGCACTGTACTAGTCAGCTAGGGCTGCCTTAACAAAACACAGCAGGGGGCGGGCTTAACTACAGAAATTTATTTTTTCACATTTCTGGAGACTGGAAGTCTGAGACCAAGCTGTCATCACAGTTGGTTTCTTCTGAGGCCTCCCTCTCTCCTTGGCTTGTGGAGGGCAGTCATCTCCCTGTCTTCCCCACTACAGATGTCTGTGTCCTAATTTCTCTCCTCATAAGGATTCCAGTCCTACTGGATTAGAGCCCACTCTAAGGACCTCCTTTTAACCTCATCACCTTTTTATAGATTCTTTCTCCAAACACAGTCATATTCTGAGGTTCTGCGGGTTAGGACTTCAACATATCAATTTAGTGGGGGATATAATTGAACCATAACAATAAGCAGGGTACCCATAAGCCACATAGCCCCTATTTCTTATAACAAACATCAGTGTGAATTTGTAGCATCAAATCAAAATGATATGTAGTAAAATAATCAGCAGAAGGAACCAGAACAATGCCATCTGAGTCCTTAATTTTCTTTAGTTATGGCCTAATGCAGGGCTAAAAAGTTAGAACAACTGAACGAGTAGACATCCTTTAATCAATCTTCACTGAATATTGTTTTTCTAAATTGAGCTATTGACAACTTTGAGATTATAACTTGTGGCCAGGGCTCAAACAGCCGCCTTCCTGTACTTTCTGCCGAATACAGTTCGGTGTGTCCAAACAGGCAGAGTAGAGAGACCCGAAGAGGAGGCCAGTCCACGATTTTAGAAGTGAGTTGACGGAGTATCCAGAAAACCCTTTTGGGGAAATAATGGAAACTAAGTTGAGATGAGTGAAAAATAACTAAGGACCCAGGGCACTTCCCAAATCCCAGTGGCAGGAATGCAACAGTCCCAGGAGTAAGAGCATTCTCTGGAGAACTCTAGAAGAACTCACCTTCTATCCCTCACTTGTGTTCTTCTCTGCTCTACCTCATTCATCCTTGTATCTTTCTTTTATCCTTCCTTCTCCTCCTCCTTATCCCCTTTGCTTTTTCTTCCTTCTCGTTTTTATTCCCCTTATCTTCTTTCTTCTTTCTCCCCATCTTCTCCACAATCTTGTCTTTTTGTACACTGCCTTCTTTTGGTTTTCCAATTCATATGTAGAAAAGCAAGTTTTTGGATATGGCATACCTAAAAATACTGGGGGAAAATATTTGAAACATCTTTTAATGTGCCAAACTGAGTTTGGAAGGCAAGAGACTCCTTTGGGTGTAGCTATTCTATGCTGCCTGTTGAATACATGCCAATGTGTCTTAAAAGTTGCAGTGCAGAGCTGTGTGCCTGAAAGGACCATCCCTCTTAGGCTGAGTGAGTGTCCAGCAGACTGTTTGGTGGTGAAAAATGCTAAACCAGAAATGACAAGAATGTGCAAATACAGTGAAGTGAGAGACAACGGAAGTCAGATGTGCTCTGTTGCCTCTGCCTATCCCAGTGGTTGCAGGCAGGATGATACCATGTCCATGGGGGCAGGGTGGAAAGTATGGGGCTCTAGCAAGATAGAAACTTATGCTGGAGACCCCTGAAAAAACCAGGACCCTGAAACCCTAAAAGAATGAGCCAAGACTTCCTCTCTCTGTCCTGCTGCTTAGGAGGGAGTATGGATGATTTGAGCCTAAGTTGATGTTGAATCTGGGAAGAGCTGGAAAAGTCAGTCTACCCTGAGAATTCCTAACCACAAGCCTGCATTTCCTGAGGGTATGAGTCTAAATTTATACCCCCATGTGGTATAAAAATCATGAAGCCAAAAATTACTTCAAAGGTATCTTAAGTTGGTATATACACATAGGCACCTTGCAGTAGCAAAGAAAATTTCCCTTTAAATGAATCCTCTTTAAAAATAGTCCTCAAGGAATTCACACAGCTAGAAGTCCAGGAAACATGAGTCCTCCCTCTCTTCCTCCCCCCGCCTCCTGCATACACACACACACACACACACACACACACACACACACACGAACACACCACTAAGCCTAAAGGGAACAAGCTGAGCAAGCATCGACCAAACAAATCATAGAGTCAGACTCACAAAAGCAGGTGATGTTACAATTATCAGATACAAATATAGGATAAATACATTCAACATATTTAAAGATACAAAGGGGTGTTGTGACAGAATGGGAAAGAAGCAAAAAACTATCAATATTAACCAGGAATTTTTAAAATAACCTTACAGTACTATGAGAATGAAAAAAGTGAATAATGAAGACTTGAAACTCAATGATTAAACAGCAACTTAGACATAGCAAAAAAGAAAATTAGATAAATGGGCAGAAGGATTGAAGAAATTATACAGACTGAAGCATAGAGAGGAAAACAGACTCAGGTAGCTCATTAAATCCCAAACATGACAGATAAAAAGAAATATAATCTATAAACATAATAGGGGAAAAGCAAAAACCAAACAGAAAATGTGAAGTGGTCAGAGATAAAGTTGGAAACTTCAAAACACCACTTTCAATGCCAGATAACACATCTAGACTAAAGATCAATAACAAAACAGAGGACTTGAACAACACTATGAACCAACCAGACACAGCAGACATACACAGAGCACTCCACCACACAACATCAGAATGCACATTCTTTTCAAGTGCACTTAGAATCGTCTCCAGGTTAGAAAATATGAGATCACAAAAATAACCTCAGTAAACTTTAAAAGATTAAAATGATACAAAGTGTCTTCTCTGAACACAATGGAAGGTAGCTAGAAATCAGTAATGAAAGGACAATTACAAAATTCACAAACATGGAAATTAAACAACACTCTTAAACCAGACAAAAGAAAAAAAACACAAAAAGGAACCTAGAACATAGTTAGAGATGAATGAAATGGTAGCACAACAGGCCACAACAATGGGATGCAGTGAAGGTGATGTTCAGAGGAAAATTTATGGCTGGAAATGCCCACATTGTAAAGGAAGAAAGATCTAAAATCAATAACCTAACTTTACAACTTGAGGAACTATAAAAAGAAAAACAAACTAAACTCAAAGCTAGGACAAATAAAATAATGAAGAGTAGACTAAAGATAAATAAAATAGAGAATCAAAAAATAGAATCAATGAAACCAAAAGTAGTTTCTTGAAAAGATCAAGAAAACTGACAAACTTTTAGCTGAGCTGACAAATAGCTAAACAAATAAAAAATAACTAGTTAGTCACAAGTAAGTAAAGGAAGAAATGAAAGTGAAGCCATTATACCAACCCTACAAAAATAAAAAGAGTCATAAAAGAATACTGTGAACAATTGTGCACCAACAAGTTAAATAATGTAGTTGAAATGGGAAAATTCCTAGAATCACACAAATTACCTAAACTGACTTGAGAAGAAATAGGAAAATCTTAACACACCTATGAAAAGTAAAGAGCTTGAATCAGTAATAAAAAACTTCCCAATGAATAAAAGTCCAGGACCAGATAGCTTCACTACTAGTAAATTCTACCAAATATTTAAAGAATAACTAACACTGATTCCTCTCAAAAAATTGAAGAGGAAGTAACACTTCTTATTCATTCTATGAGGGTAACATTACCCTGATAACAAAGCCAAGAAAAGACATCACAAATAAAGAAAATTACAATTCAGTACATCTTATAAATATAGATGCAGAAAAATTCTCAACAAAATACTTGAAAACTGAATCCAACAGCATGTTAAAAGGATAATACACCATGACCAAATGTAATTTATTTGAGGAATGCAAGGTTGGTTCAACCTATGAAAATTAATGTAATATATCACATTCATTGAATGAAGGAAAAAACACATTGTCATCTCAATTGATGCAAATAAGACATTGTCAAAATCCAACACCCTTTCAGCATAAAAACATTCAGAAAACTCAAAATAAAATGGAACTTCCTCAACATGAAAATCCCACAGCTAAATTCATAGTCAACAGTGAAAGACAAATCTTTCTCCTTAAGATCAGGAATAAGACAAGCATACTGACACTCACTAATTTTTTTCAACATTGTATTGCAAGTTCTTGACAAAGAGATTAGAAAAGAAAAAGAAATAAAAGGCCCCCAATTTGGAAAGTAAGAAGTAAAGATTTCTCTATTAGCAGATGACATGATCCTATACATAGAAAATCCAAGAAAAAAAAAAACTGAAAAAAAAAGCTACTAGAGCTAATAAATGAATTCATCAAAATTGCAAAGTCCAAGATAAACACACAAACACAAATTGTGTTTTTATATGTCTGTAATAAACACTCCAAAAAGAAAATTAAGAAAGAGAAAGCAATTCAATTTATAATAACATCTAAAAGAATAAGATCCCTAGGAATAAATTTAACCAAGAAAGTGAAAGAACTGTACAATGAAGATTTTAAAACATTGCTGAAAAAAATTAAAGGTCTAAGTAAATGGGAAGACATACTGCATTCATGAATAGGAAGACTTAATATTGTTAAGATGTCAGTACTATCCAAAGTTACCTACAGATTCAGTGTAATCCCTGTCAAAATTTCAACAGCATTTTTTTAAGTGTAAAATGAAATTTTTATTAGAGTTGGTATAGATTTTTCCAATAGGAAGTCTATTTTTATTCTATTACTAGGTTATATTGTAAATAATTGCATAATACAGTTATGTCAAATTTGAAATATGGTCTCAGTATTAACTACATCCTGTGTTTTGAATACATGTACACCTAGATTTTATGAAGATAATATGTAATAGTAAATCTGATCACCAGAGAACCCTGTCATTGTAAGTTTAGTTTTCACTCCATCTTGAGGACTCTGACATGAGTCCAGAAATGGCATGAATTAAGTACCACTCTGTCTAAGCCAACAGCACTTTTTGGAGCAGAAGAATTTTCCAGATGTGCCTTGGCCTAAACCAGGGCTCCTCAGCTCAATAGTGGAGTAGATTCTCCATATACATATATAACCTTTTCTTCAGATCTAAGAATCTCTGAGATTCATAATTTTGGAAAAGCAATTGCAGTTGCTCAATGTCTTTTTCTAATTATATTTCCAGAAAAAGGATGTTGAATAAAATGAATGGTGTTATTTACACAATAAACTATTAATATATTTTATCACAAGATACAAAGTCATGGTTATTTAAATTATTACAAAATCTCCAGTGGCTTCTCATTTTTTTGCAGAAATGGAAAAGACAATCCTCAAATTCATATGGAATTGCAAGGGGCCCCAAATTGCCAACAATCTTGAAAAAGAATAAAAAAGTTGGAGAACTCACATTTCTTGATTTCAAAACTCACTCTAAAGGCACAGCAATCAACACAGTGTGGTCTTGGCATGAGGATAAACATATGGATGAATGAAATAGAGTTGAGATTTCAGAAATAAACCTATACTTCTGTGGCCAATTGATTTTTAGCAATGGGGGAAAAATAGTCTTTTCAACAAATGGTGCTGGGAAAACTGGATATCCCCATGCAAAAGAATAAAGTTGGACCTCTCCCCCATCTCATGTACAGACAATAACACAAAATGGATCAACAACCTAAATATAAGAGCTAAAACTATAAAAACTCTTAGAATAAAACGTAGGGACAAATATGCATGACATAGGATTTGGTAATGGTTTCTTAAATATGTCACCAAAAGCAAAGACAATAAAAGAAAAAATAGATAAATTGGACTTCATCAAAATTAAAAATTTTTGTGCATCAAAGGTTATTATTGTTACAGCAAGTGTTACAGCGAGTGGTCCCGAGGACAAACGGAGCGGCACACGGAGAGTCGGAGAATCAACATTTATTCACCGGCGGGCTCAGAGGGGTCTCGCCACCAAATTCTGAGCACCGTCTACCCAATTTTTCCCATTTTTATTAAGCTGGGGTGATCCAAGGGGAGGGGTCTCAGGTGACTAATGCCCGCCAGGTAATAGGTTAGATTAGGTCTTGCACCAAATAATTAGGTTTACTGTTATGCTGATGTGCTAGATGTTAGGCTAGTGTCCTGCACCAGGTAATTAGGTTTAGTGTTACGCTGATGTGCTAGACGTTAGGTTAGTGATATGCTAATGTGTCAGGTGTTAGGTTAGTGGTATGCTAATGTGTCAGGTGTTAGGTTAGTAATATGCTAATGCGGGTCTTCCGTGAGGGGTGGGGGTCTCAGGTGGCTGCTGTGCTAAGTAATGGATGAGGTTTTCCTTATCATTATCAAGATATTGAAAAACACAGAATAGGATAAAATAGAAATGTGAAGACCCATTTGGAGGGAAGAAATGCGGTCAAAGCATTTTGGGGTTATTGTATTGTCTAAGAAGAGCATAAAGGTGCTTATTAACATGGATGATTATTAGGTTAAATATGCAGGTTAAAATTTCCAGTGTAATCACTAAAAGAATGAAAACTGAATATGCTCTTTCCAATATAGTAGAATAAAAAATGCAATAAATCAAAGAGAGAGAGAGAAGAAACAGAAAAGTGAGACAAATAAAAAGTAAAAAAAAAAAATAGGAGAATAGAAATAAATCACAGTGTTATAACCAATGTAAATGAACTATTCAGAATAAAAAAGTTGTACTGTATTATGTTTTAGCCCAGTTATTTATTGTATAAGTGACACATCTAAAACATGAAAACATAGAGAAGTTGAAAGTAAACAAGAAAATATGCAAAATAAATATACCAGGCAAATACTAACCCAAAGAGAGCCTGTTAGGTATATTATTCACAGGCAAGATAAATTCAAAGCTAAAGGGTCATGACACATAGGCAAAAATACCAATTTACCAGGAAGATATAATTATTTTATACTTGTAATCACCCAAAAACATAACTTTAAATTTAACATTTTAAATCCATTATCTAGCCTCAGAATATTAGATTTTTACCATACTAACACTAACAACTGGTAAGATCAGAGATTTGACCAAGATAATTATCACACTTGATCTGTGGATAACATATTATCTACTAGGTAACGCATAGGTCAAAGAAAAAATGGAAATTAGGGAAGAGTTTAAAAGTAATGAAATGCTGCTTATTAAAACTCTGGGGTCGTTACAAAAGTGGTAGAATGGCATTTCTAAGGTTATGACTTTAAAAACACATACATTTCATATGAAGCAATTCTGAAAAGAAAGCATAGCATCCAATTTAAGAAGTCAGTAAAACAACAATAAACTTATGTGAAATAGAAGGAAATAATAAAGATAAGAACAAAAATGAATGAAATACAAAGCAAAGATACAATCAAGACAATCAATTATGCCAAAAGTAGGTTTTCTGAACCAACTAATAAAATTCACAAACCTCTGGCAAGACTGATCAGAAAGAAAGAAAATCAGAAAGAGAGAGGCAGGGGAGGAGGGAGGAAGGAATGCAGACATCGTAACCAACAACGGGAATGAAAAACGGTACCTCGCCACGAGTGCTGTAGACATTAAGAGGCATGAGAGGATATTATGACTATGCCAACACATTTGGATGAAATGGATAACTTCTTAATAACATATAACTTACCAAAACTGACTGAAAGAAAAAATAGAAAAATCTGAATGATGCCATAATAGCTAATGAAATTTAATCATTAATTTGAAAATTTCCACACATAAAATATCAGGCCCAGAGAGTTTTGCAGTTGAATTCCCCAGCACATTCAAGGAATAGACAATTCCACTCCTGCATGAACTCTTTTGGAGCCCAAAAGAAGCATAACCTTGATAGAAAAGCTGGACAAGGACAGGGAAGGGAAAATTAAAAACAACCTCAAACATGATCCGAGATGCACAAAGTCCTCAACAGAAGATTAGACATTGAAACCAGACATGAAAGTAATATATATAAGGGGGATTTATTCCTGGAACACAAGGTTAGACCAACATTAGAAACTCTATTAATGAAATTACTGAAGCGAGTCCAAGTTTATATAGAACTTTCCAACACAAATATTAATAATATTGAAATCAGACCTAGGGCTGTGGGAATGTGATCTGAGACACCAAAAGCATCTTCTATAGTCCAAAAATTATTTAAACAAACACAAACGAGGGGGGCGGGAAATATTAGGTCATTAAATATGAAATGTCCAATTTCAAATAAAAAAATATAGTTTATTATATCTCAAGCAAGAAGCTTAATCAAAGTATACACCTAAACTGTGGACACAGTTTTGCCATCTTAACAGTAGCTTGTTTGTGCCAGCAGCAAAGAAGCCTGGAAAGTGAGTGGTCATGAAATCGTGAAAGGTGTTTTCCACATCTTGTTGAGAATTAATATTTTTTCTTGCAAGAAGTGGTTCAAAGTCTGGAAGAAGTGGTAGTCAGTTGGTGCAAGGTCTGGTGAACACAGTGGATGACAGAGAGTTTCCATGTCCAGCCTCTGTAGTTTGGGCAGCATTGTTTGTGCTACATGTGGTCAAGCATTGTCTTGCAAGAGGACTGGCCTGTCTCTATTGACCAATCTCAGCTGCTTAATTGCAAGCGTCCTCATCATTTCATTCAGTTGGTTGCAGTAGACATCCGCTATAATCAGTTGACCAGGTTTCATGAAGCTGTAGTGGATAATACCAGCGCTGGACCACCAAACAGACATCATTAGCTTTTTTTGATGAATATTCAGTTTTGGACTGTGTTTCAGCACTTCATCTGTATCCAACCATTGTGCTGAATGTTTGCAATCATCAAAAAGAATCCATTTTTCATCACACATAATAGTATAGTGTGGAAATGGTTCACCTTTATGTCATGACAAGAAAGAAAGGCAAGCTTCAAGGCAATTTCTCTTCTGACGCTGGTTTATTTCATGCGGTATCCATCTATCCAGCTTCTTTACCTTGCCCGTTTATTTCAAATGGTCCAATATTGTTGGAATAGTAGCATCAAACCCTGCTGCTAGTTCACACGTAGGTTGAGATGGATTCGTTTCGACTACAGCTTTCAGCTCATTATCCACCTTGGTCTTAGATCGCCCACATGGCTCATTTTCAAGATTAAAATCACCACAATGGAACTTCTCAAACCATCACATTCTGTGCCTTCATTAGCCACATCTTTCCCAAACACTTTTGATATTTTGAGCTGTTTCTGCTGCATTGGTTTCACAGCAGAACTCATATTCAAAAATAACATGAATTTTTGACTTATCCATGGTAAAAATTGCTTTAAAAAATTTTTGACAGATAATCACAAGCCAAAACATGTGTTTCCACGACGGAGGATGTACCTTCACAATAAAAATAAAACAAAATGTGTCAAAGTGAAATGTCGGAGATATCAACTGTCAAACTTAGTACTTAAGGAAATCGGACACTTCATACTTGATAAACAATAACCTTTTTTTCCATACCTATGCCTTAAGTTAAATGGAATTTTTTTTTTTGAAAGGTGTAAGGTCTGTGCCTAGAATTATTTATTTGCATGTGAATGTCCAAATGTTTCAGCATCATTTGTTGAAAAGACTATTTTTTCTGCATTGAATTGCTTTTGCTTCTTTGTAAAGGATCAATTGACTATAATTGTGTGGGTCTATTTCTAGGCTCTCCAGTATGTTCCAATGATCTATTCATCTAATCTTTTGCCAATACCACACTATCATGATTACTGTAGCTTTATAGTAAGTGTTAAAGTCTGGTAGTGTCAGTCCTTCAACATTATTCTTTTTTAATGTTGGGTATTCTGAGTCTTTTGTCTTCCCATCTTTAGAATCAGTTTTTCTCATATACACAAAATAATTTTCTGGGATTTGGACTGGGATTGCATTGAATCTGTAGGTCATACTAGGAAGAACTGACATCTTGACAGTATTGAGTCCTCTTATCCACAAAAATGAAATATATCCATGTATTTAGCTCTTTAATTTTTTACATTAGAATTTTGTAGTTTTCCTCATGTATATTTTATTAGATTTATCCCTAAGTACTTTTTCTTCTTCTTTTTTGTTGCTAAGGTAACTTGCGGTGTGTTTTTACTTTCAAATTCTAATTGTTCATCCTCGGTATATAGAAAGCAATTGACTTTTGAATATTGACCTTGTATCCTACAACTTTCCTATCATTGCTTCTTCATTCCAGAAGTATGTATTTTTGTTGATTCTTTGATATTTTTTACACAGAATCATGATGTCATCTGCATAAAAAGAAAGTTTTATTTCTCCCTTCCCAATCTGTATACCTTTATTAATATATCTTTTTTCTTGTTTTTTTTCTTTTAATTAACTAGATTTCCAGTGCAATGTTGAATAGGAATGGTGAAAGCAGATATCTTTGCCTTGCTCCTGACCTTAGAAGGAAAATACCTAGTTTTTCACCATTAAGTATGATGTTGGTTGTAGGTTTTTTTGTAGATATTCTTTCTCAAGAAAGTTCTCCTCTATTTATAGTTTTGTGAAAGTTTTTTTTTAATCGTAAATGAGTGTTGGATTATGTCAAATGCTTTTTCTGCATCTGTCAATATGATCATATGATTTTTCTTTTTTAGCCTGTTGTGATATATTGCATTAATTGATTTTAAAATGTTTAACCAGACTTGCAAACATGGGACCAATCCCACTTGGTTGTAGTGTATAATTCATTTTATGCACTTTTGGATTTATTGTGCTAACATTTTGTTGAGAATTTTTGCATCTACGTTCATGAGAAATGTTGGTCACTAGCTCTTCTTTCTTATAATTGTCTGGTTTTGGTATTTGGATAAGGCTGGCCTCATAGAATGAGTTAAGAAGTAGTCCCTCTGCTTCTTTTTTCTGGAAGACATTGTACAGAAATGGTATTTCCTTAAGTATTTGGTAGAATTCACTAGTGAAGCCATCTAAGCCTACTTCTTTCTGTTTTGGAAGGTTATTAATTATTGATTCAATTTATGTAATACATATAGGCCTATAAAGATTATATGTTTCTCCTTGTGTGAGTTATGATAGGCTGTGTCTTTCAAAGAATTGGTCCATTTCATTTAGGTTATTAAATTTGTGGGTACAGAGTTGTTCATAATATTCCTTTATTTTCCTTTTAATGTCCCATAAGATTGCAGTGATGGCCCTTCTTTTACGTATGATATTAGTAATTTTTGTCTTCTCTCTTTCTTTTTTAGTTAACCTAGCTAAAGGTTTATCAATTTTATTGATGTTTTTCAAAGAACCAACTTTGAGTTTTGTGATTTTTCTCTATTGAATTCCTATTTTCAATTTCATAGGTTTATACTCTACTATTATTTCTTTTCTTCTGTTTGCTTTGGATTTAATTACTCTTCTTTTTCTAGTTTACTAAATTCACGCTTAGATTATTGATTTTAGGTCTTTCTTCTTTCCTAATACAAGCATTCAATGCTATAAATTTCCCTCTAAGCATTACTTCACTGCATCCCACAAATTTTGATAAGTTGTATTCTTTTTCATTTAGTTTAAACTAATTTTTTAATTTCTTTTGAGACTTCTTTGATCATTGTGTTATTTAGAAATGTGTTGTTTAATCATCAAGGTTTTGGGGTTTTTCACCTATTATGTTCCAGCTATTTTTGCTATTGATTTTTAGTTTAATTCCATTGTTGTCTAAGAGGAGACATTGGATGATTTCTATTCTGTTAAATTTGTTAATGTGTGCTTTATGTCCCATAATGTGATCTACCTTGGTGAATATTCTGTGTGAGCTTGATCAGAACGTGTATTCTGTTCTTGTTGAGTGAAGTAGTCTATAGGCATCAAGTAGATTCAGTTGATTGATGGTACTGTTCAATTCACCTATTCCCTTAATTTTTTGTCTGATGAATCTGTCAATTACTGATAGGGAAGTATTGAAATCTCCAACTATAATAGTGGATTTGTCTCTTTCTTCTTACAGTTCTATCAGTTCTTATCTAATATAGTTTGATGCTCTGTTGTTAGATGCATACACATTAATGATTTTTATGTCATTTTGGAGAATTGACCTCTTTATTGTTACGTAATGCCCTTCATCATTCCTGATGATTTCCCTTTCTTTGAAATCTGCGTTGTCTAAAATTAATATGGCTATTCCAGCTTTCTTTTGATCAGTGTTAGCATAGTATTTCTTCCTCCATCTCTTTAATTTTAATATATATGAATCTTTGTATTTAAAGTGGGTTTCTTCTTATAGACAACATGTAGCTGAATCTTATTTGTTATCTACTCTGAAAATGTCAGTCTTTTAATTGGTATGTTTACAACATTAATGTTTAAAGTTATTGATACAATTGGATTACTATCTACCACATTTCTCACTGTTTTCTATTTGTTATTCTTGTTCTTTGTTTCTCTCTTTTTTTCTTCTTCCACTCTTTTTCTGCCATCTCAGTTTAAATTGAGCATTTTATTCGATTCCATTTTTTTCTTCCTCATAGCATATAAATTATACTTCTTTTTGTGCTTTTTCTAGTGATTGATTGCCCTTTACTTTGCAATATATATTTTTAACTAATCCAAGTTCTCTTTAAAATAACACTATACTACTTTGCATGTAGTATAAGCACGTTATAACAGAGTATTCTCAATTGCTTCCTCCTATTTCTGGAGCATTGCTATTATTCATGTCACTTATCCATAAGCTATATAATCACTGGATACCTTGTTGCTATTATTATTTTGAACAAACTTTTATCTCTTAGATGAATTAAGAGTAAGAAAACCTTACATTTAAGTCTTTAATCATTTTAAATTAATTTTTATAAGTGGTGAAAGATAGGGGTCCTGTTTTATTCTTCTGCATGTGGCTATCCAATTTTCCCTGCACCATTTAGTGTATAGCACTTCTTTTCCCATTGTATGTTATTATCTGCTTTGTTGAAGATCAGTTGGTTGTAGGTAGTTGATTTTGTATCTGGGTTCTCTGTTTTTTTTGTTCCATTGGTCTATGTCTCTATTTTTGTGCTAATACCATGCTGTTTTGGTTACTATATCCATGTGGTATAGTTTTAATTCTGGTAATGTGATGCCTCCAGATTTGCTCTTTTTGCTTAAGATGGCTTTGGCCATTCGGGCTCTTTTTGGTTCCAAATGAAGCATAGAATTAATTTTTCTAGATCTGTGAAATATGACATTGGTAAATTAATTAAAGATGGATTAAAGATTTAAATGTAAGGCATGAAACCATAAAAACTCCAGAAGAAAATGTAGGAAAAACTATTCTAGACATTGGCCTATCCTAGGCAAAGAATTTATGACTAAGACCCCAATGGAAATTACAACAACAACAAAAATAAATAAATGGGACTTGATTAAATTAACAGGCTTCAGCACAGCAAAGTAAATAATCAACAGAGGAATTAGACATCCTACAGAATGGGAGAAAATATTCATAAACTATACACCTGATAAAGGGCTAATAAGAGTAATCTGCAAAGAACTCAAACAAAGCAGCAAGAAGAGAACAAACAACCGCATTAAAAACTGGGCAAAAGATGCGAACAGAAGCTTTTCAGTAGAAAAGAGACAAACGACCAACAAACATATGAAGAATTGTTCACTATCACTACTGGTTAGGAAAATGCAAATTAAAACTACATTGAGATATCACCTTACCCCTGTCAGAATGGCTATTACAAAAAGTCAAAAAATAGATTCTCATATGGATGCAGACAGAAAGGAATGCTTATACATGGTTAGTGGGACTGCAAACTAGTACAACCTCTGTGGAAAAACAGCATGGAGATTCCTCAAAGAAATAAATGTAGACTTACCATTTGATCCAGCAATCTCACTGCTAGGTATCTACCCAAAGAAAAAGAAGTGATTTTATCAAAAAGACACTTGTACTCAAATGTTTATTGCAGCACAATTCACAATTGTAAAGATGTGGAATCAACCTAAGTGCCTATCAATTCATGAGTGAATTAACAAAATGTGGTGTATGTGTGTATACACACACACACACACACACACGCACCATGGAGTACTACTCAGTCATAAAAAGGAATGAATTAATGTCTTTTGCAGCAATTTGGATGGAACTGGAGACCTTTATCCCAAGTGAAGTTTCTCAGGAATGGAAAAACAAACACCATATGTACTCTCTAATAATTTGGAACTAATTGGTGGGCATACATGTGCACAGAGAGAAGTAAAAGCTATTAGAAATCAAGAAGGGAAAGGGGAGAGGAGGAGAGGGGCAAAAAGCTACCTAACAGGTACAATGAACACTATATTGGTGATAGGCACACTAATAGCCCTGACTTAACCATTATAAAAGCTATCTATGTACTAAAAACTTTTGTGTCCCCTTAATATTTTGAAATAAAAAAGATAAGTTAAAAAATAAGAAAACTAAAATATATTATTTTACCTTCATTTATTTATCCTCTAACACTCTCTTTCTTTATGTAGACCCAAGTTTCTGACCTGTATCCTTTTTCTTTCTTCTGAAGAATTTCTTTTCTTATTTTTGAACATTTTTTACAAGGCAGTTCTACTGGTGACAAATTTTCTCAATTTTTGTTAGTCTGAGAAAGTACCGCTCCTTCACTTTTGAAGGATAATTTTAATGAATAAATAATTCTAGGCTGTTGGGTCTTTTCTTTCAATAGTTTACATATTATATTTCACTCTCTTCTTGCTTATATAGCTTCTGAAGAGAAATCCAATATAATTTTTATCCTTGTTCTTCTGTAGGTAATGTGCTTTTTCCCTCTGGTTTCTTTTAAGACTTTCTCTTCATCCATGATTTTATGCAATTTTAATGAGACATGTCTAGGTGTAGATTTTTTTGGTATTAATCCTACTTAGTATTCTCTGAACTTCCTGCATCTGTTGTTTGGTGTCTATCATTAATTTTGAAAAATTCTTAGTCATTATTGCTTCAAATATTTTTTCTGTTCCTTTCTCTCTTCTTCTGGTATTCTCAATACATACATGTTATATCTTTTGTAATTGTAATTCTTGGACATTCTCTTGTCTTTTTTATTATTTTTTCTCTTTGCATTTCAGTTTTGTAAGTTTGCATTGACATTTCTTCAAGCTCACAGATTCTTTCCTTGTGAATGTCCAGTCTACTGATGAGATTATCAAAGGCATGTTTCATTGATGTTACAGCTTTCTCCACACAACATTTACTTTTGAGTTTTTCCTTAAGAATTTTACTCTCTCTGCTTAACTTACCTCTCTGTTCTTCCATGTTGTTTACTTTTTCCGTTTGATCCATTAGCATATTAATCATAGTTCCTTTAAATTCTGGGTTTGATAATGCCAATATCTCTTTTATATGTAAGTCTGGTTCTGATGCTTGCTCTACCTGCTCAAACTGTGGCTTTTTTGTTTGTTTGTTTGGGTTTTTGTTTTTGTTTGTTTTGGGGTTTTTTTTTTTTTTTTTGGTCTTTTAGTATATCTTGTAATTTTTTCTTGAAATCCAGACATGACGTACTGGGTAAAAGGAACAGAGGTAAGTAAGCATCTATTATGGTGTTTTATGTTTTTATGGCTATGGGTTAGGCTGTGTTTACTGTTTGCTGTAGCTGCCAGTGTCAGAAGCCAAAATGTCTGGATGTCTGGTTTTTCCTCTCTTGTCTTTGGGTTTCTCTAGAGACCTCTTCTTAAATAAGTTCTGATACTTACAGTTCTTTTAGTTGCATTCCCTGTTGGAATCCTATTGATGTGGTGATAGGGTGAGGGCACAGGGGAAGCATTTGATTCTCCTACGATAAGGTCTCACAGTCTTTTACTGAGCCTGTACCCCCGGGCTGTGGACTTCACAAGTGCTTCTCAGTTTTTGCCCCTTTAGGTGAGACAGGAAGACTAGAGGGAGCTGGAGTTGTATGTTTCTCTTCCTTCAGATTACGTAGGTTCTGATAAAACCCCAGTTGGTTAGGCTCTGATAAAATAGTTTCTCTTGAGAACAGGCCCTTGTTGATAAGAACATACTGCTCTTCCAGAAGCACAGAGAATTTCTCTGCAGTCTTCACTGTGAGAGCCTGGTAGGGATCCTGAATGTAAAACTCAGCAAGGTCTGGGGGTCTCCCTAAGACCTGGAATTTTTATCTCTCAGACCTGCCCACACTGAGCCTTTGGCAATTCATCAATGGCAGTTCAGGTTTTCCTACTCTAGTCCTGGTTCCTGTGGAGTTTTCCGTTCCTGGGCTTTTGCTCCATAAGTTGCAATTCTCTGTATCTGCCTGTCTCTCCAATTTGCGGGACAAGGGTTTGCCCTGTGGCCTCAATTCCCTGTTAGATCTTAGGAGAGTTGTTGACTTTCAGTTTTTTTAGCATCTTTCCTTGTAGTGAGGACAGGAGTGATGACTTGAAAGTTCCTTATATGCCAGACTGGAAACCAGAAGTCTCACTATGAGGCTTTTAAAACTACACATGTCAATCTTATCTTTTATCTGGATTGAAGCTCCATAATGGCAGTGACCACATCTTATTAATAATATTATATAATAGATTTGAGTGCTCATTATGGACCAAAAACTGTACTAATAAACACTTTGTACATACTACATTTTGAACTAATAATATTAGCTAGACATCATGCTAAAAGCTTTTCAGATTTATTCCACTTAATACTTATATTAAAAAAAAGAGCAAAACCAAATCAAAACAAACAAACAAAACCTGAGAGATAAAAACTATTGTTATAGATGCAGACCTGAGGTTCAGGGAGGTGATATAATTTGCCAAAATCCCACAGCTAGTGAATGGTGGTCCAGGGATCCAAACCCAAACCTGCTTGGCTTATAGCCCATATGTTTAACCACCAGGCAATACTGCCTCCAGTTGGGTTTTGTTCGATGCCCAACATGGTGTCTCTTGTATGACAAGCATCCCACAACGGTCTTGAGAGAATGACTCTTTAGAACAAAATACTTCCAGGTTTTCTACGAGTTTTAAATAGCACTAATTAGCATACCTCAGAGATCTGTGTTAAATTCAGGAAGTTTTCTGCCACTGGTTAATAGCATCTGAGTGTGTGATATGCTACACGAAATGAGCTGCCACTGGGAATAAAAGAAAAGGAGTAGATATGGTCCCTGCCTTCAGAAAGATCATGGTTGCAGTGCATAGTTACAACATCCAAAGAGAACAACAGATTCTGCTTTCATAGAGCCACTCATGAACACAGGCAAGTGCAAATAAACAATACATTTACAGACATGGGTTTGGAAATCATTTCTGTCACAACTACTCATAAAACTCTGAAAACATTTCTTAACCTCTCTGAGCCTTGGTTTTCTAATCTATCTATTGCACATAATTAATGTCTGTTTCATAAGACCCAAATTAAATAATACATGTGGAGAATCTGAGACACTGGGACCTGAATAAATATGTGTGTTCTGCTCTTATATGCGTATACTATAATTTCAGGGCTTATACCTTGTAGTGGAAAGTACATGACCTTCATTTAGATAAACAGATCTCAGTTTAGATCCATATTGTCCCTCAATCCTGAGAAAGTCTTATAACCTCTCTGAACATCCTTTTTTCATTTGATAAATCCCGACTGAGAATCTACTATGTTTTAGACACTGGATTAGGACATAGCCTAGGCCAGCAGAGTTAAGACTGACACAACCCCCACCTTCCAAGGCCTTACAGTACTTGTCTGCAGGAGGCATAATCAGCCACCTTGTTGGTGCTGAAGAACAAGAGACACTGTATGTAGCACAATGTCTGGCACATAGTGGTTCCATTTAGATCACAAATCTAGCCCACGAATGATACAAAGATGTCAAATAGAGGAATATTGGTCTATATTACTTTTCTATTGCTGCTGTAACAAATGACCACAAAGTTCATGGCTAAATAGCACAACTTTATTATCTTACAGTTCTGTAGGTCAGAACTCCGGCATGGGTCTCACCAAGCTAAACTCAAGATGTTGGCTGGGCTTCATTTCTTTCTGGAGACTCTATGGGAAAATCCATTTTCTTGTCTTTTCCAGCTTTTAGAGGTTGCCTGTATTCCTTGGCTCATGGCTCTTCTCCTGCAGCTTCAAAGCCAGTAATGCCACATCTCTCTGACCACAGCTGGACAAGTTCCCCTGATTTGAAGGGTCTGTGTGATTAGACTGATTCCACCTGTATAATCAGAGAAAATTTCCCCATGTCAAGGTTCTCAACCGTAATCACATCTGCAAAGTCCCTTTTGTCATGTAAGATGATATTCATGGTCTCCAGGGACTAGGTTGTGGACATTGTTGGGGAGTCATTATTCTACTCATCAAAGGGTCCAGTGGGGTCCCTTTGGAGGTTTTGAGTGGGGCACAGACTTTCTGGTGGAACTTCTGAGAAGTGCACAGAGAGATCGTGACCGAGTGAATCATGCCCTGTATTTTTGATTCACTAGTATAGTGGCTTCTCCTCTCCCAGGGAAAACACACTCAGCCAAACAGAGGGAATGGAGATGGTCTGGCCACACATTTCCTCCTCTCAACATAGTTGTGTAGCGCATGGCTCCAAAACTTCCAGTTAGTAACTCTGGTTTTCCGGTTTCCTTTCTATAGTATGCGTTTGATTCTGTTCATTGGCGAACAGTTATAACATGATTTTCAAAAATTCAACTCCTCTTCTTCCTCTTTTATCTCATTAACAAAAAAACATTATTTTTGTAATGGTGTCCTGATGTCATGGAGTGCTCCAGGGGGGAAGGAGATTTTCTAAACAAATGTTACTAGCTGGCCTCAAGCCCTCCAGCTTTCTGGAGTCACACTGTCCTTTAGTGTTCTCAGATCCTAAACCATGTGCAGTGGGAATTCTAAGAATTCTCCTGGGATTTATCTTCCCAGCTTCACCTGCCCCTACACAGTCTCCTCTGTCTTCCTCATTGAGTTACCTGCCAAGGAAACTTTCAAAATGTCTACTTCTCTATTATCCATAACTGTAATTTTGAAAAAACTTTACCTATTTGTCTATTCTCAAGGGTTTCTCATCTTTCAAAATCAAACACACTGTATTAGTTTCCCAGGGAGGCTCTATAACAAATTAGCATAAACTGGTTGGCTTAAAACAACAGAAATTTATTTTCTCACAGTTCTGAAGGCTAGAATCCAAACTCAAGGTGTTGGCAGGGCCACACCCCCTCCAGGTTCTAGGGGAGGATGCTTGCCTCTCCTAGCTTCCAGTGGTTGCTAGCAATTCGTGGCATCCCTTGGTCTACAGACACATCACTCCCATCTTTATCTCCATCATCATATGGTGTCTCCCTGTGTGTCTCTGTATTCCCTTCTCATAGGAGCATTAGTCATTGGAGTAAGACCCACCCTAATCCAAAACAACCTCATATCAACTTGACTAATTACATCTGCAAAGACCTTATTTTTTTATTTCTTTATTTCTTTCTTTATTTTTGAGGCAGAGTCTCACTCTGTTGCCCAGGCTAGAGTGCCAGGGCATCAGCCTAGCTCACAGCAACCTCAGACTCCTGGGCTCAAGCGATCCTACTGCCTCAGCCTCCCGAGTAGCTGGGACTACAGGCACCATATGCCACCATGCTGGGCTAATCTTTTCTATTTTTAGTAGAGACAGGGTTTCATGCTTGCTCAGGCTGGTCTTGAACTCCTGACTCCAAGTGATCCTCCCTCCTTGGCCTCCCAGAGTGCTAACATTACAGGCATGAGCCACCACGCCCAGCTGACCTTATTTTGAAATAAGGTCACATTCTGAGGTTCTCCATGGACATGAATATTGGAGGAGAAGCTACTCAACCCAACACAAATACCCATTGTGATTATTTAACTAAAATACAAAGTAGCTCTCCCCTGAAAGGAACTCTTCCTCTATCCTAAGCTAAGTGGTTCAAACTGCAGCCAACCTTGAGAATAACACGTTTCTTCTCCCCATAACCCCAAAAACATGATTTAAATATCTTGGTCACTCTTTAACTCAGAAGTAGTATTTGATTGTACTCTTAGGAGAAAATCAACACAATGGCCCTTTAAATCAGGCATATAGAAATCAAGGGTACACCTGGTGTTCTTGTGGGGGGAGTCACCGTGAACTTCGGTGCTGTTGTAGGGAGTGAGGGCTGTGTTTTGGGGGGAATATAAAGTTGACGTGTGGTCCAGCAGAGTTATGCCTATAGGATTTGTTGCTTAATTGGGATAAATGTATTATGTTCCCAGTATGGATTTAAACTGCCCCCATATTACTGCTTATATTTATGGAGTTAGGTATAGTTTTCCATGAACAGACAAGGAGGAGCTGATGTAGAGGTGTAGGACTATTTGTAGCTCATACTAAGGATAAAATTAAAATTAATTTTATTTTTATTAAATAATTAAATGTTTAATTTTTAATTAATATTTAATAATTAAATAATTAAAATTAATTTTATTCTTTCTACATTTTATGCCTGAGCTGGGGAACCCAACATATTCTGGGTGGTCTGTCCATCCCTCGGTAGTACATAGCCTGAATGGCCCCGTGTGTCCAGATGCTGGTCTGCCTTGTTCTAGTTTAATTGTCTTGTGAGAGGCAGGCAGCAAACTCACACTCCTGTAGGCAGAGATAGTGTTTTATCTGGAAAGTTTTTACATTCTAAACCACTGAGAAGAGGTCTATATTTAATGGAATATATTGCCTGGGAAGATAGGCCTTACACTGGGATGAGTAAAAGAATGTCTTCTCTTTCTGGGCTCATGTGGTTGTTTTTCCCAAGAGGACATTCCCACAAGGGAGAAACGAGCCAGCCCCTTAAGGCTAGCAGCAGGTGGGGAGCAAGGCAGGGAAGCACCTGTCAGAAGCCCCTAATGATGGACATACAGTGGGGCAGATGGCTCTGGGCGGAGATGTAGGCAGGGTTGGGGGCACAAGCAATTCTGCATTGCTCACCCCTGCTTTGCCTCTGAATGCTCATGCCATCGGTCACGGCCCAGGCAGGAGACAGAAATCAGACGGATGCTCATCGAAAGCAGAATTTAGTAGAAAGAATTGTTACCTGGGTACTGAAGGAGTGAAAGGCAAAAAGGAAACACTAAAGTACTGTGGAGGGAGCAACTATAGGAAGCAGGAGGAGCACAGACAAGAGGTTGGAATTACTTAAACACAGATACTTAGAAGAGGGGTCCCTGCAGGTCACACTCATACCACTGAGGTGACACCAGGCAGCTGGTGTTGGTGTCTCTGAGCTCAGGGGAGTATCCCTGTGGGGTTGTATAAAAACCTCTGAGGAGAAGACCCTGGCCAGCTGGGGCTGGTATCTAGGGAGGAGTGGATCAGGCTGGTTTGGTTAGTGTTGGGAAGACTGCAAACTAGACTCAGCTGCTGCTATAGGAACAAACGACTGTCACCAGCGTGGAGAAGCAAGGTGGGGATACTGCTCACAGGAACAAGAAGCAAATGGGAAAGAGCAGGCCCTCCCCTTCTTTTGGTCTTCCTCCCATGACCCTACTGATGAAGGCCAACAGAGAGCAGCTGGAAGAACAGACATGAGCCCAGCCCCAGCCCCCAAAGCAGAGTATGGAAGGGTGAATTGGGAGCTAAGAGACGACAGCTTTGCCACGGTCAAGTCCACCTCTTTAGCTGTTCAGCATCCATATTTATCCTCCCACACATATTCCACACACCAACTAAATAACTCGATGGCTCCACCCAGGAATATGCAGCTACTCTTCATACAACCCACGTGTTTTAACCTTCTCCCCAAGACGAGGAGATCCAAAGTTGCAGTAGCCCTTGGTCCGTGTCTGAGCAGTTGGGAAGCTGGGCCTTGACAGCCCACAGAGCTCAGGGCAACTTGGGCGGGGAAGCAGGAGGTTGTTGGCACCTGCCAAGTGGTCTCTTTGATCTTGAGAGCCTCTTCTACACAGTTGTAATATTTTACTTAGTGATTTTCTTTCTGCTTTTTACTGTATTCAGGGGTCAACAGGGAACACTCTAATTTAATACCTGCAAAAAGGTCTCACAGCCCGTGTCTCCTGGTGAATGAAAATGCTGGACTGGAATTTCAGAATGTGAACTCACCTCTCTTTCAGCTGCACTTTCAATGTTTACTGACTCTTTCCTGAAGTAATCTGAGGTTCTTACAGCCCCCAAGTCCCTTAGAGCCTCAAAATGGTTCGTAAAAGGACAAATATGAAAAGAAGTTATTTCCTAACAGCAAACAGTTTTTAAAATTATTTTTACATTTTATGCCTTAAAAATTCTAAAATATTAGCCATTAAAGTGAGGCTGCACACTGGCAGCCTGAATAAAGAAAGTGTGGCTTTCTTATTAACAATAAAAATTTTAATCTTTGTGGGGAGGCTCCCTGCCCCCACCTAACAAGGTAAATGGGAAACAACCTTGACAATAAACAACAATTCTACTTCTCTGGGCTTAGGTGGTGTCCTCTTAGTTTCCTTCTTTTAGTTAGTTCATGGTCTCTTTCAGATAAATGCTTGGGTCTTTCAAATTCTGCTCCTTTTCCTTCTAAGATGGCACCTAGGAGAATGAAAGTGGACGGGGAGTCCTGCACTGTTGTTCTCCGGAGTTCCCCCACCTGAGAGGTTGACCATGTCCCTGGGGGACATCCCTGTTGAGGTCCACAGCTGCTGAATCTGTTGGGGACTGGTGGGACCCCACCCTTACCTTGCCCCACCCCAGCTCTTGCTGGCGCTACACATCCTCCTGAGATCTGTCTTTGCAGCCAAAACAATGTTACATATTCATGAAGCATTTTGTTTTCCTCCAGAGCAGCAGTCCCCAACCTTTTTGGCACCAGAGACTGGTTTCATGGAAGACAATTTTTCCCCTGACTGGGTGGTGTGGGAGGGTGGCAGGAGGTAGAGCTCAGGCGGTGATGCAAGCGATGGGGACCAGCTGTAAATATAGATGAAGCTTCATTCGCCTCCCTGCCACTCACCTCCTGCTGTGTGCCCTGGTTCCTAACAGGCCACAGACTGGTACCAGTCCTTGGCCCAGGGGTTGGGGACCACAGCCCCAGAGCACATAGGAAGTCTGCATTTCCCAGTCTCCTTTGCATCCAGGTCTGGTCATGTGACTAGTTCTGGCCAATGGGATGCGGACAGAGCGATGTTTGCCTCTTCTGGGATTGGCCCCTCAGCTACAGGGTCACTATTCCTGCCAGGGTGACCCGCATGGCAAACTCATTGCCAGCACCATCAGCTTCTTTCCACATCGCTCCAGGAGACGTGGAAGTTTCGCAGCACTTCCTTGCACAAGGAGAGTCTGGGAGCTAAGGTTAAACTCTTTCTATCTAAACATGTCTCTGAGTTTTTGCTGTGTTGTCCTCTGTGGAGCAGCCTCCTTCCGTACTTCCAAAGGGAAATGGGGCAAATGCCGCTCATTTTTCAGTCTTGCCTTCAGCCTACTCAAGAACTTGACCTAGAGAGCAGGGGTCAGGGCACTAGCATCTCACCACTTGCTTTCCCATGTAACAGGGTCACCAGCTCACACTTTTTAAAAAATGTAGCTTCCACATGATCCCACCACCCCGTTTTACCAGGTCTGGGTTACATAAAATTTAATCTAGTCAACTTTACTTGAATCAATACATTGAAAAATTCTCCTAGTTAATTCCATATATTTTGGATGAAAGCTTAGTCTTCTAATGCTTTGCTCCTTTAGAGGTGGGGGCTTCTTGCTGGTGGAGGAGATGGGATCTCAGATCCACGCACAGAGGTGCAGGTACAGCTGTGGTTCCTCTGGCCTCCTTGGGGAGGCCCTAGTCCATCTGTTCTCCAGGTGCCCTGTTTTCACAGGAGGCTGCAGCTGTGGCTGGTGAACTTGTGGTCCAGCTCCTTGGCCCCATTAGAGCCTGGAGTCCTCTCCTTTGAGTCAACTTCCCAACCTTTCGCTCTTTGGTGCAGAAATCTGCTTGGGACTTACATCCACTCCCCAGCCTGGTGACCTTCCCTGCAGCTCTTGGCTATAAGTAACTTTGCCCTGACAGGGTGACCCTTCTGTCAGCTTCTGAAGGCTTTGCCACTGATTTTTTCCTCAAAGGGGACCTGGGGTCTTTCTGAATCCTTGCCATGCCAAGTGGGAGCCAAGAGACCATGGAAGTGCTAACTTAAATTCTCTTCTCCTTCTTTGCCTAACTAGAGGCCTTAAAACTCCAAGTGGATCACATGGCCAATGTCCCTCTGCTTCTAGTTTCCCCCTGACCAAGGACAGGGGGAGGATCGGGGCATACAGCTCTCCATCTTCCCCCAACCCCTTTTCCTTCTCACAGTTCCCTAGGGACTTGCATTCACTTCCGGGCAGCCAAGACTTCCCTTTCGTCAAAGCCTCTTTCCCGATGGGACATCTCCACCTGCCCCTCCACCTGGCTATGTTTGCAAAATGGATATTGAGTAACATTCAAGGGATAGAAGTAAAATTGTATTGGCTTTTTTCCCTTTCAAATCATTATTCTGCCAGAAGCATATAGATGACAATAAATCTTGAATGAAAGACTCTGATTATTTTACTATGGAAAGTTATTTATTCCTCTCAATATTTTTATTTTGATAAGCACAACCTTTCTTGGCACATCCCCACAACACACATTCACCCCTAATACATTCAGTGCTCCCCTGACCACTCAGTGCTGCAGGAAACTTGCATCTGTGCAGCCTCTTCAGGTGGTCCTGCCGCCCCCGGCACCTGCTCCCTCCCTCCTCAGAGGGCCTTGTCTGCCCCCCTCAGAGACACAGGTGCAGCGCCGGCAACAGGCCAGTGGTGTTCCCAGAGTGGTGGCTAATGCCCACGACGGGGACAGAGTAAACCGGAGAAACTGCAGGGGAGTACACTGAAGTGTTTCAGGACATTTTCCAGGTGTTCCTAAAGCCCAGAGCTTCTAATGGTTCTAAAAATCCGCATTCTCTGAGTGCAATTAAATCCATCTGATGCTCCACTGTACCTTAGTTCATGTTGTCACTGAGGCCACCCCTCAGTAATTCTGAATTTCCACCTTTGTCTATTTGACTGTGTTCCATTTTCCCAGCCTACAATTTTTAAAAATGTATTCTTTGTAAGACTAAAACTGAGTAAACATTCGCCCTGCCTTTCTCTCCCTAGCCACAGTGTGTGCCTGTAGAACATTCCAGTGGTTGTTGCTTGCCCCGAGGAGCATCACCCCATGTAGCGCCAAGTTCAGTCATTTATATTTTCTCCCACACAGGCCATTGTGCCCTGAGCCTGCCAGCCTTTCATAGTAATTATACATTAAAAAAGCACTAAATCAAAGATTTTTGACCTGCAATCTCCTTTTTAACTCCAAGTGTTTCCAGCCTGTTACATAAGGTGTGGGGGTAGAGAGAGTGTGGACTTTGGGAGGAGTAGACCTGAGTTTCAATTCTGGCTTCACTCTTTGCCAGCTGTGCAACCTCAGGCAAGTCACTTAACCTCTCTCAGTCTCAGGTCTTGGCTGTATGGGGAGACAGACAGAACGCTTCTCTGTTTGCCGGGAGGAAGGAGTTTCATGGAGGCTGGGACTGCAGATCCCAGGTGGATGAGAGAGGACCGCTGTGGCTAGTGTGGAAGGATGGATGACGTGAGCCAGGCTCAGAGAAGAGACAAGTGAGCTTGAGCCCGGTGATGCTGGTGATGTTGGTAAAAAGGGAGGAGCTGGGATCTCCCAAGGGAAGGAGATAGGACAGAAGGACTGTGCCGTTTGACTGCTTTGACCAGTGGGGCTGCAGGGAGGGGAGGGAGGTCAGGAGAGGGGCAGCCACATGGGCAGCCCTCACTGGAAGGCTCAGACTGCAAGGTCCTTGTGCAGGATGACGGAGGGACGAAGCCTGCTCTATCCTCCTGCACTGCCCTGTCAGAGTGTCTTTGCAGCCCTTCCCCAGGCTGAGCTAGTTTTAAACTAGGCTGCCCAATAAATGAACATGTGCATGTGTGTGTGTGCGTGTGTTCGTGCACGTCCATGCACAAATGTATACACCTGTGTAACTCACACCTCTATCAAGATAACAAACATTTTCATCACCATAAACGTTCTGATGCTGCAGCCTTTGCCACAGCCAGGGCCACCCTAGACCTTGAAGTCACACGATTGCAATGCCACCCACTGTGGGTTTCTCTGAGGAAAACAGACAAAGGGAGAAGTACTGGGGAAAGAAATGTCAATTCATGGGGCCTCCAACAAAGGGAGGTGAGTCACGGCCCCACCACCCTAAGGTTACTATGTGGAGTCACCGTCCCAGCAGCAGTGGAGGGACCTGGACCTGCAAAGATAGAAAATGATGTGAGGGAATGAAACTGAATGGTTCATTGTCCCCAGTAGATTGGTAAGAAATACCTTCACAGGCAGAAATGCAGGGCCCCTCCTACACCTGAGTGATAGGATTGAAAAGGCAAGGATGGGAAGGAGTGGAGAGCTCTGTGCGATCACTGGCACAGTTCAAGGTTAATTTGAGCTGGTTCATTTCTCAATCCCTAGTGAACTAATGGATCTAAGCAATGACCACCAGTGGCCACCAGTATAGCTTAAATAGAGATGCCAGATGGCAGACTCCCCCCAGGGGAGTGCACACCACCACGCACAAATAGTCTTGCCCAAACCGACCGAACACGATTCTGAGTCTCTGGAACTGGCTGCCAATTTACAAGAAACACAGGGGACAGAGGCACATATTAAACCACATGATGGGGAGGCAGGCAGTGAAATCCAGATTGTGGCAAATTCTACAGGATAAACAACTAGTTTCTTCAACAAAATAAATGGCAAGGAAAAAGCATGGAGGGAAAACCTATAGAAAAAGAGACTTTGAATATGCAGCAACCAATACATATTCTTATTTGGATCCTGATTCAAACAAACAAAAAACTGTTAGCCATTATGACACTTATGAAATTAGTGAAAATTTGAACATTGACTAGATATTTGATGATATTAAGGAATTAATATAAATGTTTTGGTGTGGTAATTGTATTCTAGTTAGACTTTTTAAAATGGTTCTATTTATTTAGATATTGTGTAGTAAACAATTCAACCGTGCCCTAAAAAAGGGCTGGCTTTTGCCCTAAGCTTCTGGAAGGTAATCTCTAAACCCTTGGAATGTCATGCCTGATAGAAGAGTCTTCGTTTGAAGTTGAGGCTGGCCACACCAGAAAGTCTAAAACTGTAACCTATGGTGGAGGCTTTGAGTCATGGGATATCAATTCTACCTCCAGAGGGGCTGAGACTGAGGTTGGCTACATGGGTGGTTGATCATGGAGCCCCAATAAAGAAGCTGGACACCAAGGCTCAGGTGAGCTTCTCTGATTGTTAGTACTCTGTGCACATTGCATTAGTATGCTTGGGCTTCTGTAACAAAGTATCACAGATCAAGTAGCTTACACAATAAAAATTGGTTCCTTACAGTTCTGGGTGACTAGAAGTCTGAGATCCGGTTGCCAGCATGGTCGAGTTCTGGTGAGGGCTCTCTTCTTGGCTTGCAGACAGCTGCCTTCTTGCTGTGTCTTACATGGTGGAGAAAGAGTGATTTCTTGTCTCTTCCTTTTCTTATAAGGACACTAATTCTATCATAGAGACTTCACCCTTATGACCTCACCTAACTTAATTACCCCCCAAAGGCCATACCTCCTAATACCATCATGTTGGGAGTTGGGGCTTCAACATATTAATGGCGGGGTCACTAACATTTAGTCCATAAAATACATCAATGCCAGGGAAGCAGTGACTTTCATGGGGACAAGACCGCAGAAGCTCTGTGTTTGGAGCTCTCCTGGCCTCTGCCTGATGTGCTCCTTCCCCTGGTTGATTTTGGTCTGTATCCTTTGCCTACAATAAATCATAAACTATAGCTATCAGTGAGTTCTTTGAGTCCTTCTAATGAATTCTCAAACCCGAGGGTGGTTTTGAGAATCCCTATCTCTAATTTTGCAGTAGGTGTCAGAAATGAGGGTGGTCTTGTGTGTACTGGGTGCCGTCAGACACCAGAGCCACACACTGAACTATTTATAAATGAAATGAAATGATATGTTGCCTGGGGTACACAGATGGGGGTATATAGGGAGTAGAATTATCCATGGATTGGAGGCCATTGCATGTTCAATATTCCATTTAGTAAAATGTTAAAAACTTTTAGCTAGTCTATTCAGGCAAACCTTCTCAGTTCAGATGGTAGAGATTTCCCTTCCCATCACCACCACCCTATTAAGACTCCTGGGCACCATCACCTTCTCTCGGGTTTATAGGTGGAGAAGGGTCCATGTGGTGGCCTAGGTCAGGGGGCACTAAGCAAAGCTTCAGGCACAAGCAGTCATCAGTCCCTACGAACAGGCATTTGGTGGCTGCTGTTGAAGGAAAGCCCTTGCTGGATATCCAAGGAGAGTTAACACCATGCAGGTGACGGATAGTGCCTGTTGAATGGAGTCAGGCATGTGTGGTCACTGAGGTGGCAGCAACTGGCTCTCAGTGCTTGAACAAGCCTGCTCAAGGTGACAGTGCTGGCCATCTGCATTTCACTCGTTCGGTTTGGGAATTGCACGGTGTGAGCCTCGTGCAGAGACTGCACTTGTCTCCACTAGATAAATTACAGAAGATCAGATGCTCACTGTCTTTTGTAAGTGGAGTGTGGGCCTGACCTCAGAAAAACCTGTCATAGAATCTAGAGCTGGTCACTCAGGAGGCAGCGATGTTTAGAAGCTGTTCTGGCAGCAGGGAAGGGGATGGTATTCAGTGTTATTCCAGTGGCAATTCCAAATGAGAGCTCCAGCATCCAGAGTCCCAGGGTGGATCTAAGATGCAACCTGGCCTGGGTGGTACCAGCCTCAGTGCTCAGAGTTTGGAGATGGCAGTGAACCTAATATCAGCTCCTGTATCCAGGGACCACACACATGACAAGGTGACAATGTCAGCTTCTGCATCTAGTCTCCAGGGTGGCAACAGTGGAGGTGTCAGCTGCAGCATTCATGGTTTAGGGTGGTCCTAGCTGTGGCATCAGCTACAGCATTCAAAGCCTATGGTGGCCATGCTGTGGTGTTGGCTGCAGCATTCAAGGTCTAGGGTGGCCCTGGCTGTGGCAAAGGCTGCAGCATCAGAACGTAAGAACCATAAGGTGATGAAAATGTTTGTATCTTGATAGAGGTGTGAGTTACACAGGTGTATACATTTGTGCATGGGCGTGTGCGAACACACGTACACACACACACACACGCACACGTTCATTTATCTGGCAGCCTAGTTTAAAACTAGCTCAACCTGGGGAAATTTTCCCCGGTAACTGTCTCGAGAGCTCATCTCAAGGTTAGACCTTGCAGTGTGCTTCAGTGCACGTGCAGCTCTGCGGGAATCCAGGTGGGAGGATTCCCTGGCATTATTACTGCTACTTTTTAAATGGACAAGTTCTATTTTCAGAAGCAAGTGGAAGGCGCTGATTGAAGGCTGTTATATATTTCAGTCACGAGGGTTTCCCTGTGTACCCCACAGAGGCAGAGCTCTGCTCTTTAGCTCAGCGACAGTTTTTAGCCATTCTTGGGTTTGCTGACTATTAGTGAACTACTAAACACTGCAAAGTGGGTTGGGGAGGGGAGTGGTATCCCCTCATTGGCAAACATTAAAATAATGGAAATTTTTAATCTCTCTGGAAGCGTTTCAATGTGATCAGAAAGGGAAAAATAGATTAGGCAACCTCCCAAATTTCCTACTATTTCTAAATGAATTCCCTGCAAAGGTACAGTCCCATAAAGCCCTACAAATAAGCCTAAGGTTTGCTTGTTTGATGAAAGTGTTTTTGTGCCTTAAACACATACATTTTTAAGAATCTCGTATTTTTATACGCCCTACCCACGCCACCTTCTGTGGGGATTGCCGGTCCCAGGCCTTGGGTCTGGGACTGCCTAACACAACGTCCCTTCACCCCCATTGGACTGGTACACACACACATGGTGTGGGGTGCGATTCATGGGATGGGGAAAGTCTGAGGCCAGGCTGAGGCACGAGGAGGTGGATTGCATTTCCGGCTATAGAATGCATTCAGTTTACATCTGAACCAAACCACCCCTTCGGCTGGTGCCCACTACCCTCCTTGCCTGCCCTGGGACTCCTGTGTGACTGTATGAGATTGCAACCTGGCAAGAAATCAGAGCTCTAGCTGTGGAAGGTAACTGACACATGGCAAGGGAGTGGGGGTGGGAGAGAATAAGACATGCTGATAAAATAGTACCACTGGCTTCTCTCCGCATGAGTTATATGGGTTGTATCAGCAACCAGGACGACGTTCTCAGGTCTAGTTTTCTACCTTCTACCTGAGTTCTCTAAACAAAGGGTTGAGAATCCCACTCAGGGTCATATAAATGCTTCCATCAGCAGAAGACCAAGGGTCCAAATGCCTTTAACATGCATTGCCATCTTAAATAAACAACATGGAAACAAAGTGGTTTTACTTTAGCTCTCATGAACACGTCTTCAACTGAAAAGCTGGTACAAATAGTCTAAAGCAAACAGAATTGTTAAAGAAAAGCAGTTCGTATTGGCATTCACACTGGAAAATTCCCCACAGGTCCTCCTAATAGCAAGACATCTGTTTGCCAGGGTCAGCCGGTGCCCAGCTGGTGATGGTGCTGGCAGTGCTGACAGGGGCTGGCTGTCTGGCTCAGCGGGACATCTCATCTCTCTTCTCTGTCCCTAGGCCAGAGTGAATTCATCTTCTCCGAAAGAAGATGAGTTCTCCATACTTCAAGTTCTGCTCATCCTTCAAAAGAAGGAGACCAGGCAGGTTGCCCAGTGAAGGCTTCTTAAAGGAAACAAAAAAAGAAGCAGAAAAGCAAGGTCAACATTTTTTTCATAGCCCAAAAGATGAAACCTAAAATTCATGGGGAAAGAAAAAATGAAATGGAAACAATGGCAATGTAAGGTGCTAATCATGGAGAGTGAGAGAAACATGGGGACTTATCTCTACTACTTTTCTGCACATTTAAAATTATTTCAGAGCAAGATTGCAGAGAGAAAGTTCCAGAGCTCATCCCCTCACAGAAACATTGATTTGAACAACTACTCAAGCACCTGGATGAAGAAGACAAATAAGAAAAGACACAGTGAAGAGGGCAGGAAGGACAGTTTCACATTACCTGAGCCACCCCTCCCCCAAGCCTTCCCAGTGCTGAAAGAGATATATTTTCACTGAGATATTTTTCAATGAAGTGGTGCACAACCAACTTCACACAGACCTCAGCACCAAGCCTGCCCCACTGAACCCAGACATTAGGTCAGCCCCTACAGACCCAGACTCTAGGTCATCCCCCAAAGACCCAGGTTCCAGGCCCACCACAGCACTAGGCCAGCTCCTGTGATCCCTGCAGACCCACTCCTGAAAACACTCTTAAACAGCCAATGAGTCAAATAGGAATTCAGAAAGAACACTAAAAGCAAATCTTGAGATAAATAAAAACAAAAACAGAACATACCAAAACTTATAAGATGCAGCAAAAGCAGTCCTAAGAGGAAAGCTTATAGTAATCTACAAAAAGAACATCTACATTAAGAGACATCAACATTTACATTAAGAAAAAAGAAAGATCTCAAATAAACAACTTAATGTTACAGCACAAGGAACTAGAAAAAGCAGGACAAACTAAGCCCAAGGTTAGCAGAAGGAAGAAAATAATAAAGATTAGAGCAGAAATAAATGAAATAAAGACTAGAAAAACAATGGAAAAGAATTGGTTTTATGAAAAGATAAACAAAATTGACAAACTTTTAATGGGACTAAGAAAAAAAAGAAGACTCCAATAAATAAAATTATAAATGAAAGAGGAGACATTTCAACTGATACCATAGAAATACAAAGGACCATAAGACACTACTATGAACGATTATATGTCGACCAATAGGATGACCTAGAAGAAATGAATAATTTCCTAGAAACATAAAACCTACCAATACTGAATATTGAAAAAATAAAAAATCTGAACAGAACATTAGTACGGAGATTGATTTAATCAGTAAGCAAAACTCTCCCAACAAAGAAAAGCTCAGGACCTAATAACTTCACCTGTCAAAAGAATAATTAATCTCAATCCTTCTCAAACTCTTCCAGAAAATTGAAGAGAAGGGCACACTTCCAAACCCATTTTACAAGGCCAACATTACACTGATACCAAAGTCAGACAAGGACACCACAAGGAAACAAAATTACAGGCCAATATCCCTGATGAACATAGATGCAAAAATTCTCAGGAAAAAAGCAAAGCAAATTCAACAGCACATTAAAAGGATTATACACCATGATCACGTGGGATTTATCCCTGACATGCAAGGATGACTCAATATACACAAATCAATAAATGCCTTTAATCACATTATGGAACGAAGGGTAAAAATCATATCATCTTCTCAATAGATACAAAAAAATTTGTGACAGAATTTAACTCTCAAGAAATTAAGTAGAGAAAGAATGTACCTCAACATAATAAAGGCCATATATGACAAGATAACAGCTAACATCATACTCAATAATAAAAGTTGAAAGCTTTTTCTCTAAGTTCAGGAACAAGATAAGGGTGCCCATTCTCATTGCTTCTGTTCAGCAGAGTGCTCTAGCCAGAGCAATTTAGCAAGAAAGAGAAATAAATAGCATCCAAATTGCAAAGGAAGAAGTAAAATTATCACTGTTTGCAGATGACATGATCTCATATATAGAAATCCCTAAAGACTCCACCAAAAAACTTTTAAAAGTAATAAATGAATTCAGTAGAGTTGGAGAATGTAAAATCAAAATTCAAAAATCAGTTGCTTTTTTTCCCCAAGATGGCAGACTAGGGGCTTTTCCAGTGCTCCTCAGCCACTTAGAAAAGCCAAAATAGTGTACAGACAATCAATCACACTTTGAATACTTATTCAAGAAGGAATGTGGAAGTTCAACAGAAAAGCTAAAGGAACCTCCAGAGTCTAGGAAGGAGAAGGAAGGTGGGCATCCCATGTGGTTGGGACTGGTGGAAAACTGGGAGTGAATCCCCGATATGGGAGAGGTGAGTGAGTATCTCTCTGTGCTCTACTTTACTACTGGGGAATCATGCAATCCAGGCCATGGGAGAGTACCTTGACCCTCCCAAGCCCTTGACTTAACTTGGGGAACAGCAGGGAGACTGTGAGAAGGAGTTACTCTGAGAAGTATACCATGCACTCCTCCAGACCTGAGCATCCTCAATAGGATACCATTCTCAATCCTAGCACATAATAAGCAGCGTGGGGGCTTGGGAGATAGCAGTAATGGTAGCCTTTGACATCAGAGAGACTCAGGCTGGCCCTTGGAGAACTGGGGCTCAAGTGGGGAAGAAGCTTCCACAGCAGGAACTGAGAAAGGAATGTAGCATGGGCTTTAGCCATGACACTGAAACCAGGGTCCTCCCCTTGGCACTGGAGTGGGAGGAGGGTTGCCAGGAAGGTGCAATATTGACCCAGGCAGTGACTCCTGTGGCCTGGGGCTGCATCATGGATTAGAAGCAAACTGCAGTGATTAACTGGATATTTTGAATGGCTGCCACAGTTGGGATGGAGCAATGAGCCCCACAGGAACTAGGTCATGAAAGAAAATAGGCCCCACTTCCAATGGCCACGGCTGTGGTGCTGGGACTGTTCCTCCTTCCCCATGCTGAGACCTCAGAACAGCATCAATTGCCCTTTTCCAGGCATTTTGCTAATGGCCTGAGAACTGCCCCACCACCCCTGTTGGAGCCAGTGCTTGTACCCACCATTGGGAGGCCTGAATGCAGGCTTGCCTGGTTCAGCTTCACCAAGCTTCACCCACCCCTCCTAAATGGAGGCCCCTGGGCATTACACTGCCCAATCCACCACCTGGGACACCTCACCTAAGAATTTCTCCTGGTTAACAGAGAGTGGGCATAAACCATACTATTACCACTGCAGCTGGATCTTACCTCCAAGTGTCACCTACTGGCCTGGAGGTTGGCCCACGTAGCCCATTACAATAACTGATGACATAAGAGCACAGAGCTTGAGAATGAGAAAAGCTTCTTGTGACCACTGCTACCCCCATCACCCATGACACCTCAGCTGCTCAGGAGGTTGTGAGACCACTCATCCACCTGGTACACCACTAGTACAACTGGCATTTGAGAAATCCACCAGATTAAGGCTATTTATGGCCAAGGAAATAATATAAAGTCTTCATCACTGCATGCACCCAGAAGCAAAGCAAATGAACCTACACAAAATACAACATAGACACATTTTCAAGAAAAAAAGCCATCTCCAATGAAAGTAAATTCAAAAATAAGGAGTAAATGTTCCCCCAAAGAATAGAAATTAGCCTAAAGATACAGGAATCATAGGGGAAAAAGTTATTATGACAGCCTCAAAGGAACACAATAATTCTCTAGTAATAGATCCTAACCAAAAAGATATCTTCAAATGCCAGATAAAGAATGCAAAATATTGATTTAAATAAGCTCAATGAGATGTAAGAGAAATACGAAAACCAATACAAAGAAATCAGAAAATCAAGATATGAATGAGTCCCATTATTGGGCATCTACCCAAAAGAACAAAAGACATTCTATGAAAAAGACATTTGCACTCGAATGTTTATAGCAGCACAATCCACAATTGCAAAGATGTGGAAACAACCCAAGTGCCCATCAATACATGAGTGGATTAATAAAATGTGGTATATGTATACCATGGCGTACTACTCAGCTATAAGAAACAATGGTGATATAGCACCTCTTATATTTTCCTGGATAGAGCTAGAACCCATTCTACTAAGTGAAGTACCCCAAGAATGGAAAAATAAGCACCACATGTACTCACCATCAGATTGGTTTCACTGATCATCACCTAAGAGCACATTTAGGAATAACATTTATCAGGTGTCGGGCAGATGTCAGGGGGGTGGAGGGGATGGGTGTATACATACATAATGAGTGTGATGTGCACCATCTAGGGGATGGACATGCTTGAAGCTCTGATGGGGGGGGGGACGGACAACAGCAATATATGTAATCTAAACTTTTGTACCCCCATAATATGCTGAAATTTTAAAAAATTATCAAATGTCAAAAAAAAAGAAACAGAATTATACCCCATCAAATAAACAATCATACCATAAAAAAAAGATATGAATGAGAAATTTACCAAGAGATAGATATCTTTAAAATACCAAACAGAACTTCTGGAACTAAAAAAGTCATTGAAGGACTTACAAAACACATCTGAAAGCTTCAACAATAGATTAGACCAAGAAAGAATCTCAGAACTTGAAGACAGGTCTTTGGAAATAATCCAATCAGATGAATATAAATAAAAAAGAATGAACAAAGCCTTCGAGACATATGGAACTAGATAAAGCAATCAAACTTACAAAGCATCAATATTCCTGAGGGAGAAGAAAAAGCAAACATTTTGGAAAACACATTTAAGGAAATAATTGATGAAAATTTCCCAAGTCTAGCAAGAGATTTAGATATCTGGATACAGGAGGCCCTATGATCCCCAGGAAAAGACATTGGTGTAGAGCAGGCATGGGAGGCAAGCTAACACTGGGCTTAAAATTCCACCAGAAGCAAGAGCACAGAGCCAGATATGAAAACAAAACCACACAAGCCCCAGGGAGGAGAACAGGAAACTGTGTTTGTTGGTGGTGAATCTGTTGTTCTTGTTGATGATGATGATGTTGATGATGAAGATAGAAAGACAGATAGATAGATAGATATCTACTGAATACATACTACATTCTTGATAGTGCTCTATGTGCTTTTTCTATTTTATCCTAATTAGTCCATCCAAGAAATAAAAAGGCAATGCAAATTATTGCAATTTTACAAATGAATGCTGGAGGCCGAGAATAGTTATTTTCTTGGTTTAATAACGTACAAGTTCTCAGCCCAGTTTGCACAGGCACTGCCAAAGCACAAGCTGCAAATTATCTGCCCACCTCGTCCTTGCCTGGTATTATAGCCCTGCCATCCTCCACAAGCCAGCATGTAGCCCTAGCACGATGTACTTTGACGTCAGCTGACATTCTCCTGGAATCCTAAAATGTCCCTTTTTCCCTCTGAACATTAAATCCCTAATGAACTAAACCTCACCACAGGAGGATTTTCTCACATACATTCTTTAATTTATCATCAAAATTACCCCATTGGGATGGGAAGTGGACCAGGCCTGAGAACTTAAGTGTGCTGGCTCCCAGCCATCTCTTCTCTTCCTCTGTCCCTAACATCCCAAAATATTATATAAGGAACTCATAACGACTCATTCTAGCTGACTGGCAATATTCTTAAGTAATCCATCGGTCTTTTCTGAAGGAGAAAGTCCTGACCAATCTGGAATCTAAGAAACTAAAAGGCCCAAGAAATCTATAAAGGGTGAAATTACCACCAAGCATTCAGTAGCCAGTGAGAGGGAGATTCTATCAAATTCCACCACAGGGGACCTAATCTGACAATTAGCATGAATCACTGAATTAGAATCAGTATCATTTAGCGGCCAACCAGAATGGGTCACCAATCAGCCCTTATGCATAGGTTACTTCATGGGAAGAGATGGTGGAGTGTCACTCCAGTTCCACCTCCAACTGGCTAAGTGACCTGAAGTGACCTGAAGCCTCAGTTTCCTCAACCATAAAATGAAGAGTTTGTTATTCTAGTTCTGAAAGTCTGTGTTCCTCCCAGAGCTTCTAAAGTCCAGAACTCTGTTGATACCTGCTTGGTACCAATAAATAAACATTTATTTGTTCTGGTTTACTGATATTTCTAGCAAACAGTGGTCAACGGTCTCCAAGAAGTTAGCAATTCTATTTTGGGGATGATAATCCTCAGCTGAGGTGTCAAAAAGAAAGGACAAATCATCAACAAATAGCCTAAGAGATTTAAAACACATCATAAAACAATTTGTGATGGATTTTATAGGCTTGTCAGGTTTATGGAATTCTGCCTTGTATGCAGAAGAGCTCAAATGCATCATAAAAAATAAAAAGACCTTGCCAAACCCATAAATAAACAGCTCTGAGTTCTGATATCCTGTTTTCATGGTACATTCTTCAATTCCACTGGCTATAGTGGGTTAATGTTGAAACGTGGATTTCACATCTTTTGTGAAATCAGGGCAGGTCATCAGGGCAGGTCAGCTTCCTAAATAAACACTCAATCATTTGGGAGGTGACAGAATAGCACCAAGTCCCGTCACAGCATTTCCCTTGTGGGCCTACTATGTCTCGACCATTCCTGCTCCCTTCCCAACACAGTCCCAGCCCCACCACGACAGAATTGTGGGTAAGACCCGGTGGAGCTGTGCTTAACAAGAAAGGCAGAACACTGTGGCAACGGGTGCTGTTGGTACCTGGCCCGTATCTCCTCGACACTCACCATTCTTGTGTATGTCAACCCAGTGCCTTCCAACTGCAAGTTGTGAGTCTTTGCCAAGCCAAAGACCTTCTCTGGTCCCTGGAGCCTGCTCTTCCTGGGCACATGGAGGCTGGAAGTGTCAGGGATTTAATACCCTCTGGGAGCAGCCTTGAAACAAAAGCAGATGGGAGTGGTGGACAAATACCCCAGGTCCCTCACTCCTTAGGGAAAATAACTCTGAGGCACATTCCTCTTTCTCTCAGAGGTACCAGGGGGATAAAGTCCCAGTTGCCCCAGTAGTGTGCTCAATAGCACACATGCTGTTGACTTTCTTCCACTGTCTGTCTCATTTCTCTGCTCTCAGACCAGTGCTTCCTGGGTTCACTTCTCAAATAAACTACTGCCTCCTAAGGAGCTCAACCTAAGAAAGCCTTTCAATGTGATGCAACGGGTAATCACATTTCTACACAACCACTCATGCAGGCATACACACCTATGTATTTACACAGAACCTTTCCACATAGGGTTTAAAGCGGCCCAGAATTATTTATTGACTCTCTTATACATACTTAGTGCAGTGGAATCTAAAAAAGAAATTTACAGCCTTGTATTACATTTAGGGTTTTTTTAATAGCATTTCTTTCTTTTCTTTTATTACGAAAGTAATAGATGCTTGTTGCAAAAAACTTTATACATTGTAGTTCAGCAAATATTATAAAATTGACATCATCAATAACCTTACCACACAGGTTGCTGATATTTTGGTGAGCATCTTTCCAAACAGGAGGATGATTGTGTGTGTACATGTGTGTGTCTGTGTGCGCATGTATGCTCACAAAAGGAATCCTAATATGTATGCTGTTTGGAATTCACTTTTTCCATTTAACAATGTCTTAAACATCTTGACACATAAATATTCTGTAGCAACAGCATTTTAATGATGGAATAGTGCTCCATTGTACAGTTATGTCATAATTTATTTAATCAATTACCCATCATTGGACACGTAGGCTAACATTTAATAGTTAAAGCACCATCACAGACATCAGTTCTTTTGATCCTCTGAACAAGATGTTGTTGAAGAAGGCAGGTCAAATAGGGACTGTTTGACAGATGGGCCAACAGGGACCTATCTCATAAAAAAGACAAGATTCAGATATACAAAGCTTCACAAGGACAGTAAAGTATTACACTCTGTGGAACTGAACATAAGTTGTATTAAAGATGCCAAATTTTCCTTTGTCCTGCACACATGCCTTTAATGAGGTCTCCATTCATGCACCCCAGATGAATGGGCATCCTACCATGTCACCCTACATAATGTTTGGAGTCACAGTTGATTGAGCCATGATGGACACCTGACCCAAGGAGAGTCCATCCACTAATGGGCCAGACCTATGCTTCATGTGTCACAGTTCAAAGGGTGATCTGGGTCAACCAAAATCTTCTTGTCTCAAGAACTAGAATGAAGAGACAGAGAGGGAAGTTGTTGGTCAGTTGTGGGCTACAGATATGTATAGATGTGTCAGTATGCACCAGAATAGTCAGGGAATATTCACAGAAGAAGTGAGAAGGTTCCAGACCTCAAAAGATGTGCAGGATTTGGATGGTGGTGGTGTGAGGAAGATGATGAGGGATGATGGAGTAAGCTTGGCAAGTCCTAGGGAAGATCCTTATAGATTCCCATATCATGTCCCTTTCTGAAGAGGAAGGGACATTGACAGTTAAGGAATAAAAGCCCCAGAGAAGACCAAGAGGAACTTTCACTTCATCACATAATCCCTAAACAGTTGCCACAGAACGTGAAGAAATGAAATGCCCAAGGAAGAGCCTGTCAGTATCACCACTGCCTCTCTTGGACTGACAGCTGAGGCCTGGAGGGCACTGGCCTCCCTAAGGTTAGGTAAGTGGTAGCTAAGGAAGTGAGATGGTGGGAGAAAAGAACAGGGGTACTACATTGCACATGAGGCATATGGGGACACCTGGAGTTCTGAGTGTGCCCCTACTCCTTGCCTCAGTTTCTTCCCAGGTAGAACAGGGCCACTGTTATCTCCCTTCAGCCATTGGCAGGCCACCTGGAACCCCTCCACTACTACACATCAGCCGGTTAAAACCTCATCCTGGCACCAAAAAAAGACTTCCCAAAATGGCTGAGGAATCAAAGGGACGTCAAAGAAGCCATCACCACTTTGTTCTCAGGAACATTAGAAAACCAAGAGCTCAAACATTTCTGAGTAGCAGTCATGTCACAAGAATGGAAAATGTTCAGTGTGCAGGGAAAGAAGCTCATGACACTTGCGAGCAGACATTGGTAGGGAAAAAAAATATTTCTTCAAATCCCTTCTATGTTGGTGTTATTGAATATCTAAGAATGTAAAGCATCGCTGTCCAAGAAATTGAAAACGTGCGCTTTCATCCACTGCCAATCAATTAATCACAAATTACACTTGGTTTCCAGTCCCAGCTTCGCCACTGGGAGCATATTCTCATGCAACATGACAACAGGACACATCAACGCAATTCTCTCCTCTCAGGGCGGAGGCGGGGCGAGCGAGTGGTGAAGATGCATTCCAGGACTAACAGCACATTTCAGCCTCTGAGCGCTGTGCGAGGCCCTGATGCAACTTGAAAGAAGCGAATTTAAATCTCTGGGGAAACCCATTTCCCATCCTCACCTTTCCCTGGAGGACTTGAGCGCACCGGCCTGCAGGGGGCAGCATTGGCGAGAACGCAGCTGGCCCGTCTCTCCCCGTCTCTCGCCTCCCTCCAACGTCAAGGAGGCCATGCTGTATTTCACTCCCTCTACTGCGCTCCATCCAAGCTCCCTACTGTCAGGCCCGGCTGGCTAGGCTTCACTGCTGTCTCTCCCCCTTTCCCCTTCTGTCCCTCTGCCATACTTCAGGTGGTCACACGGTTCCTGGGACACATGACTCATTTCTGCCTCTGGGGTGGTGCGCTCGTTCCAAGATCTTCACCGGGTCTTGTACAGTCAGTTCTTCTGTAACGCGACCTATGTACGTGTTCCTAAAAATCACCGTGCCGTAAAACCACAGGCTCACGAGGAAAATGAGGGTAGGAGCCCAGCATTCAAAACCGTCAGTGACACATTGTAAAAAGAAAAAGATGAGAACCGAATAAAAATAACAGCAGAGTTTTACACAGCTTAAATGGATAAGAAATAGATAAATATGACAATTAATGTGTCACTTGGCTTTGAATAAGGCCTCAAGTTTGCTTGTGGAAGTGGAAGTCGGAGGGGGTGCAGCTTATGAATTATTGCGAGTGGAATAGGAGGAGGTTCTCTCAAGTCAGACAGAAGTTATGTCACTAGACGTGCATGGGTGTGTCTCGTGACACTCGTGGTGAGCGGAGGCAGCTGGTAGGTGTCTGAGGCCCCTGCGTGTGCCTTTCCTGTATTCCTGAGCAGCCCAGTTCAGCTGGGTGCAGTTTTCTGTTTACGTAGAGTGTTTATGGATGAAATCACGCGTAAGCAAATGATGAACTTGTTTCCTAATATAGCAATCACATTGGAATAAATTCACATTTTCAAAACAAGCGCGAGAGCAGAACTGACTGTCATTTGAGTTTTAGCTGCTACCTGTTCAGACAGGCCTTCACCTGCAGCCCTTCACCTGCACCTCGAGGCTCCAACACACTACCCTGTTTTATTTTCCTCGTGAGAGTTACCATTGTCTAAAATTATCTTGCATATTTACGTGTTTGAGTTTCCCCCTCATTAGCCTCTAAGTTCCATGAGGGGAGGGACGTTGTCCCCTTATTCAGCACCTATGTCCCCAGCATTCCTCCTATTGTCTGATACAGAGCAAGTGTAAATAATAAATATTTTAAAGATTGATTTGGTTCCTTGTGTTTTCATCAGACATTAGAACTCCTAGGGAAGGAGCGTATGATTAGCAATCCCCCTTCCACCACCCACAAGACCTTCAATACAGGTCAGTGAGAAAATTTTAATTCTCTTCGGCCTCCAGATTTGTCCCAGATATCATGCTCCATAGCAAATCACCTCCAAATGTAGAGACCTAGACAATCATATTTTTGTGTTCTCCAATTCATGGGTCGGGAAACTGAACAAGGAAGGCACAGTGGAAATGGCTTGTTTCTGCTGTTATGTCTGGGCCCTTGGCTGGGAAGACTTGTAGACTGGGAGTGACTCAACAGCTGGAGCTAGAACCGTGCAAGGCCAGTTCTCTCTCAGGTCTGGACCCTGGTCTGAGCTGACTCAGAAGTTAGGATTGACAACCAGAGTGCCTGGCTGTGACCGCTCTGTGTGGCTGGGCTTCCTCATTGCATGGTGGCCTCTGAGTAGTTGACTCCTTCTTATCTGGCAGGGTAGGGTTCCAAGCAGTAGTGTTCCAGAGCAAAGGATGTGTCACCTATTATGACCTAACCTCAGAACCTACAGAGTCATTTCTATTGTACTCTGTCAAACTGTCACAAGATGTGGTGCAGTTTCTAAAATGACACCCCAAAGGTGCTCCACCCTAATCCATGGAACCCGTGAGTATCCATGGTTATGTTCTGCCCTATGGCATGGTTGACTGTAAGATCAGGAGATTATCTAGGTGGGCATGATCTAATCACATCAATTCTTCAAAGCAGAGAGCCTTCTGGGAATGATGGAAGAAGAGAAGGTCACAGAAATTTGAAGAACAAGGGGGTTTCGATGCACCGTTGCTGGCTTGAAGGTGGAAGAAGCCACATGAAAAGGAATGTAGGTGGCCTTTAGTTGCTGAGAGAAGTCCCCAGCTCACAGCCAATAAGGAAACAGGGACCCCAGTCCTACAACTGCAAAGAACTGAATTCTGTCAACAGCCTGAAGGAGCTTGGAGGTAGCTTTCTCCCTGGAACCTCCAGACGAGAGTTCATTTGGGCTGACATCTTGATTTTAGCCTTGTGGATACCCTGAGCAGAGAACCCACCCAGGCAGGAGTGGACTTCTGACCTATGAAACTAGCCGCTAACCAATGCGTGTTGTTTTAAGTTGCTGAGTGGGAGGTAATTTGTTACATAGCAACAGAAAATTCACACAAGAGCCCACCTAGATTCAAGGCAGGGTGGGGAGAGGGGAAGACATATATCCCCATCTCTCAATGGGAGGAGTAGCAATGAATTTTGCAGCTCTCTTTTAAACCACCACAGGATAATTTTCAGAGTCTATGCCTCTTCTTTTAATCTGTCTATACAATAAAAGCAATCTAGTGACTCAAGAAACCCAGGTCTGAATTCAGTTGTCTGTATCAGCAAACCCAGACACTGGCTCTCTTCCCCTCCCATCCCCTCGTGCCTGCCACAGCTGAGGACACTGCAGCTGCTTGGCATCTACTGCCATCCCTGGATGCCCCACTGCCAACTGGCAGGACTTACTCTGGCTATTTACATAAAACCAAACACAGGGACTTGGACATTCATCCAACACCATCTAAACTAGCTGTAGTGTAGGATGTATTCTACAACAAAGAGAAATCCCAGAGGTGCTAAAGTTATGATTTTCACCAAAGCAGTAAAAATGCCAAAGTTACAGCAGAGCTTCAGGGATTTTGGAGTGACAGACCCAGAGGAATAAAAGATATAATGATAACTTAGTAAGAGAATATATATTATAATACATAAAGAGACCATCATAACTTTATTATATGAAGATATAGTAACAACTTAGTAAGAGCCTGAAGCCAGAAAATCAGAACTTCAGGAATATTGTTTCCACTGCCTGAAACAGGCAGAAACATCATGGGCCATTGAGGCTGGTGCCATGCTGCAGGACCTTACGTGATGATGTCTGTCCCATATCTGGGCTGCCCAACATGCCAGGTACTAGCTATGAGAGACAGCTGAGCCCTCAGGAACTGAATGTCTAACTATACTTAAATTGAAATAGCCATTGTGGCTAGTGACCACAGTATTGGAGAACACATGTCTAGACATTTTTTCCGTGTAATATTTTATTTAGGAAACCTAGCTCTTAATGTGGCAAGTGTTAGGTAAGGTAGACTAAGACAGTTAAGTGGACCCGTTTGCAGCGCTGGGATGAACACATCCCTTGGCATCCTACCATCTTGGCTGAAGGTCCAATGAGGAGACCTGGATGTGAATCACAATAGCCGTTTGGAGCACACATCACTGGTAAATTCTCTCAGCCACTTTCCTACTAGGGGCTACAGATTAACTTTTCAAGGGGTAACAGTCTAGCAATTCTCGAAAGCAACTGCTGCCACAAAGGGTGTTTCTCTTCCTAGCAAGGCAGGAGAGTGAAAGGGAAATTAGTTTGCTTATTTTTAACCAACAATATAAAGACTCAGACTGTGGGAGCTTATTTGGAAAACCACAGAAACAACAGGAGGGGCAGACTGGAGCAGGATTCACACTAGATTGTCTGCAACTTGGCCGTCTGTTCAGGGAGAGGGTTGTTTTGTTTTGTTTTGTTTACCATTGTCTGATTTTCTTCTGTGTAGTAATACCTTCCTCTGTCCACCTCAACTGGCTCATGAATACTTAATGCATCCAAAGTATCTCAGAAGGCATTAATCTCTCAAGGAAAAAAGAAAAAGATAAAGTATTATCCTTGGTCTTGGGGTTAGTGGGGCTTTCTTTCCAGGTAGGTCATAAAATGGTTGACTACTTCCTAGCCCAAGCAAATTCTAGTTGTCTGTGGTGCATACAGCAGTGACTACAAAAGACACAGCTGAGGACTGCATGTAAGCCATGGTTCACATGACTTCCCAGTATGGGAGGAATATTCCTGCGAAATTAAGGGCCAAGAAGTCTAATATTAATAGCTGACCATTTTGTACCATCATCCCCAAAGTCTTAAAAAGGGGATATTGAGATTGTGCAAAGTTGACTGGCCCCCAACCATCATACACACACACACATGCACAGCCCGATAAATTTGGCAGCCAAGGAATAACAAAGAGCTGCTATTCTGAGACCACACAAAAGATTTTATGGGAACATGAGCCCCAGGGATCACATTTCCACTGAAGCAGCAGGCAAAGCTGCTTTGCTTCTCATCCAGGAGTCAAGCTGAAGGAGATACCTGGCAGTAGATTTCAAGCTAAGCCTCCAGGGAACTCCAGCTAGACCAGGCGTTTAGCTACTAAAACAAAATAATAGGACTCACAGAAAAAAAAAAAGATAAATTAATGGATAGGAGTGTCTCAATTTTAGGGTTTTCTCTTAGCAATGGTTCTTAAACTTATGATATATGTCATGTTTATTTAAACTGGAGTCTAGTATAAGATGGTATTGGATTTAGCACCAAAATATAAAGATGTAGCCATCTTCATACTAATATTTCAGCATGCCATAGGGAGCCACAAAGACTGATCCAGATTCCTGGTGCTATGCCCCTTGATAGGTCTGAGAACCAGTGGCCTGGCACAAACACAATGCCCAGTTTCACCCCTACTTAGCAGTTAAACACTCAGAAATGGCCCCTTTCACTCTGGTGGGCATAGCACTTCTCCACACTTGCTCAGCCTAAGGGTCCTGATGTGGCCTCAACTCCTGTGGAGATTTTGGTCACAATGTGTTGGTTTCAGTAAGTGGGATATAATTGGAAAAAAACCTCTGCTCAGAAGTAAGAGATCAGGATTCCAAGTCTAACTCTGCCTATAAACAGCTCAAGAGTTTTGGACAAATCATCTAACTTTACCTCATCATCATCACCATCATTATTATTATTTAAAAATATTTAAATATGTTATTTAAAAATATAACCTTCTTCAATGAACAAGTAACACTGGACAGAGATCACACAGTCTGGAAGAGAAAAATGTACACCCATATACAGATTTTTCTGTATTTTTCATGGTCAATAGTTTTAATGAAAATATTTTTGATGAGTTATCTTCCATTAGAGCTGGAAAAGTAAACTTACAATAAATTCTGGCTTTGGTATAAATGAAATATTTAAATAACGTCAAGTTTAAATACACTTACTTTTGCTTTTTAATATTATTTCAAGTACATTAATGTTCCAGAAAAAAATCATAGAAAGACACATTTTCCTTTTGCCTCTGGCTCCAAATGTCTCAACATGGCACTGCCAGGTCCTGTCTTTATTTAAAATTTTGATACTTTGTTTGCCACAAATTTCTTTGCATTAGATTTTATTTCTAAAAATATTTTATTAAAATATGATCTATCTAATTAATTAATGAGTTTTCTAGCTACTCAGACATCATAACTGAGCATTTCAAGAACTCATGAAGAAAAACAAGGAAGGGGAATAAATTCCAAGAAGGATTAATAACCAGAAAGTAACACACGATGGCGAAGCTATAGAACCATCAAAGACACAGAAAAGAAAGTTAACCATCCAGTAAGAAAAGACAGATCACCTATAAAGATGATTAGACTGATGTTAAACTTCACACCAACTATACAAAGCAAAAAGACATGGAAAAAAACTTTTCAATATGCTGAGGAATAATACATGACAGCCTAAAATTGTATGTATAGTGAAACTATACTTCAAGAATAAAGTCCAAAATAAAGACATTTTCAGACCCATACACATACATACTAATAAACATACACTAAAAGAAATTCTAGGCCAGATGTGGTAGCTCACTCCTGTAATCCTAGCACTCTGGGAGGCTGAGGCAATAGTATTGTTTGAGCTCAGGAGTTTGAGACAAGCCTGAGCAAGAGTGAGACTTTGTCTCTACTAAAAATAGAAAAAAAAATTAGCCAGGCATCATGGCAAGTGATTATGGTTGCAGGAGGATTGCTTGAGCCCAGGAGTTTGAGGTTGCAGTGAGTGGCGATGATGATGCCGCTACATTCTACCCAGTGTGACAGAGTGAGACTCTGTGCCCCCCCCAAAAAAAAAGAAATTCTAAAAGATATACTTTAGGCAGAAGGTTTCTAAAGGAAGGTCTGGAGTATAAAAAGGAATAGTTGGCAAAGGTGATGAAAATGTGGGTAAATCAAAGCAAACGTTGCATAAAATATTGTATTTTTTTCAAATCTTCAATTTTGGAGGACTAACAACCAAGATTGAATTAATTAAATGTATTTAAGAGAAAGTGGGATAAGCAGAGTCAACATGTTCAAGTCTGGTGTTGTTCCAGAAGTTAAAGATCCTGATTAATTGCAGACATTCTTAGGTTCATTACGTATGTTAACATTTCTATGGTATGCACTAAAATGGTAAAAATAGAGTGCAAAACTTTCAAACCAATTGAAGGAATTAAAATAGGAAAAGAAAAAACAATCCAGAAAAAATGCAAGAAAGATCAAAATAGAGAAACCAGACAAGCAGAAACCTTGCAATTAAATGGTAGATGGGATAGTCACACACGAACAACTGCACGGCCACACAAATGAGAGAACTGCAGCAACTCAAAACAAAACGGAGAATCCCAAAAACAACGCTGAGGGGAAAAGCAAGTCCCAGAAGAATATGTAGAATATGAATCAAAATTGAAAGTTAAAAAGCATGCAGAATGGAACGTTGATGAGGATGCACACGTATGTAATAAAACTATAAATAAAAGCAAGTAGCAATGAACACAAAGTTCAAGATAGTGGTGAACTGCAGGCTGAAGTAGGAGGGGGCTAGCATTGGGGAGGGGCTCACAGGGGCTTCAGAGGATTTGGTGATATTCCAATTCTTAAGCTGGGTGGTGAGTGTAGGATCTCATGCACTTGTCATTCTTCTTCTTGTAAAAATTATTTTACATTTATTTAATTTCAAATTTAAAAGTTAAGAAAGAAATGGACTTTGAACAACAGGTGCTCCCAAGCCCCTCCCGTTAACCAGGTTCAGAGGCCTCATTTATCTTTCCCAAGGACACCCAGGGAATAAGTTGCCACCACAAGCAGAACTTGGGTACCCCAATTCCCAGAATAGTATGTAATTATGCACAGTACTCCATGGCAAATCCTAAATATCTGTGATGTGTTTGTGAGGAGCGTGAGGCCAGTTAAAATCCAAAGTGTTTAAATTTTATTTTTAATATCTAAAGACTTATGACTTTTGAGTTAAAATAGTTAGAATTCCTTATTCAGATTTTTCAACACCTCAGAGTTGCAAAATTCTCCACATATATTAGTATTTTAATGGAATCATCTCACTCCTTAACGAAGCACCGTGTGTGCTGGTGAGAAAGCAGAGGGTGAGAGGGAAGTGCAGAGGGTGTTTGCTAGGGTGGGGAAACGTCTGCTGCCTTATGTGGACCGAGAATGGGGACCGGCCTCCTCTTCTGGTCACAGCACAACCTCATAGGGGGTAGTCCATGTACTGTAGGGCCAGCCCTCTGGGAGTGTGGTTAGGACGCCTCAGCTAATATCACTGTAATGGCTCCACGCCCACGTTTGCCAGCTCTGCAGAAAGTCTAGTCTTTTTCCAAGATTTTTCAGAATTCTCAGTGGTCTTCACACACTCTCAGAACAGGGTTCTGTCACCCATGAAACCTGATAAGGATGCAGAAGACACTGCCAGTGCCCTGCCCACGTCCTCTCAGCGCGCCCCATGCCCAAGTGCACCTAGCAACAGCAGGTTACTCTGCCTGAGGGTCCTCTGCCTCCCAGGCCTGCTCACACCCAAACATGCTGCAGAAACAACAGTCTTGGCAACAGTGACTACACCACATGTTTTATCTCATGGGTCATCTCATTTCAAACCTCATGTGAGGCAGGTACTACAATAGTCCCAACTGACAGATGGAAAAACTGAGGCTCATAAAGCTTAAGTCATTGCTTCATGTCACCCAGCCCATAAGGAGTGATGCTAGAACTGCAACCGGATTATCTGAATCTGGAGGCCCAGCTCTTAAGCATGAGGCCAAAGAATGTCTTCTGGATTTGAATGGGTGAGTCCTCTGTAAGTGGAACATTGGCCCAGCAGCCAGGTGCTGCCGCACTGCACAACTTGCAGAGTCTGAAATAAGTCTGAGTAAACCAAACTCAGTCCAATCTTTTATATACTCCACTACAACAAGAAGAACTTCAGAACTCTCTTCTCTTTGTGGTAGAGTGGGAAGAGATTAGGATTGGGGATAAAGCACCAGGGTTTTGATTCTGGCTCTGCCACACACCAGGTGCCTCCAAATGGCCAAGACACACACAACCCACCTAAAGCTCAGTTTCCTCCCCTGCACCATGGAATTAAAGATACCAATGCAACAGGGTGATTTTGAGTATGCATATGATTAAATCAGATGATGTAAATGTTAAACAATAAAGCACTATATGAACAATAATGGTTTATAGTATTTTTGTTCCTTAATAACTGTTATGCAACATGAAAGTTAAAAATGCAAGCTTTGGAGTAAAACGAACATTACTGGAAGATCTTGGGAAATATCTTTACCTATGAGCCTGCATTTTCCTATGAAGTAACCCCCAGCCTCTATTAAATGAGATGATGTGTGCAAAGGCACATTTCACACATGTCCCAGAAAAAAGTAGTCTTAGTGGCAGCAGCAGCAGCAGTAGGATTTACTCCACATTAAAACACATCTGTGTACCTCTGTGACTTTATACACATTTGATGACTTGCATTTAGAGGCATTATAGAAGCATAATTTCTAGCAGCCAGGGACCCAGAGTGACACTTCTGCTAAGTGACAAAAGCCAACTTTCTCCCTCCCATGCTCAGATGCCACTACAGTGGGATTCTGGCCCCCAGTCTGAGAGATTGTGTCATTCCTATCCATCCCATCCTGCCATCCAGCCTGGTAATTAGCACACTGACTTCATCATCACAAATCTCAATAAACGCTTTTAAATAATTATGGCATAAAGAAATAATTCTGTCCCACTTTGCCATGACTCTGAATCCAGAGGATAAAGCAACTTCAGCTCCAGCTCCCTGGCCCAGGCTGACACCCGCCTCTGTATGTATTTGGACACCCACGGAGTTCTGTTAGCTGCTGGTACATTGCAAAGCACTGCATGCCATTCTATCCCCCACCTTTAATGAGGCTGCATCCCAGATGCACTGTGAATAAATTGTGTACTGGCTCCTTCATTGTCCTGGTGATTTAATTTAAAGGGGTGTCCACTGATACATCAATCTGATCTGTAACAATTATTCATGAGTAATCCCGAAGGACTGAACCTGACAGAGATGGGTAAAGACCAGCAAGTGCACAGCTGTCGTGCTGATGAGGACTCAGCTGAGTATTGCGGGGACACCTTCTGAGGGTCTCTCAAGTGTTTCCTCTGAGCAGCTCTCTGTTCTCTGATGGTGTCCTGTGATACTGTAGCCACTTTGGTCCCTCCAGACTTCTAGCTCCTTCCTTCAACTCTGGGAGTCTACCGGGTTCTGTCTGTCCCTCAGCCTCCCAACTGACCCCCTCCTCCCTTTTGCTGCCTTGAAACGTTCTTCAGGCAGTAAGCTGGGGTAACAATGAATCTCACGTTGTTTATTTCCTATCTTTCCTGGTGTTCCAATGTCTTGAGAACCATTTTTCATACATTCTATCCATTTTTTGACTTGGTTTAGGTGGGAGGGTAAATCTGGTGCATGTTATTCCATCTTGGCTAAAAACCAAAGCTACTTTCATTGATTTTTGTCTAACTCTTGTAGCCAACCTATGGTTGCAATTAACAAATGAGTGTAGTTCCATCATGAATGTTGGTTGATACTTTGTTTACATTAACAAGAAAGACAAAAGTGATACAGAGCTGTATGTTGGAATGTTACTTGCTCATCAATGATCTGAGGGAGTTCGTTGCTCAATTGAATAATAGTTTTCAAATATTGGAAAAATGTTTCTGTAGGTTGTGTGCCATTTACAATGTAATGAATACTGACATGGCATGCTTTTAAGTTTAACCTGCCTTATTAACATTTTCTTCATCACTTTCCTAAGTCTAACTAATCAACAAAACAGTAAATCAAACCCTGCTTTGCAGCATTTGCTGATTTCCATGGTTTAAATATTCTCACCATGGATGATTTCAAACTCCCAATGTGATGTCACTGAACGTGGGCTTGGGAAGAGACACTCAGAGCCACTATCACGTGGATATTTCCACTATACAGATGCCATAGACATTAATAACCCCAAGAGCATAGA
>CM052436.1:174353112-174415788 GCA_028533085.1 Varecia variegata
AAGGAATGAGCAAAATTAGCCTGATACAGTTTCTCAGGGTGGTTTTGGGAAGAAGTATACAAATTCAAGATACCCTCATACCTAATATATTACCATTAATATTGGCTTCTCTGGAACTTGGCAATTTGCAGAGAGCAACTTGGAGTGATGGAGGCCTTGCCTGCAGAGGGCTCATGATAATAGCACATCATAAAGGTACCAACTCCAGCTTTCTAGGCCCTTCCATCAACCTATGGCTCCTGCCATGCACCCCATTTGAGAAAAGTGAGGCCCAGAAAGGAGAAAGCCGTGGCAAGATCTCCAAATTCAGCTGAGCGACCCAAAGCAGAACCAGAAGCCATCATTAGGTGATTCTCTCTCACGGTTAGCTAGTGTGGACTTCTAGAAGGTAGACCTAAGACCAGGGAATGACACAGGGGATGCATTATTAGTTCCAATTCTTCACCCATCTCTGTATTCATGTCCTTTGCTATGTGACTTTGCAATCTCTCTCAGCAAAGAAGCCATCATTTCCCTGCCCCCTTGACTTTGGGCTTATCCATGTGACTTGCTTTAGCCAACAGAATGAGGTGGAAATGAGCCTGTGCCTTAGGAGGTCTCAAATATGTCCTCTTGCTGTGCTGCAGCTCTGCTATCAGTAGGAGAACAACACGCCTGCATGGCCCACTGGTCTAAGGAATTTGAGAATAGCATGGAACAAAAGTACCAGCCGTTGTAGTCTGACGACAAACCATCCAGCCAACCTGCATGCATGAAGCAAGATGGTGAGCTGCCCACCCAAGCCCAGTCTAGATCAGCCAAACCCCAGCTGGCCCCAGACCCAAGAGTGAGCCCAGCTGAGACCCTCAGAGCCACCCACGTGCATGCTATTGTAAGTCACCAAGAATTTTTGGTTATTTTTTTTAATGCGGCATTATTATAACAATAGCTAAAGTGAAACAAGCAGTAAGAAGAAAATTATTTTTCCCCTGTTACAAGGAACAATTTCTTAGAAGTTGAAAAGAGTTTAAACCATGAAACCTTTGGAGGTTTAGACTGTTGTATTCACTTGTAATCACCGAAGCCCACTCAGTGCCCGGGACACAGTTTGTGCTCAGCAAATGTTTCTGTGTGTCTGTGTATCAGGGAGGGGTTTCATAAAGTCTATCTGATGTAAAATGTCTCATTGCACAGAGAGCTTCTTGTCATTGGAAATAAAGCAGCATCGGTTGTATTTCATTTCTAGAATGCTATAAAAGGCATTTTTGATTAAATGGATAAATTAATCAGGATGCATTCACAGGGACATGGCAAAAGGTGACTCAAACTGGGTTGATTTACTGGCTTACAAATTTAGACGGTCCAAGGGTAGATCAGAGTTGGGCCACGTTGTCAGGACTCAGACCTCTGCCCACCCCATTCCCGCCACCCGCCTCCAACCCTGGATTGCTCTGTGTTGGAATCAGAGGTTTGCAGGAACTTATCTCCGCATTTACTCCAGGAGCAATGGTTTAGTAATTCAGTACTTGCGGTGAGTGTATAGAACAAAAGTACCCTGGATAACAAGAATCAACCTGGGGGGGAGGGGGGGGCGGGGTGTGCACGCACGGGAGTGGTGTGTGTACAGACTCAATTTTGGTTTTGATTTCTTGCCTATGGCAATTCTGAAGACACAAATTAGAAGCCATCAATAAGAGCAATAAGAATTGACAAGACAACTTACAGCAACACAATGAGGGAAGCTGCTTTTAGCAGCCCTAGACACCAACTCAAAGACCCGGAACACACAGCATTAGAGGAAACACATGTTGACTCACACGTTGTTGACTTCCTACTGCTTGCAAGGCCCTCAGCTAAGTCCCTAAGTGCCGTCACGGCAAACATCTGCCCTTGAGGAGTGTGTAGTCTAACAGAAAAGATAAGACACCCACACAGATACTTACTGCTGGGAAGAGAAGTCAGCGCCACAGAATGTCAACCTCAAATTAAGTGCTATCAGGAAACAGAGGGAGGTAGAGGGGGACCACTTTGCTATTTCACTGTGTGACCCTAGGAAAGTCACTTTTTACCTCTAGACTGTAGTCATTCATTCACTCATCATTCACTTATTTATTCAACTATTTTTCAAGCACCTGCTATGTGTTAGGTAGGCCATGTGCTTGGTACTGTGGTTTTAAAAATCTGGATTCATGATTAAAATTTGAATTAGAGTTGTGTGGCAAGATCTCCAAAGTTCAGGTGTAGGGGCCAAGTTTGCCGATGGTGACCTGAGGTTTGAGCTCTTCAAGACCCAGGTAAAACTCCAAAGTACAATGCCAGTGGTACCTCCGTCGGGCTGTCCAATGGGGAGTCCTGACCAGCCCCTCACTTAAGGTCAACAACAACCTCTCCGAGAGGAAGCACCACACTCAATGGGATTTTTACTTAGAGAAGTTTGAACTATATTCAGGTTTTGTTTCTGGTTTCATCAGAGAGACTGGACACACACTAAAAGCCTAAGTGCCTTTTATTGGGAAATGATGATTGAGCTATTAGTGATTTTTGTGCTCCTGAAAATATTCCTCTGGTGAAGAACACATCTCTGGTCTGCCCAGTGGGATTACTCAGAAATCGTAGTTGTGCCTCGAGCTGCTTTCTTTCATGTTCATGGCTTTCTGTGCTCAAGGTCCAAGGGCAAGTAGGCTGACCTTGTGTCATCTGGTCTGCTTAGCTCAGGCTTTCTTAACAGGGTCCCTAATGACATTTAGGGCTGGATAATTTTCTTGTTGTGGGGCCACTAAGTGCATTGTAGGATGTTCGTTGACACCCCTGCCCTCTACCCACAAGATGCCAGTAGCACTCTCCCCACCCCCTGCATGACAACAAAGATAACTTCAGATGTTTTCAAATGTATTCTGGGAAGCAAAATCATACCCAGTTGAAAACCACTGGCTTAGGGCAACACAAAGAGGCCAGGGCAGTGTGTATCGTCCTAATGGGTAAGGACAAGTTAAAAGTGTTCAAAGAGCACATGGGCCCAGCTGGCTGAGGGCGGCCACGTGGAATGGCCACAGACTCTTCTCTTGACATAACTGGCCTCCTGCTGGACTTGCTGTGTGCAGTTTCCATGGCTGTTTTCATCTTTCCCACAAGCCAGGGATACTTTGAGCTGTTGGACGTGGAGGTTTGTGATTCAGGAGTCCCAGCTCTTCCTCTGCAAATAGCGTCTCCTCTCTGAGGCCCAGTTCTCCCTCCCATCTCTAGAGTGCAGCTGCCTTGTCGTTGATGTGGGAGATTACCAGCAGGCATCCTGAAAACCCAACTTATTGGAACCTCGGTTTCTTCTTTGTCGTATAGGCAAAATGAGAACCACTGTCAAAAGGTTTTAAGTGAGGACTCAGTGGTACAATGTACAGGGAAGTGCTTAGCAAAAAGCTGGACATGTAGACTCCAGCCTCCCACAGGGGTTGCAGGAGCAAGGACCACGGAGGAGGGGGGCTGGGTTATAAATGCGAACTCTGCCACTTCCTAGCTGCCTGACCCTGACCTCTAAGCCTCAGCTTCCTCATCCGTAAAATAGAAATAAAGATATTACCTACCTTCCTATTTCATTAAGTGAGATGATTCATGTAAAGCATGCAGCAGCCCACCTGGCCCAAGCAAAGGCACATTCCCCACCGGGAAGTAGAAACGTTCCTGGAAGTGACACATAATTTGAGTCTATGCTCTGTCTGCTGCCAGGCCCCACATTTCTGGACGTCCTCCTTGGACCCCTGGCAGCTCCCTTAGCGGTTGCTCTGGTCCCGGCAACCACCGTCAGTCAAAGGAGCTCAGGCCAAACTCATCCAAGGATTATCCCCTCCCCGTCCCCCAGGGAAGGCCACTCTGGAAAGTTCTGCAAGCTGCCTCTGCGTGCTTCTTCCCAGGAAATGAGGACTTTTCTTGCAGGTAGCAGAAGACAGAAGGTTATAAGGTCTCAGGCCACAGGCAATGTGGAATTTCTCTTAATTTGATTTTAAATCACTCGAAAGCCAGGAAACATTGTCGCTGGAACTCCAGGCTTCAGGGGAGCTACTGTTTATGACAATCTGTGAGCACCTGCTCGGTGGTCATTCAGTCAGCGTCTGACGGGCACTGCCCCTGAGCTGTGACCAGTGCTGGACAGAAAGCTGAGGTGTGGTCCCTGCCCTCGGTGAGCTCAGAGACCAGCTGGCAGCAAGCAGAAGAGACTTTCCAAGCACCCTTGCTCCAGCCAGCCTGCAGGGGCTCTGAACACACAGCCATTGCACCAGAAGGCAGCAGGCACTGGCTGGTCAGAGACCTGCGTGAACCACCTCTGTGAACTCATCGTCTCTCAGGACTCAAAGGTGGTGGCAGGGCCACTCAGCAAGAGGTCAAAGACCAGGTTTAGGTCCTGTCTCTGCTGCAGCCACCTGTGCAGCCCTCAGCCCTCAGGGCCTCAGCGTCCTCCTCTGCAAAAGGGAGGCCACACTGACCCTGCTCACTGCAGGGACGTTGCGAGGGTTAAATAAGGTGGTAGAGAAGGGATAATTTTGCAAACTGTGAAGATCCAGGCCAATGTCAAAGCTTCTAAAATAGTAATTTTTAAAAAATACAGGCAGTTCAAAGCTCAAAAGAAAGAAAGAGAGAAATGATTGCCCAAAGCCTATTATGAAAAGTGCTGAGGTGCTTCCTTCCTGCCTACTTGCAAATGGGCACAGATGGAAGTTTCACAGGGTGACATGAACCAGTCCTTGAGGTTTGTCAAAATCTGGGATGGCTCATGGGGGTGGCACCCCAGGAATGGGGACATGGACGTCTTCCATGCAGAGGGACTGAAAGGTCACCAGAAGCTCCACTTGTGGCCCAAAGTATCTCTTCTCACCTCTCTCACCCACTACCTGCAAGCCTCAGATTCCATATTAAATAGCAGTTTCTTTAATTTTTAAACTGAATTAGAAATAGAGTGTATGCGGAGCATTTGTCAGTTGTTAGCACCGTTGACCACTCTCACTGCATTAGGGGAATTCGTTAGGTGCCCCTGCCTCCCCGGGAGAAGTTCTGAATCCCACTTTTCCAGCTTCCCTTGCAGCTAAGATACAGTTACGTGATCGGTCTCCACAGACCAGACTTGCCCTCCTGAGACTCTGGGCTGGAAGCCAGCCATGGAGACAACCAGGCTGCACTTGAAACCCCTGTTTGGGAGAGCAAGGCAGATACGTCCCATTTCCAGAAGCGTCGGCAGAGGAGGTCTAGGGGTGGATCCCAGGGCCTGGCATTGGCAAGATCTGCTGCAGAGGGCTTGTCTCCCTGGGAACATTCTGTGGTGTCACGTGAGTGTCCCCCTAATGGAGGTGCCCCGAGCCTGCCTCTCTGGTCTGCGTGTGGACTATGGGAACCAACCACTTTCTCTAATAAATTCCTTTGCTGCTGAAGCCAGCTGGAGTGGGCTTCTGATGCATTTGCAGTCAAGGGCTCTCCCTGATGGAGCATGGGATGCCTCCACCACCTCGGTGTGCAAGGACCACCAGGGCAGCTTTCCTGACTGGCAGGAGGAGTGGAAAAGAATGCAAGGCTTTGTAGGGCAACGCAAACAGAAACAAGAGAGAAAGTCGCAGGAGCAAAAGAGAATGGGAGGTGATGGGGACCTGAGAAAAGGCAGGGATATGCAGTTGTGTCTATGTGAGAAGAAAAGGAGCCCATGCTGGCTACTGCCCAATTCCACCGTGCGCTGCTGGGAACTGTCCATCAGGTGGACTTTGCTAATGGATGCCCTGGTGGGAGATTAGACGAGCAGGAAGGGAGAGGACAGAGGGGGGTCTCTCTCCCTTCCCCCTCTTTCTCCCTTCCTCTTCTCTCTCTTCCTCCTCCTCCTCCTCCTTCTTCTCCTCCTCTCTCCTTCCCTCTCCTCTCCTCTCTCTCTCCTCCTTCTCCTCCTCCTCCTACTTCTTCTCTTTCTCCTTCTCTCTCTCCCTCTCTCTCTCCCCCCTCTTTCTCTCTTCCCCCGCCCCCTCTCTTAGTAGCTCCATGGCCCACCAACCATGGGCAGCCCCAGCTTCAGGCCTCTGATCTCCTCTCTCCTGCAGCCCCACAGTGGTGCTGCCTTCCTGACCCCCTTTTTTCCTTTGACTTCACCCCTCTGTGTACTTTCTGACTGCCTGGTTTCTGGTCCAGTGTGCGGCATGGACATCCTGCTACCCGTTTCTGTAGTTTATTCCAGGCTGCCCCGCAGACCCATCTGTTCTCTTGGTCTTTATCACGTGTATCACTAATTCCCTGCAATAAATGTTCTTGCACTGAAAGACCTAGAATAGTTTCTGGTTTGGGGACTGACCCTGGACTGGTATGAGTTTAGACAAGTTGTCACACACAGTTTTGCTTCAGGCTGGCTCTGGTTACTTAAATGGCATTATGGTTACTACTATCAATGGTAACGACATTAAATTTATTGATATCTCAGCTACATCCAAAAATAATGCATGCAGGTGTACAACACAAAAAGACAGCGACAATAAACCTGCAAACCGTGAAAAGATGGATCATAAAATGAGCGTGTGGATGGGAACACACACCGGGACATTTTGCAGAGTCACCATGCCCAGAACGTTCCCATCAGGCCGTTGTCAACAAGTCAGCTTGCGTCCTGGAGCTGTGGGACTGGGCCCAGCAGAACTGCTCAGGAAGACTGGCACCCTGCTATGGCAACAATCCTTTGAGATGCACTAGTTTTCACTTGTACTTCCAATTAAATTTTAAAAATGTATACATATATATTCACACACTCATATATATGCACGCGTGCACGTGTGTGTGTGTGTGTGTGTGTGTGTGCATAATAAGAAGATGAAAGCATAGCATCTCTGGGCCTGTGTTTACCCATTTTCTATGTTTAATTATTAAATTCTTGTGGCAATTAGGAGAGCCTTAATTTATAGAAACCTGATGCCTCTGCAGGGGATGAACAGAACACTCAGATATGTTTGAAGGGCTCTTTCTCTAAATACACAGCCAGGCACCAGTCGGCAACACTGTGAACTGCTGAAACAGCCAAAGAATCAAATAATTGTTCAGGGTTCTGAAGGGGGGCGAGTGACCCCAGGTTAGGCAAACAAGAGGGTAGAGCGGTGGCTTTACCTCTCAGGGAACTGAAACCCCACCCTCGGCCAGGATTGCAAGACAGGCCCCTCCACCACTTAGCAGTTGGATCGCCCCGCAGGGCACAGTCTGGAGAGCTGCACCCCCCACTCGAGCAAAGTTCTGCCTGGAGCACAGGGCGGGGACAGGGAGGTTTCCCTCAGGGCACTTCTGTGGCACCAGGACGCACCCTGGCCACAGCAGGTGATATTTCCTGGTTCTGTTGGAGGTACTGTCTTGGGCTGATTTTCCCCTACCCCACCCCAAGCATATCTTGAGATGAAGATCTGAGTGCAAATGGTGCATTTGAGAGATAGCCCCAGGAAACACCAGTAGGCAAGCAGGGAAGTGAGACAACAAGGAGGAAATCAGTCAAGATATGTTGAGCAGGTTACAGCAGTGGACAAGGGGAGCTCTCTCCTTCTGGGGAAGCTCTGAAGATATCTTAATAGCATGAAAAGGGGGGTTTCTCCTCCAACTTCTGTCCATCACTGGCCGCTACCAGGACCACTGACTTCCCGGCACTTCCAGGAGAGAGCTGCCCGTGCTCACGGCAGTCCGCAGTCAGCACCTACAGGTCAGCAAGGGTTCGACAGACACAGGAGGGGCACCAACAGCCCTGCCTTGCTAGGCCGGCCTCCTGGGTGCTGACGCTTGTGGTTGGATGTCCTTCTGGCTTGTTTTTGATCTCCTTTTTCTTTGACCTCACACCTCTATGTACTTCCTCACTACCTGGTTTCTGATCCAGTGCCCGGCATGGACATCCCTGCTACCCACTTCTGTGGCCTCTGACTGCACGTGAGGTCCCAGCTCGATTCTGACCTGGTCACAGGCACTTCCTAAGTATGTACTAATGACCCCAATTCAGAGTTATCCAGGATCAGTCATGTGCTGGTAAAACCTTCTTTGTAGCATTTCCTGTTTCCACATGTAAATACTTCACCATTGCTGACTTCAAGCTGCAGAAGTGATGTCCCAGTTGGGAAGAGGTGTCGTGGCACACTGGTATACCGCAGAGGACTTCCACCATACAGATGCCATGGACAATAAACAATCATGGAAAACAGGAAAATGTAGTAAAATAATAAGGAAGTGATGGGTGATGATATTTATTGTTTTTGTTTTTAATATAATGTATTTAATTATAACTTTATATAATTGAATGTATAATAATAGCTGTGTTTAACAACTGGCTCACAAACTCCTGAATATTTAGCAGTCGGTTCTCACGAGCTCATACACACCCACTTCAGCCAGTTAGAATCTCACTCAACAGCTGGGTTACAAGACGGTGAGTGTTGTGGGTAAGCCCCACACGGTCCGTGCCGATGAGCTGGGAAGCAGGGCAAGCGTGAAAACCACAGCTCCTAGTCCACGGTAGCATCCTAAACCTATTAGTACTGAGACTCGACAAGCATTTGCAGGGTTTGCCTTTAGGAGGCCCCGTCCCCAGCTCTCGCCCTTTGCCTTACTCAGAGCAGGCAGCATTATTAGCTTTCGATGACGGAGGACCAAACTTAATATCTCAGTTGCATTGGGATTTTAGATCTTCTGTCCCCAGACCCCGCCTTTCAAGAAATGGGATAAAATATGAAACAAGGTAGAACAGAAAAAATTCAGAGTTCTCTGATAGCGCTGTCCTGACGGCAATGTCCTGAGGCAATATTAATACTTTAAAAACTCATTCTTAAACCAGAGTTCTATATTAGGCATTTACAAACTAGAAAAACTTTGAGCAACTAGATTTCCTCTTCCAGGGATATATGCTACGATCACCTGGGTTTTTAGGTCTTCTGGCTGCTAATACTTTGGGTCCAGCCACGACTCTTTTGTCACCTGCCTGCAGCTATGTGGGAGGCCGAGGCAGAGTCTATTCTGAAAACTGGGCCACCGTGGGCGTCTCTCCTTTTGTACTAATTCCCGTAGCTGGTGCGGAATGGAAAATCTTGAGATTCAAGAAGTTGATTTGGTAAGAGAAGGGTTAGGGGGATGTCGTAGGGGCCCCTAGAAACTCAAGGCTAAGCCATTTCCTCCAGGACAATGATGATCTCACTTGGTGTTCATGACCCTTGACAGCTGGTAACTAAGTGGAACTGGGATTCCCGAGTGGCTAAAATCTCTCCTCTCCTAAAGTTAAAAGCAGCCTTGAAAACAATTTAGCACAGCAAGTCCCACTTCTAAAACTACCCCATGAGCTATCCTTAAAATCTTAAAATTCCAAGCCCTGGCCACCCCCTAGACTGTTCAAATCACAACCTCTGGGGGTGGAGCTCAGCATCAGTCCTTTCTGAAGGTCCACAGGGGACCCCGGGTACAGCCAAATGTGGGAACCATGGACTCGCCATATTAAGGCTTGAAAGAGATCCCTGCCTCCCCCCACCCCACAGCCAGTAATTCCACCATTCCGAGATGAATGTTAAGATTTACGTATAAGGGTGGTCACCACAGCAATATTTACACTAGTGAAAAATTGGAAGCAACATAATTAATTGCCCAATAGGGGATTAATTCAGTAAATTATGATCCATCCTGTAATGAAATAGTATGTGGTATGTCAGTTGCATACTTGAATAGTGTTTTAGGGCATGAGAAAATGTTCATTGTATATAATCTGTAACCCCAATTTTGTAACACACGTACATATAGGTATATATGTTATTTTTGAAAAGTTAACATGTTCTGTAGTACTATTTCTGGGTCCTAGAATAATGTGCGTATTTTTTCCTTCATGTTCTTTGTACTTCTTAAGCTTTGTCAGGTTATAAGGAACACGGTCATGTTGTGGGGCAAGGGCTCTGTGAAAATGTACAAAGATAAGAGGACAGAAAATGGTTTCATCCTCCCCACAGCCAGGCCTCCATAGACTGGAAGGACATGCAGGAATGAGGCCATTGAGGATAAAATAAGCTCGAATAGTGTAAGGCTTGTCCTTGTCCCACTGACCAATGGCTCACTAGTCTAATGTTTCGCCCTTTGGGTGTGACAACCAGTTTTCATTGCTGCTTCTGCTTTTCCTGGGATTACCAACTATTTGTGTCCAATTTGACTTGCGCAAGAGGGGATAGGACTAGGGGAAGCAGGTGGCATCCAGGACTGGCACTGTTAGGCAGACCTCTTCAGCCGGTCACCTGCTGTCTGGCTGCTTTGGGTCAGGCTCTCATCCTTGTTCCAGTCGGCTGTAGCCAGAGCAGTAGAGTCTCATGTTCCTACACACATGGGTGCCCCTGGGTTCAAGTGAAAGTGATTTACTAGGAAGTATTCCTGGAAAAATTGGCGGGGGGATGGAAAGGTGAGACCTGGAAGCCACTATGCAGTATCCAGTAAAGTCCCATGGGAGGACTTTGGCTCAGTCCCACGGGGCGCTCAGGAGAGCCATCAGAACTGTCCAAATTGCAGGTGGGTGGGCCGCAAGGCAAGAGCACTGGAGTGTCTATACCTCCACACCCCTCAGTCCTCGGTCAGGAACAGCCCCCCAGGAACCAAACCCCCAGGCCCTTCTGAGTCTCCTTGTGCCTTTTTTTTTTTTTTTTGAGACAGAGTCTCACTCTGTCACCCAAGCTAGAGTGTAATGGTGTCATCATAGCCCACTGTAACCTCAAACTCCCAGGCTCAAATGATCCTCCTGCCTCAGCCTCCCAAGTGGAGGGGACTATAGGTGTGCACCACGATGCCTGGCTAATTTTTCTAGTTTTTGTAGGGATGGGGTCTCGCTCTTGCTCAGGCTGGTCTCAAACTCCAGAGCTCGAGCAATCCTCCCACCTCAGCCTCCCAGAGTGCTAGGATTACAGATGTGAGCCACTGTGCCCAGCATCCTTTGACAGCCTGGGGAAGTCTACCAGGAGAGAGGCACCAGTGCTGGGTGCTGGCTGCTGAGAGCGAAAACCCCTCATGACCGCAGGGCATGTGACTAAAGCACCACCTCTGTGCTGCCAGGGGCCCAGCCCAACTGAACTTGAGTTGATCATAACAGCCACAGTGGAGCCTTGCACACAATTAACCTTAATTCGTTGCCATGGGACTCCAGAGGCTCGCTGGGCCTGCCTTGCTGTGTTGAGGCTGTTCTATCCTGATCTTTGATAAAGGAGAACTCTGAACACCAATGGGAGTTCAGAAGGGGAAATAACGACACAGTCGCTCAAGGATGTCCCATCCTAATGGTGTGGACAAGAGAGACCCGGTGCCCAGGCCACGCCTGCGAAGTCTCACTCACACATTGGCAACTCCCCCTCGCTCCCTCTTCTCCTAAGGAGGTTCCAGTGCCAAGCTTGCTTCCCTCCTCCCTAGATCCTCCCCCTCAACTTTTGTTTCTGTTGGAACAACATTATTCACAATGCACAGGTGGGTGTTCATTGAACCTTTTCTTCCATTTTCTGTTCTCACCACAGATAATTATGCACATCAAGTTAACACGTGGAGGTAAATATTGTGTTTTGGCTTCAGGGATATTACACATAATGTGGTTTTTTGCTTCCTCTGTCTCACCAGCTAAACAGAGAGCATTGTATCTCCTCCTGGAGGGGCCGGGAATGTTCTAGAGGATACATAAATAAGGTTTTTAATTAAAAAAAAAAAAACACTTCTGAGTCCTGCCGCTAGCATCCCTCCTCTTTTGAAAAACAGTATTATTTGTGACATCCGGTGGCAGGCAGAGCTGGCTGTGAGTCATGCCAGCAAGACACACGCTCCAGTGCCATTATGAAATGACAGGCACCTCCACGATCAAACGTGGGACGCTGTATTTGCAGATTAAACAGGAAGCTTTCTCCGGAGGCTACTAAATCAGTACAGCAACTGGTTATTGTCGATTAGCATTTATGTTTGAAAAATGCTAGGGATCATTTATGTGTAAATCCTCACCTTGCCCTGGGAGGGGAGAAAGCAGGTTGCAACAGACCTGCCGCAGTTAGCTAGCAACCGTCAGACCAAGCGAGTTAATGGAGTTGCTTAACACAACACCGCAAGTGACTTGGAAAGAGAATTCGAATCCGGGGCCTGCCCTGTGCTTCACGTACATCTCCAGAATAACCCGGTATTTATATAAACGAGGGTCGGGCTCCGGTACCATAAGAATGGCCCCGACTCTCCCTCTGAAATGCAACACGTGAGTCCCACTCACTATTACTCAGAAAGTACCTCGCATAGAACCCTAGAACTATAAATAATTCAAAACTGGCTTCAGTTCCCTACATACCTGCCAAGGAACTGGGGTGAGTAACTTAGCAGCCTGGAAGTGTGGGCGAATTTTGTGATAAATAAATATTCATTCACTGGAACATTTACTGAGCACCCAGGAGCTGCACTCACACGAGGGTAATCTACCCACACACGACTGGAAATGAGAAATAAGAAGTGTACCCAGTCCTGTTGCCACTGAAGATTAGTTTCTTGGGGCACAGCAGAGAGGGGACCCCAGCAGGGAACCAGGGCTTGCTTGTGCCTTTGCCACAGCCCAGCCGTGTGCCTTGGGCTAGTGACCTCTCGTTCAATTCCCAGAGTCCTGCCCTTGGGAATGAAGCCGAGGATGCCGTTCTCTAGGAACCGGCTCCATAGAGAGCAGAGGATATTTCCATTGGAGTTTAAGGAACACTATGATTTTAAAAGAAAAAAAAAACCTGGGAGGAAAAATAAACGCATTGTTTTAAAGTTAATTAAGTATGTTTTATTTAGTACCTGCCCAGTGGAATATATCAAAGGCAACGTAAAGTTTAACAAATCCTTAATTTCAGGGAGTTCGTGATCCCAGAGGGCAAAGAAATTTGCAAACAAGCAAATAAAATGTAGAATGTGGGAGGGGAACCAAGACACCCAAACACAGCCACAGCTACACAGTTATGGAGCATAGTCACCCACAGGGGGACTGACAGGCTAGGGGAGGAGGCAGCATTTGAGTGACAGCACAGAGCAGTAAGAACAAATGCTTCTACAGCACTTCCTACATGCCCAGTGTGGTTGAAAGTACTTTACCTCTGGTAACTCAACTAATCTTTACTTCAGCGCCATCCTGCATCACCTTGTTGTTTATTATTATTATTATTTTAGAGACAGAATCTTTCTATCTTTCCCAGGCTGATCTCGAACTCCTGGCCCCAAGGGATCCTCCCGCCTCAGCTTCCCAAAGTGCTGGGATTACAGGTGTGTGCCACTGCACCTGGCTCTGGATATCACCTTCTTTAGGATGACTTCTCCTCCCTTTTTCACCTCTTCATTTCTATTCTTGCTGTGGCCCTTAATGTCAGACCCAAGCAGCACACGGCAATTCAGCTCAACAAGTATGCATCAGGTTCCAAGCACATGCAACACAGGACAGGATGGGGTCAGAAAGGACCAAGATGTGGGCTCTGCTACCAAGGAACCCAGTCCAGCAACGGAGATGAATCTGGATATGGGCTCAACTCCAGATCACAGCAGAACTCTGTGTGCTGGGACGAGGGGGCATAGATTCCAAATGATAACCAGAGATTGTGCTTCTTTTTCTCTATCTTAAAAAAAAAATGTATGTATTTTTTTTTGATTGTGAAAGTATTAACTCACTGGAAAATACAGTGAGGATACAGAAGAAAATTTTCACGAAAGGACTTGGAAGAACAGGAGTTAACACACGAAGGATCAAGTTGTTTCTTGTGTGATCCATTAGGCAATCTCTCCCCAGATCTTCCGTAACATCTTACAGTATTTCATGTGAAAATAACTTTCAAACAGAAGTAGGGACTCTCAGACGGGTAAGTGGATGGAGGGAAAATAGTTGATGTAAGGCAGTTAACCCCAGACCAGAGAGGCCATCAGAATTTGAGCAGGCCTGGACCTCACGGGCATCATGGGGTGGTCTTGTGACTTCACCAGGCCATGGAGTTGGGATTCAAGTCAATTTTACATCCATTTCAAAGGCCAGGAGGCCCCAGCTGATATGAGGTCTATGTGTGATAGAGATGACTGTTTGCTTGAGTAACAGAACACTCACCCCACAGAGGACATTACACATGCCTGGCTGGTTCACTTAAGATACTGTCTTCCAGTTCCATCCATGTTGCTGCAAATGACAGGATTTTGTTCTTTTTTATGGCTGAAAAATATTCCATTGTGTATAAATACTGCTTTATCCCTTCATGGGGGAGGGGAAGAAAAATTGCTTCATGAGCACAAAAATACAGTTAGATGAAAAGAATAAGTTCTTGGTGTTCAATAGCACAGTAGGGTGACTATAGTTAACAGTAATTTATTGCATATTTCAAAATGGTTGGAAGAGAAAATTTGGAATGTTCCCAACACAAGGAAATAATAAATGTTTGAGGGGATGGATATCCCAGTTACCCCGATTTGATCATTACATATTGTACACATGTATTGAAATATCACATGCACCCCAGAAATATGTACAAACATCATGTATCAATAAAAAAAGACTTTACATGTGAGCAGATAACCCATGTTGCAGACCCATCAATGTTTTTATTGTCTGTCTGTCTTTATTAGATTCTCTGTAGCCAAAACAAAGAGGTGAAAGACAACAAAATGGAAATTACAAGAAAAACATTAAGAGACTTGCAGGGTAAATATAGGAGGAATAACAGTGTTCTGATAGGAGTTCCAGAAGGAAGGATCAAAGAAAATGGGAATGTAGAAATCATCAAAGAAATGCGAATTTATCTGTGCTGAAGAAGTCATGCATCTTGAGATTGGAAAAACTATTAATCATGATAACTTTAAAATCACATACAGATCTGTATAGGTAAATTTCTAGACTATAAGGATAAAGAAAAAAATTCTGAAAGTTCTCAAGTAAAAAATGATGGCCAGAAAACATATAAAAAAAAGCTCTCAATATCTCTAATCATTAGGGAAATGCAAATCAAAACTGCAATGAGGTATCACCTAACTTCAGTGAGAATGGCCTTTATCAAAAAGTCCCAAAACAACAAATGCTGGCAATAATGTGGAGAGATAGGAACACTCTTACACTGCTGGTGGGACTGCAAATTAGTACAACCCCTGTGGAAAGTAATTTGGAGATATCTCAAAGAGCTAAACATAGAAAATACCATTTGATCCAGCAATCCCACTACTAGGCATGTACCCAAAGAAAAAAAGACATCTGCACTCGAATGTTTATGGCAGCACAATTCACAATTGCAAAGATGTGGAAACAACCCAAGTGCCCATCAAGGCATAAGTGGATTAATAAAATGTGGTATATGTACACCACGGAATACTACTCAACCATAAAAAACAATGGTGAACTAGCACCTCTTATATTATCCTGGGTGGAGCTAGAGCCCATTCTTCGAAGTAAAGTATCACAAGAATGGAAAAATAAGCACCACGTGTACTCGTCATCAAATTGGTACTAACTGCTCAACACTAAGTTGCTCACATGGAGTAATATTCACTGGGTCCTGGTCAGGTGGGAGGGGGGTGATGGGGGTTGGGAAACTCACAAGTAATGGATGCGACGCGCACTGTATGGGGGAAGGGCAAGCTTGGGGGAGGCAAAGGCATTATATATAACCATAATGTTTGTACCCTCATAATATTCTGAAACAAAATAAATAAATATTCATTATAGTGTGAAAAAATAAATAAAACCAATAAAAGTGAATTCTTAAAATCTCCTAAAAAATGAGAATACAAAGAGCATAATGATTTCTTATGCAAGGCATTAATCTCCAATGCCATGAAGGAAATAATTAATATGTTTGACTACACAAGACTGAACATTCTTGTATGCTGTTTATTTAAATTTGAAATAAAACAAAACTATATATTTATTTGTAACATATATAATTAAATAAAAAGTCTCAAAATGATATAAAGCAAACTTAACAGAAAGTACTTCTGTGAAAAGGAGGGGGAGGATATAAAAATAATTTTTACTATTTTTGTGATGTATTTCTCTGAACTGATTTGAGCTTTAATTTGAATGCACTATTCTATTACTTGGAGTTCTTAAAAGTATAAAAAATACATCATAAAAATAGACTTATTTGCAAAGTGACAGATAATGAACTGCCTAATTCATATTTTTCATTGTTCATTGATTTATTCTGCACATATTAGTTGAACACATACCATGGGCTGGGCATTATTTTAGGCATTAAGAATTCAGTCATAGGCCGGGTGCAATGGCTCATGCCTGTATCCTAGCACTTTGGGAGGCTGAAGCAGGAGGATTGCTTGAGGTCAGGAGTTTGAGACCAGCCTGAGTAACAGCAAGACCCTATACCTACAAAAACTAGAAAAATTAGCCAGGCATGGTGATGCACACCTGTAATCCCAGCTACTTGGGAGGCTGAGGCAGGAAGATCGCTTGAGCCCAGGAGTTTGAGGTTGCTGTGAGCTATGATGATGCCACTGCACTCTAGCCCAGGCCACAGAGTTAGACCTTGTTTCAAAAAAAAAAAAGAAATAAAGAAAGAAATCTTTAATTATCTCCTGGAAAGCCAGCATGCTTCTTATATCCCAAGGCTTGTAAATAATAAGTAATATTTTCATATTAAAAAATATTAAAATATTAATATTATGGACAATAAAATATTAATGAATACTGGTAATGGTTGTGATTACTTGCATTGAGTGCTTCTAGGGGCCAGGCCCTGTTCTCAGTGCATCAACTCATTTAATGCTCTGGAATCCCTTGGCCAATCCCCCACCTCCATCCTTCCTGAGCACACTCAACACAGAGATGACCCCTTCCCACTTCATGCAGCACTTTCTTTCCCAGGCTTCCAGAGCAGCACTTTCTTGGCTTTTCCTAAGTTGCCTTGATTGCTTCTTCCCACCTTCCTAATTTTCTAAACGTTGAGTAGTCTCCTTGTCTCACTCCGTGTAGGCCGCTTTAACAAAGTACCACGGACTTGGTGGCTTAAACAACAGAAATTTGTGTCTCCTAGTTTTGGGGGCTGGCAGACCAAGATCAGGGAGCCAGCATGGTCAGGTTCTGGCGAGGGTCCTCTTCCAGGTTGCAGACCGCTGATTTCATGTATCCTCATGGGGAAGACAGAGCTAGAGGGCTCTCTCAGGTCTGTCTTCTAAGGGCACTAACTCCATTCATGAGAGCTCCACCCTCATGACCTGATCACCTCCCAAGGTCCCCACCCCCTAATTCCAACACAATGGGGATTAGGATTTCAAGATAGGAATTCTGAGAAGATACAAACACTCAATCTACTGTGCACTGGATCAGCCTCAGCCTCCTCATTCTTCTCATCACTTCCAAGATGATCTCAGCTAGTCCTGGGGCTTTAAATACCAAATACAAACTGACAACTGCTGAATTCTTACCTCCAACCCAGAGCTCTCCCTGCTTGGTTGTCCAACAGGCACTTCGAACCATGCATAGCAAAATGAATTTGTAAGTTCTTTCCAAACCTGCACTCCCCAGTGCTCCCCAGCTTAGCCCCTGCACCCCCAGCAGCCAGGCCAAAGCTCTTGTGGGTGGCCATCCTTAACCATTCATTCTCTGTCTCTGTCTCTACTCTTTCTCACACACGCACACACACACACACACACACACACACACGAACATTCATTCCAGCAGCAAATCCAGCTGGCTCTACCTTAATTTTACCTCTTCTCCCACCTCCATCATTAGCACCTGGCCCAAGCCACCTCCATCCCTCACTTGGGGTCCTGCATTGTCCCTGAGAGAGCTCTCCTGTCACTGCCCTTGCCCTCTGCCCCCATCCTGTCACAATCTATCTTTGACTCAGCAACCAGAGGGATTCCCCTGAAACATTTCCGTGCTTGTCCTTCTCTGCTCACCTTGGAGCCCCAGGGAGTCCCCACCTACCTTGAAGTAGCATTCAGCATCCCCGCTGACCCACCCTGCCCTGACCTCCTCTTCTCCTTCTCCCCTCCCCCAGCCCAGCCACCTGGGCCTCCCCCTTGGGGCCCTGGCACTCCCTGTGCACACGGCCTGGGCCTCTGTCCACCGGGACGTTGGCTTAACTCACTCCTCCACTTCCACCAGGTCTCTGCCCACATGTCACTTCTCCAGGGGCCTATCCTGACCGTCCATACAAAATTGCACTCTCCACCTCTCTGTCCTGCCTCACCTGTATTATTAGTGTCCATAGCTTCTATCACTCCCTAATATATGATACAATTATTTGTTTAATTTTTAGGATCTATCCTCTACCACCCTCCCTAGAACACACGCTCCATGAGGTCAAGGACTTTGCTGTGTTGACACCTCTGGTCTCACTGTCTTGAGCGCTGCCCTACACATGGCTGTTCTCTGCAGTTGTAAGTGACGCCAGAGCAGCGCTAGGGGGCAGTGGCGTGCAGGAGCGGGGCGGGGAGCGCGCGCGGCCCCTCGGGCGGAAAATAGGCAGACGGGTAGTCAGGAGAGGACTTTACAACAATAATAACACCCACCAGAAGTTCATCTCCTTTTTTCTTCTTCTAATACCATGAGCCAGAGATTCTAAACAACATCGTGATAAAATGCTCCTTCCCAAACGTTGGACTGTGTTCTAAATAATTGCTGTAGTTCCTGCTGCGTTTTAGTGATACACAAGTAAGCTTCACAGTGGCATGTTTTCATTCCTTCTTTAATAAACGTCGTATTCTACATGGAAATTAATTTGGAGAATTCCCAGTAATGGAGTTGGCCTCTCACACACGCAGAGTCAGCGACACAGTCATTCGGAGAGTGAGTTCATAGCGATTCTGGATCCTTCTTCACGCTCAGGTCTTGGCGCTGTGTGTCTCCAGTGCCTGCATGTAGCCAAGATAAACAAGGACCGCGACAGCGTGGTGATTGCGAAGACCAAGACACAGAACTTGAGTCACTTCAATTCTGTGTGACCCCTTGGAGTTTTTTTAAAAATTGAAAACAGTGAAATTGAATGCAAAGTCATAGGCATACTCGTTTTGTTGGATAAGTGAAAATTTTAGTTCATGTATGTAGAAATATTTCACCAAATTTGAATAAAACCTTTAGAACTGAATTTTAATTCTTCTTTTCAAATTGTTAATTGTTTTAAAATTAAAGGACAAATGAAGTAATTCATGATTTTTAAAAATTACTATACGGTTAATATTGAATTATTTTGTCATATAGAGGAGGGGGTGTTAAATCAATTTCTGGGTGTCAAATAGGTATAACTGCTGCTGGGAAGTAGGTGTTATCATATTATCAGCATTTTGCAGATGAGGAAACTGAGGCATAATGGGCTTGTGTAGCCTTGCCCAAGTGGCAGAGCTAGGAAGTGGCCGAGCAAAAATTCAAAGCCAGGCAGTCTGTAGCCATCACTCCTTGAGGTGCATAAGCTTCCATTCGGACCTGCAGTTGATTGAAAGCTAGGGCAGTCATGCTTTCTTTATAGCTAAGTGTTATTTGTTGTGCTAACTCACACATACTTAACTGAATTAAAATAAATTCTTCAAACCTATGGCCCAGTGATTCCACTCTTAGTCTGTACCCAAGAGAAAGAGTCCATGTCCAGAAAAGAAACATGTACTAGAGTGTTCATAGCGCAGAAGCCAGACACAAAAGGCTACATACAGTGTGGCTCCATTCATGTGATGTCCAACACAGAAAAAACTAATTGATGGGGATAGAGGTCAGAATGGTGGTTGCCAGTGAGGTTATTGACTGGGGGGGTGGGGGGAATAGCAAACCTTCTGGGGTGCTAGTAAGGTTCTGAATCTTGTTTTGGGTGCTAGTTATACAGGTGCATACACACAGAAAGTTTTATTGGACTATTGGACTGTATACTCTTAAGTGCATTTTAGGCATTTTATGTGTGTTATATCCCAATAGAAAAAGTAAAGAACAAAATGAAAGAATCCCTCCAGGTATTGCAAAGGAGAAACAACTAGACCAAGAAAACAGCTGCCATTTCCGATGCTTCTCTTGTACCTGGGTTTGATGTACCAGCTAAGTAACTCTGTGTCAAACGGTGCTGGGCTGGCCTGGGCATGTTTTCAACCTCCTGGAAGGATGCTGGGCTGGGGAGGGTGCCCAGGTAGTTCAAGTGCTTCTGAGCTGGGCAACTGCACAAGGGACAGGAGGTGCAGTGTGATATGGAGTTAGCACAAAGGCCAAAGCGATTGCAACAGGACACTTAGAGCATGTCCTATTGCTGCAAAGAATCACAACTCATCTTCCTGTTCTGCTTTCAGAATCCTGGTATATTTCATTTTTCTTGCCCCAACCTGAGCATATAACACCACTTAAAATGGCCTGCTAGGAGAATTTCGCTAGCAATCGTAGTAAAATTTCCTGTCTACACTTTCGACATTTCTCTCATTTCCTCTAAAAATATGAAATGATTTCTAACCGAGAGACACATTTCTGACTGCAGAAATAAACTTAAGGTTTTACTCAAGTATTCCCATCGCCCTGTACCCTACACAGACTCACATTCTTACCCAACATTCTGCTTCTCCCAGGATCTAGACAGCCGCCAGCACATGGTGACTGGACAACGAACACTTGGAGATAAGCAGTTTTCAGTTGCTGGCATTGCTTTGGCACTTTTCTAAAATATTTAGGATGTAATACCAAAGTAATACAGCAAGTCATTCATGCGAGTAATTCCATGGGAAGTTTGAACAGTCACGTTAGTTAGTTTTAAGGTCTCACATAAACAAGATTACCAGATTTTTAACTTTTTCTCTGACTCTCTGGAGCTCACACTGACAAACCTAAGAGCTCTACACCCTCCTGACCCAAATGTCAACAAGTCCCCTACATCATGAAAGTGCTCCAGAAATCTCTGCCAGCTAGTCCCTGGTGGCAAACCTGGCTCACTCCACTGCAGACAGGAATCACTTCAAGCAACACAGGAGGGAAAACAAAGACTCAAGATTTTTCTATTCATTGTGGAGCAACCATGCTTAGAGGTTAATAAACGTAAAGGGATGAGAAAATTGGGAACAAGATAAAGGCTATTTTTCAATACACAGAGCCATTTAATTAGTCACTCAACTACAATTGTCCAAGGACTGAGAAACTGCTACAGTCTGAAGCTCTGGCTCATATATGAAGTAGATTTTCCCCTCCAACTCCACCATCTAAGGAAAATCCAGTCATTTCATAATTAGATCAAGTGGAAGGTTTGGAGCAAGGCTACCCATGGGAAACAGCCTATTCCATTTTCTTGGAAACCCCCTGGTGCGTTCTTATCCTGGTAAAAGATGTTGATTATTGTAAACAAAGACATTTTACAGCTTAAAAGGCAATGTTCCCCAGAGCACAGACACTGCAGTAATTTGACAGAGGTCTCACGCTGTCACAATTAGCATGACTGAGTGATTTTCCAATTTGCGGAATGCCTTGGGAAGTTAAAAAAAGAAAACCCAAAACCACCCCCAAGCATACCACTCAGAAAAAACCACAAGGAGTGCTACTCCCATACCTGCCTCCCTCTCGGGTCTCAGGTGGCTAGAGCCTGGTCTCGGGCTCCAAGCGCCAAGCCACCGGGCAAGGTGCAGGCCCAGGCAAAAGAGCCTGCTCTTCTGCCCTCTAGTGGTGGGCACAGGTCAGCGCAGAGGCCCCTTTGGGTACAACCCCAAGGGTTCCCAGGTATCTTGCATGGACTTGCACAAGCCTCCTTGCAGTATCCCCAGTGCCTGGCAGAGCGCCTGGAGCAGAGTATGTGCTCAACAAATATTTTCTGAATTAAATTTAAAAATCAAGTGTTTGATGTGTTAACTAAAAAAATATTAATTAGCAAGGTTTATGCTTTGGAAAAAGGAGAGCTTTATTTCTCATCAAAGGTAGCAACTTGCCAGGTGGCCATTCCAACAGGTGGGGAAGCAGAGCCCCAGCCAGAAGCCAGGCACACGTGCCTCAAAGAAGAGACAAAAGGCAACAGGATTTTACACTGAGTGGAGTGGTCAAATATACATATTTAATAAGCTACAGGAGGAGTTGTGAATATTTATGAAGGGAAATACATGAATATGTAATTGTGCTTTATCTCTCCCATCCTGTCATGGTTGGGAACTCAGTTTCAAGGTGTTTCTGGGATCTTCTTGGCCGAGAAGGGTCCATTCAGTTAGTAGAGGGCTTAGGATTTTATTTTTAGTTCACAGTCCCCCCTTTTGGCCAAGGTATGCCAAAAGCAGTAGTGATGGCCAAACTTTATTTTGTTCCATCACTGGAGGGGTGGAGTGGCTGTTTGTCCTAGGTCCATCTAGGTCCTTAGTGGGACCCTTATGGCCCAGGAGAGGTTTAGAGCCATAAAAGCTTACAGCCAATTAAACGTTTAGGCCAGATGGGAATGGGGTAGACAGGCACTCATTAATCCCTTAAAACCTTTTAAGTAATATAGCTGAAAGCCAAAGCAAGGTTATAAAATTAACTTATCTATAAGTATCGAGCTACTGTAGTCTAGGTTTTAGTTACAGACTTGTAGCAATTAGTTATATAAACACATGCATTTTTTTAAAGCCCATTCTGTCCCTTGAATTGGCCCTTACAATCTCACATGCATCCCTCTTCTGCAAAAGTTCCTGGACGGAAAGGGAGGGAGGTTCCTGCATAGTGACAGGGCATTGACAATGGAAAACCAACCGGGCCCAGTGAGGTTTTTGATAAGGAAGATTTGTAGGCTTCATTGAATCATCTCTGGTCTTCAGGATAGTATGACTCTGGTTTTCTTGGAAGTAAAATAAGAGATAAATAACATTAATAAGTTGACAATTTAAGAAGATAAATTTGGGTACCAAAATGGAAAAAGGAATCTATTCCATTAGGGAATCAAATAAATACATCATGAAGAAAATCATAATGTCTTTTTTTTTGTAGTCAAGAAATAACCAGAATTTAGTCCAAACTTTGGACAAATACTAAAAACTTAAAAACAAATGGATAAGGCTAGTATTTAATAATGGGCCTTTTCTTTTTTTCTAAGACAAAATTTTCTCTCTCCAGTTTCTCATTTTTATTAAACACAAATCACAGTAGGCCCAACTTACAGTGTTACTATACCTACTTTGGTTATTTGCATAAAGTATAGTAAGAATAGCAATTGGCCATAGGCTTTCTTTTTTAAAATTGGCTTTGCTTTACCCCCACCCCCTTTTTTAAGGAATTTCAGGTTACTTAAAGGTCTCTGGAGCCAAGGCAAGGATTTAGCTGCCCGCAGATACCTGTATGAATTGGGAAATTCCTCCTTTTTGAGGTCCCAGAGTGACTTGAGATTTCTGGACCTGTTAGAAAGTGACATTCTCTGTTCACCACAGATCAGGAAATGTTATAGATGAGGTATCAGGTCAGTATTTTTTTTTTCAGAGGGCTTTTATTGTCCTTATAAAGTCAACCTGATTCCTCAAAGCAGTCTGGACTACATATGAAAATATCCCATTCCAGTCAAACCCTTGGTAAAACAACCAGTATCTCTAATTCTCTCCTGTTGTAAAAGAAAAACAGATTCTTATTGAACTTATACAAATAATTATATTGCCATAAAATAAGAATATTTATGAATAGTGTCTAAATTTTGGAGAATTCAAGTAGAGAGAAAAAGAAAGTTTTCAAATTGTTTACAAAATATGCTTTATCAGGTTGTAAGTTATAAATAGCTCAAAAGAAGGGAAAAAGTTTTCTTGTCTTCTGGAAAACAAAACATAAAAGAATTAGCAATGTTTTCAACAAACGGTTAAAAAAAGTTAGTTCAGTCCCATGTAATTAATTCTTGTTTTGCTTGAGGTTGGATCAGCAATCCTCATGAATGCATCAGTTTTTTGTTTTGTTTTGTTTTTTAAAGCAAGCCAGTTTCTTTAAAGTCCAAAGGACGTCAAGCTGAGGTGTCTAGATGTTAAACTGGAAGCATCTTCTGTTAAAGTGGAAGTAGCTTTCATACTGAAAAACAAATGTTAATATTTGGAACAATTTATCCTGCTGATTGTATGTCACAAGGTGTGTTGGTAGGACCTTAGAAAAGAAGGTGGTGGCAATTTCATTGAGTCCAAGTCAGAAAAATGGAAGAAGATTTTGAAAACACTATTTGGAAACTTATAGCTGGGAAAGAATTCAGGATTCGTATAAACCGTATGATCTCTAAAATTAATAGAAAACTACTTTTTGAGAAGAATTAAAGTAAAATAATAATTGCCTGTGGATGACAAAAAGTCTTAGAATAGCCATGGTTAAAAAGACAATTGACAAAGAAAATGTGGTTATTTTTGTGGCATGTAAAAATTTAACATAATAACCTAATTATTATTGATAACATATTAAAGCATGCCAGAATTTTAGGAATCTCATACAGTTTTGGAACACATATTAATAACATGTTTATATAAATATAACCCAAAGAAAGTTAAACATCATTTTATATTTGACAATGCTTCCTATATAGTTTTAACATACCTAAGAAGTCAAATGTGTTTCTCTTAGATTTGCAGTGGCCCTAATATTTGGAAAGCTAGTTTGAGGTTAAAAAGACAATTTAAAAATTTTGATTTTAAAAAGTTTGTCAAATGTCAAAGCTTTAAAACACTTTTTGTAAAATAGGGTTACAGTTTACTATAAAACAGCTATTTATTTAACCAAAGTGATAATTTAAAAGATTTTGAAAAGCAAAAAAATTTTTTTTTGAAAAAGATATCCAATTTCTTTCCTATTTTATATATAGAATTGTTTCTCTTATATCTAGTAGCTTTAATTACATACATTAATTTTAATTCTCAGTAACCCTTATTTTTGATGAAAAATCAAGGAAGTCAAAGTAACTTTGAGCTGGTATCAGTTTCCAATTTTTATTAGCGCATCTAAATAGCTTTAGTTTTCTATCTCATATAAAAATACATTGTTAAAGTATATAAACTTAAACCTATGTCCAGCAATTAATGTTTAAGTATTCTGACTTACCTAGACCTTTTATGATCATCTTCTTTATTTTAACATAATATGACTTTAAGATTTTAAATTACTAAAAAGAATTTTGAAATTATAGTGTTACCAAAAGCTCAGCACTTGTCCTTGAGGCCGCATCAGAAGAACCAGAACAAGTGGTTTGAGAAGCAAAGAGAAGTTTATTATTTTACCAGCAAAGGAGAAAAATGGTAGACTATCATCTCAAAATCCAAATTCCTGTACAAAGGCAGAAACACAGAGCTTTTTTTTTTATTGTTTAAATGTACATATTTATTTATAAATAATACATGTAATAGTCCAAATTTAAAGGTACATAAAGTTCAATCATGAAAACTCTTCCTTCTTCCTTTCTACCTTCCCTTCTCCGATGGGTGCCAGCTTCTTGTGAAATACAGAGCTTTTATAGGGAGGGCCTTCGGTTCTAGGCCACTGTCATTGAACGACAGTTAATGATTCCAATGGGCCCATCTCTGCCAAAGACAAAGCTTGTGACCTCCGCCCACCTGGGAGACCCACCCAGACCTCTGCTGGCCAGGCCTGGGACTGGGATAGAGGACAGTTCAGCTGAGCTATCTCCTGTAACACAAAGAACAAAAGACATTTCTCTGCCCCTAGGGCCACCTGCCCAAGGCAGGGATGCAGGTCTCAGTTCCCAGGGAGAGTGGCGGAAGTTTTAAAGAGACAGAAAACATTTTTGCCATTTTTTTTCCAGGCCATTCCCTCTGTTACAATAACACAGATATATTATCTCCAATGTCTTCTTCAGTCCCCTTAGGTCTTAGTAGTCACCTGACATCCAAGAGGACTAGAAGGGCAGAGCCTATGTCCTCAATTTACATACCAAGTGTAATGTTGAGAACCTAAGACAAGACACCTGGGGATCCTGACCTTTCTAGAGTAGCCAGGAGGCAAAGCTGGGGAAGGGAAGTGGAGGCCCCATCAGGCTGGGTTGTACCCTGTAGCTGTTGGTCCAGGCACTGAGCACACGTCTCTAGGCCTCACCATGGCCACCTATCCAGACACCAGAATCTAGAGGCTCAAAACTAAGAATATAAGTTTGTCATTGAGAATGAAACAAGTAAAAAATATATACAGATTTTCACATGTCTGAGCCCTTTATATGCAAAAAGCCTCATGTCTCTTTCTTTCATAGGTAGAAGAAGACAGGAAATTAAAGGTTCTTTATGGCTTGAGAAGCAGAAAATCTCGTTTAGGGAGAGAGAGAGAGAGAGAGAGAGAGACAGAGAGAGGGAAGAAAAGTCTTGAATAGTTAACAAAAAGTGGTCTTGTTATGCAAATGAAGCTTTGTGAGTAACAGCCCTCAGATTGAATAGATGGCAAATGTTTCTTTTCAGGCCTTTAAAACTGGGGACTCTTAATTTTTTTTTTTTTTTTTTTGAGACCAGAAAAAGATAGTTCTGTCTGTATATATATAAAAGACAGTTTACAGCAGTCATTTTAAAATATGTTAAAGAAATATACCTTGGGGCAAAACATTTCCCATCTCTTTAGTCTATTTTGAAGCTAAAAGTTGTACATATTAAAAGCTAAACTGATAGTTTTGGAGAAATTTGGGTTAGAGGTTGTTAGAGATAGACAAAAGAATAAGAGGAAAAAAAAAACGAATTGGGATAAGGAGGAAAAGAAAACAAAATTGAAACATATTGTCTCGTACCTTCCTTAGTCAATCTTTTTCTAGTTCTGTGAATAAATCAGTTTAGTTAGGCAGCTGCGTCCCATTCCAAGAGCTGGTATCATAAAGGAGTTTTTTAACAGAAGAAAAAAACAAAAGTCAATATTTGGAGCAATTTTTTTATAAAACTAGTTGGGAAGAAAAAACAATTGTTTAGGAGCAGAGATGGAAGTAGAGGTAAGAAAGAAGGAAAAGAGTCAACTCTAAATATGTCCCATGTGCCAATTTTTTGGAGACTCTTTTAACTTAAAATTACCCTCTTTAAGAGAGGCTATGAAAGACTTTTGATCCCATTTGGAAAACGTGAAACACCAATTATAGCATGATCTTCATTGCTTTGGAATGTTGGATAGCCTCTTTGTTTCAATTGCGCGCACAGATAAACTAGAGGTCTCCTAAGATTTTATTGTGTCCAACAAAGCTTTAAATCATTTTAGGTTGGATTTCAAACATTTACAAGAATTTTTTTATAGTTTTTTAAGCATGTTAGTCACTAGTGTCTCTGATGGTGGTGGATCAGAGCCCATTTCCTTAGAATTAAGGTTTTTGTAACTGCACTTACCTCTATGAGTGTCCAAGTGCCAAACCATGAGCATCCTCATAAACCCTTATGGGACCAGCTGAGTCCAGCTAGGTCCCCCCACCCCCTGGCAGCCGGAATGGAGGGAATCGGGGAAACTGGAGTAGCCTCCCAAACCAGGGTTAAGAAAAACATTCCCTCTGGGTCCGGAATGGAGGGAGTCCGAACTGGGGAGAAATGAAGGGAAGGGATGGAGAGAAATAAAGGCTCTAAGATCTTTATCCTAAAATCAGGAGATCTGGGATCCATGGGAGCGTACTGGAGTTTCTCCCATTGAGGTCAGGGAAAAACTGAGCTATCAGTGGGCTCAAGCAAACGTCATGTGTTGACCTTCAATCACACTGGGGGATCTGGGGGTCACCCTGGCTCCCTTAGCGGTCACCATTTGTTAACTAAAAAATATATTAATGAGCAAGGTTTATACTTTGGTAAAAGAAGAGCTTTATTTCTCATAAAGGGTAACAGTCTGCTGGGTGGCCCCAGCGATAAGCCAGGCACAAAGAAGATGTTAGGTTTGTTCCTGGTGGAAACCCCAAAATTAGCAGGAGTCTGGAGAGCCCAAAGTTATAAAACTAACTTCCACCACAGACAGCTGCAGCAACGCCGGCATTCCTATCCCCCCTGATAAGGACAAAGCTACCCGCCTCCCCATCTCTGCAGGTATTACTCACTCCCCCCAGAAAAACCCTCTATAAAACCCAAGGCTTTCTCGTCTCTCACGGTGGATGCTTTTTCACCTCCACCCATCTGCACCCAGATGCTCAAAATAAACAGCATTTTGCTACACATGAGGCTTCATGTGTCTCTCTCTCGGCTCTGGACCTAACAGAAGAGACAAAAGGCAACAGGATTTTATACTGAGCAGGGTGGTCAAATACATATATATTTAACAAGCTGTAGGAGTCATCGTGAACATTTATGAGGGGAATCATACGCCTGTAATTGTTCTTTGTCTCTCCTGTCCCACCATAGCTGGGAACTCGGTTTTCAGTTGTTTCTGAGGTCCATTCAGTTAGCAGAGAGCTTAGGATCTCATTTTTAGTCGACAGATACTCACACACAAGGAAATCAGAGAAATGTAACAAACAGTCCCTGCCTTCAAGGTGCTTACAAACTAGCTGGGCAAACACATGGGCATCTACCACTTTTCAAAAGTGCACCTGTCTGCTGGTACAGTCCAGGACCGTGGGCCCGGGCACTAGAACAGGGTCACTGACATCCTTCACTAGCAAATCACTGAAATTAATCTCTACTGTTCCCCCTTCTATTTTCCAATGATGGTGCTGTCCAGCCTCTTGAGTAAAACAGCTGCCTTCCCTCTCCCAGCATTTATGATGTAGCTCCATGTCATGAGGGACCCGAGCCCCACTGCTGGCTGTGCTGAAACCCCTGTCCTGGTCATCTGGGGCATCTCCCCTACCCTGTGCTACATACGTGGTCAGACTGCTTTGGGTTTCAAAGCCTTACAAAGCCCTTAATCAAGGAGACAGTTCTTTCACTTGACCAAATATTTTGGTCCATCCCAATCCTCCCTTTCTCTCTAAAGTCATGCTCTGCACCCCCTTTGTTTAGACCAGAAGACAAATCTGCATCACTCTTAAAATCTACCTGCCCTCTGCCGCCCCCCAGGGCCCCTCAACTAAGCCTGGGCACTTCAACATTCCCTTCAGCAGGGAAATGCCCAACCCACAGCTACACATCAAATAGGACTGAACGGCTTTCACTGAAAATCCTCAGTGGAGGTGGTTCCGGGGTCAGCTCAGCAGCTCAAAGAATGATGCCTCCTCCGCAGTTCCCTTTGCATCTTCTTGTGATCCTGTCTTAGGATCACTGACATCCTCAACAACTGTCCTCACACAACTCTTTTCAAAGCAGAAGACTAAGACAGAACCCTTCTGCTCACAGAGCTCTCTCCGACTAGGGAAGAAGACTATTTCCCTGAGCCCTCCAGAAGGCTTCCTTTATACTCCACTTTCCAGGACAGTTTATAAGTCCCCTTAGCACGGAGGCTGGGCCCACCTCCCCCGAGAGTAGGGGATCTCCTCCCAGATGAAAAGAATTGTGATTCTTTTAGCAAAGAATACAGAGAAATAGAAATATTTTTGCGTAGGCGAACAACAGTGCCTGCAGCCATCAACTAAAAATGCCTGCAACAAAAGGCGTTGATTATCTCATATAACAGGAAATTCAGAGGTGGGCAGCTCTAGGGCTGGTTAATTCACTAACTAAACTACGTCAAGTCTCTGGCAAGACTTCCCTGTGATTCTTTCAGCTGTGCCTACTTGGCCACTGGATTGCTGACGTCACATCCTCGCATATACCGTCCAAACGCAGGCACAGGGGGCTTTGTCCTCTGTGTTACACTTTTAATACAGAGGAAACTCCTTCCCACCAGCTCTTAGCCGGCTTCCCCTCTAATTCCACCGGTCAACATCAGTCACATGCCCATGTCTTAGCTGAAATAGTGTCTGGGAAAGTGAGTATCTGGCGTTTTTACAGAATAGGAAGTAACCCTCTACCAGCGAGGAATAAAGTCAAGGATGGCTATTGGCTTGGCATAGTAGCAATTATTAGGCTACTATGAGTATTACCAATATTCAGATAGAGAGCTCTCCATGAGGCTGTGCCAATCAGAGACAGAGTCATGGAAGAGCCAGTTTGCAGTCTCGTACCCTCTTAGATGGGACACAAAACCAATCCTTTTCGTACATTATTCAACTCTGTGTGTGACCCACAGACTGCTCAGTTCCAGCTATTTTAAATCATTGGTCTATATTCCTGAGGGACACCACCTCCTTGCCTTCCATGTCCACCTTGGCCTGTTTTTCTTGCTGAAAGAGGCAAGCCCATCTCTTAGTTACAAGCCAGGATGCCCATGACAGCAAATCACTAAACAATTCTCCTTAAGATGGATTTAGGAACCACGTGTACAGACCGGATATGCATGGCTGAGCTTGGGAATGAGATGAATAGACCTGAGCAGTGGGTGGTTCTGACCCCAGCCCTGGAAGCTTTATTAAGAATTATTGCTCAGAGATCCCGGCAGGTCATTAAGACTAATTGCATCATCCTGAGAATAATGAGCCACATCGTCACAGATTAATGTGGTGGGTTTTGCTGATAGAAAAGCCACAGCTTTATCTAACACCTCTGCTTTTGTTAATGTTCACCTTTTTCTTTGAGGCTTATACCTTGAGGCCGCTTAACAAAACACGTGACTATTGACTCTGCAGGTAGAGGAAGGCTCAGGGGATGATGCAGTGTTACCAGTGGGGTCTGGTGGATAGATCATGGGCAGTTTGTGGGACCACAGTAGCACAGTTAACATTCACTGCAACTGATGCTGGGGTGTCCCAGTGAAGGGAGGAAAGCCCCCTGAACTCACCAAGTGGGTTCTTGGCTTTGCACGGGAAAGAATTCAAGAGTGATCCCACTGGTAACAGAAAGTTTATCGAGACAGAGATAGACAATAGATCCTACCTCATAGACACAGTAGGAGTCCTTTCCCCAAGCAAGAGAGGGATTCCTTATGGGGCAATGGTTGTAAGGACGGCCTTGTTAAAATAATAGGAAAATATCTAATCCCATAATTTTCTAATAACAGCTAAAGATCAATCCTATGAGCTCTCTCTCTGCTCTCTCTGCTGGCAGGTAACCTGCTGGGACTGTTTTCACAAACATCGGAAAAGAGCCCAGAAAGGAAATCTTTCTCTTTACATTTCACCAGTTCACAGCCTTTAGAATTTGTTCCTATAGCCTTGAGGTTCCCGAGAAGCGTCCCCCCATCCACCAGACAGCAGGGGGGTAAACTCCAAGGCTTCCTTTCCTGCCCACAACCTCTCAGGGGCAAAAATCACATCCCCTGTGATAGGCCTGACTACATTTCAGAGATAACCAAGTCTCTAGGAACAGAAGAAACAACAAAGGCCAACAACTAGACATCTAGTGGCTGCCTGCTAATTATTTCACAAAAATTACTGTTTTTCTCTTTGTGCCCATAAAAGCAGTAAGCTACTTGGCCTAGCTGCTGGCATCTCCCTTCTCTGTCTTTAGGATGTCACACCATCTCCTGTTTTCTTCCCCCCACCCCTTCTCTCTCTTTCCCTTTCCCTCCTCTCTCTCTCTCTCTCTCTCATTCTCTCTGTCCTTCTAAAAAATCAAATAAACTTTTTTACTTTTACATCTTAATCTCTGTGTGAGAAATCTTTCTCCACTCACACCGTGAGCACCTGCTAAGCTTTCCACCCAAACAATGGTAACATTTTTAGATGTCCAAAAACCCCGTGCATGACCAGCACTGTCTTGAGGTCAGGCCATAAATGTTAGTCATAAACTGTCGTCACAGAAAAGTAAGCACGAACAATTTGTAAGGCATCTGGCTTAGTAATTCATCCATCCTTGGGTGGTCCGGGGCCAGCAACTTGCTGATGACTTCCTTGTTCAAGGTGGTTAGGGTCTGGTATCTGTCAAAATAGCTGCATAGAGGCTCTCTTGACCTTCCTTTTCTGCCTTATCCCTACATGAGAACCTCACTGTGATATGACCTGCACTATGGTATTCAACTTCTTTACAACCCTAGGGGACAGTCACTCTTGTTTCAGGCTTTCAGAAGAGGAAAGTTGAGTTCCTGAAGGTTTGCAACTTGCCCTAAGTCATACCCTCTAGGACCTAGCTGAGCCTGGCTTTGAACCCAGGACCTTTGACCCCAGAGCCATGCTCTTTCTCCCTTGTTCCTTTATGAAAATTAGCCTAGAATTGTTGCAAATCTGGCTTCCCCCCAAATATCTGCATGACAGGCCATCCCAGGTAAGGTTCTCAAGTGTCAAAAAGTCAAATCAAATAACACTCTCTGCTCCCAAGGGTTCAACTTTGTGGTTGTAGAGCAACGAGCCAGACTTAAGGCAGTAACACTTTAAATAGTAAAGTGAAAACACTTCTAAAAAGGGCAAGGGATGCCTTGCATCCCCACCAAGACAGTAAAAGTCCTCAAGAGGTTTTGCTTTGACAGAGGGAGAAGAGGCACCCACCAGGGCCTGGAAGTACAAAAACATCACAGACTTGTGGAGCCTTGAAGGTCTCAGGAGCCCTAGAGTTGGGGATTGTATGAACCAGTGTGCAACTGTCCACCCTTCCCCACCCAGCTGGTAAGTCTGAGATAGATGGACCTACTGCTCTCAGGAGGGCAGGCAAAAGCAGAAGCAGCATGCCCTAAGAGAATGCCCTGAGCAGATCAAAACACTCCACCAAGGGAATCAAGAGAAACTTTGATACCCAAAATGTTTTTTTTATTTGCATACATTAAGGTTCACTCTTTGTGGTGTAATATTCTATGGGTTTGAACAATGGATAATGTCAATGTAACATATCTGCCATTACAGTGCCATACAGAATAGTTTCCCTGCCCTATTCATCCCTCTCCTCTCCCTGAACCCCTGGCAGCCATTATCTCTCCATAGTTTTGCCTTTTCTGAAATGTCATATAGTTGGAATCACACAGTATGTAGCCTTTTCAGACTGGCCTTTTCACTTACTAACACGAATTTAAAGTTCCTCCATTTCTTTTCATGGCTTGAATAATAATCCATTGTAGGGATGCGTCACTATTTGTTTATTCATACACCTATTGAAGGACATCCGTGTTGCTTCCAATTTTTGCCAATGATACATAAAGCTGCTATATTCATTCATATGAAGGTTTTTGTGTGGACATGAGTTTTCAATTAACGTGGGTAAATACTAAGTAGTATAATTGCTGGATTATATGCTAAGGCTGTGTTCAGCTTTGTAAGAAACTGCCAAAGTGTCTCGAAAGTGACTGTCCCATTTTGCAGTCCCACCAGCAATGAGTGAGAGTTTCTGTTGCTTCGTATCGCCACTAGCACTTAGTATTGCCAGATTTTTGGAATTTACCTCTTCCAGTATCTATGGTGGTATCTCACTATTGTTTTAGTTTGTTTTCCCTAATGACATTTGATCTTGAGCATCTCTTCATATACCTATTTGCCATCTGTGTACCTTCTTTGGTGAGGTGTTTTTTCAGATCTTTTGCTCACTTTAAATTCAGCAAAATTCCAATTTTCCAGGTGGGCCCAATTTGGGGTTTTTTTGTGTGTTTGTTTGTTTGTTTTTTAATTGTTGAGTCCTAGGAGTTCTTTTTATATCTTGGATACAATTCTTTCATTAGATATTTGTTTTGCAAATATTTTCTCCTAATCTAGGCCTTGCCTTTTCATTCTCTTAACAATGTCTTTTGCAGAGCAAAAGTTTTTGATTTTAATAAAGTCCAACTTATCAATGTTTTCTTCCATGGATTCATGCTTTTGGTACTTTGTCTAAAACCTCATCACCACATCCAAGGTCAACAGGATTTTCTCTTATATTTTCTTCTAGAAATTTTATAGTTTTCGTTCCATTCTGAGTTAATTTTTATGAAAGGTTTAGTGTCTGTGTCAAATTTCTTTTTTTTTTGCATATGGACATTCAATTGTTCCCACATCATTTGTCAAAAAAAACTATCTTTGCTCATTGAATTGCTCTTGCTCCGTTGCCAAGTATCAGTTGAGTATATTTGTGTGGGTGTATTTCTGGGCTTTCTATTCTGTCCTGTTGATTTAGGTGTCTATTCTTTTACCAATACCACATTGTCTTGGTTACTGTAGCTTTATAGTAAGACTTGAAGTTGGGTAGTATCAGTCCTCCAACTTTTTTTTCTTTATTATTGTGTTGGCTATGCTAGGTCTTTTGCCCTTCCACATAAACTTTAGAATCAATTTCTCAACATCCACAAAATAGCTTGCTGAGATTTTTACTGAATCTGTAGATCAAGTTGAGAAAAATACATATCTTAACAATATTGAACCTTACAATACATGAACACAAAATATATCTCCATTATCAATATTAGGTCTTCTTGGATTTCTTTCAACAGAGTTTTGTAGTTTCTGCATAGATCACTATAGATCCTGTACATATTTTGTTAGCATTATACCTTGCCTAAGAATTTTTTGTTGGTGCTAATATAAATGACGACACTTCTGTTTTCACAGAAAGATTAAACAAATGTCTTTCATAAAATCAAACTGGCTAAAATAGCATTAATTTGTTTTGCTGTAAAATAAGATCATTTGGTGCCTTGTACTTGGTTAACCAAAGGAAGAAGGTTCAGGCAGGAAAACAGTGATGCCGAGTGGGTAGCTGCCTAGCCTGAAGTTCTTAGACGGGGGCGGAGGACCACTGGGTCAGGCAGGTAGTAAGGTGGCAAGTCTGAAGAAGCCTTGGGAACACTTTAAGAAGCCTAAGTAAACCCAAGACACTGGCAAACTAGGCAAGAAAAATAAAAACAAGTTTCTTACTACCAATAACCCATCATTTCCCAAAGCCAACTAGAAAATCACTAGCCAGCTAGTAAACACCTTTTCTTGCTGTACCTGCTTCCTAATTCCAGAAACCACAGAAACGCAACATAAACTGACACGAAAGTACTCTGTACAACTTCTCCCAGTAATTCAAAGCCAAGTAGGACCATTTTCCATAGGCAGTTTCACAAATGTGTCCACTGTCCTAGAGATGGTTGGCTCACACGACACAGAGCCCAACTTGAGTTAACTTAAGCAACAAGGAGGGCCACCAGGTTCTGTCATAAGCCTGGAGACATCTGGTATGGATCCTGGCCACGTTACTCTAGTTCCCACCTCAGGGTGGCTGCAGGTATCAAAGGGTCGTGTGTGTGCTGGGCACTATTCCTAGGCACTGTGCTTATCATTTTGCATGCACACACCCAACGACTTCTCACAGTAGACATATGTCATCGGTATTATTATTCCCATTTTATGGATGAGAAAATGGAGACTTAGGCAAAGAGATTTGCTAAGGGATTAGAACCCCAGGTCTGTCTGATTCCAAAGCTCATGCTGTCACCCTCTTTGTGAGACTGCCTCTCCAGATTGTATGTGCCAGACGCACCATGTCTGGCACTTGCAAATACACTGTATCATTCGATACTTTGCCCACATTACACAAACACGAATATGGGTATGGATATAACATACATGTGTGAGTGTGTCTGTGGTTACAAAGCAGTCAGGCAAGCTCTCACTGAACAGCCAGCAAGCCATAGTGAGTATAAACAATTTTCACAGAATATAAATATTCAGGCCAGGACATTTGATGACCTGGGTGAAGCAAGACAGAAACAAGACCCCTCGGTAATTATGTCTAAATCTAATTAACGATAGCACTGTACGACCACAAAATTAACTAATAATTATCTTCTGTTCATTTACCAGTGACAGCTGCAGCCCCATTTTAACCTCCTGCCTCCTAGATGACAATGACCAAGATACTCAACAACAGAATTGTTCCTGCTTCCCAATAACACTCAACCTAGAACTAGCCTCCACTTCCCCAAACCCTCCCTAGAATCACCCAACGAGCCCGCCTCCTATCAGAAACTGCTTCTAATGTCCTGATTATGAGACACCTGATTCCTCCCTGCTCTCCTCTGCTGCAGAAGGTTAAATAAACCTAACCTTGTCTGACTCCAGGTATGTTCCTAGATTCCTTGGCTGGCAGGGTTTTGACAACACACATGCACACACACACACCATTTTAAAGTATTAAATAGTGTGTTCAATTATAAAACTAATTGTACCCACCAAATTTACCAACCTCACGCAACTAATTCGGAAAATGGTCAGCTGGATTAGTCTTCCAGATTCCAAGTCCAGTTGGCCCTTCCATCCTTTCTCTGTGCAGAACCCCCTCCAGGCTCCCCTAACCTTGAAGCCAAGACTCAGTTCCATCCGGGAAAGCCCCAGACCCAGACTGATTTTCTAGTACCTTGCTCTAGCGCAAACCTCCAGAACTAACTTAGGGATTATAAATGTCTGGGGAGAAGTTAGACTTCAAGTCCTCAAAATGCAAGCACACACCCTAATCAAAATGTGCACAGTGTGTGGAGAAATCTCACAGGGAAGGAGGGACGGAGGTGATGATGGCAAATGTTGAGGTGAGACAGAAAACCAGAATTTCCTGGGACACATTGGAAAGAGCCCTGGTTGGGGAGGGAGAGCCTTGGCCTGGCTCTGCCAGCATTGCCACAGTGAACTTGAGCCAAGACTGTGACATGAAGACATTGGAGAGGATACCCAGCCTGAGGTCCTGCAAGCCCTCATACTGATCTGCGTGGGGACACTGGGGAGGAGCTGAGAGGGCCCTGGAAGTCCCCTCCCCCGCTGCCCAACCACTGCTTTAATCTCTCACAAAAGCAAGCAATTCTCCTCATTTAGACAGCGTTGGAAGAAGGACTTTAGCAGATTAAAAAAGAAAGCAGTGTGAAAAACAACTGGACCAAAAAAATCTCAAATAGTCACAATTTTATCTCCAGAAAGGACAAGGTACAATTACTAAACACAAAAAGAAAACAAAACGTCCAGCCCATCCTTCAAAGCTTTAAGGTCAAAAGTCCGATGACCACTTTCAAGAGTGAAGGTTTTCTCACTCGCAGGCAACCTTAATGAAACCTTAATGAAAAGTCTGACTGATGGATGGATTTTGAAACAGTATTAGTACGCCACTTCAATTTTAACATTTATGTAGGAATGCTTAATACCATAATCTAAAAGAATTAAGCAATATGGAGGTTTCAGATACCATAGAAATACGGAGAGGAGGTGTTTTTGCTTCGAGGCCCTCACCAAGTGCTGCTGAAATATAAGACAGCCCTGTTGAGGCCCCAAGCTGTGGGCAGGCGCAGTTAGAGCTGTGGGTGGAGCCCTGGGGACGCTGGGAGGGAGGAGAGGTGGAGCAGAGCTGGCGTCCATCTGTGATGGTGGGAGCAGAGAGGAGGGAAGTGGGCGATTGGGGTTTGGGATGGAGGATGGGGAATGGGGTGGGACTCACCAGCTAGAGGGTCCTGCCAAGTAAGTGAGCCAGTGGGGTACTTGTCAATGACTCCTCTCCCAGCCCACAGCCAATGTGTGGAAAAAAGCAGAGCAGTACATGCTGCTGTCGTGGGCTTTATATTTTTATTTTGCATATTTTCAATATTGTTGAAGTATAACCTACTAGCAGGAAAGTGCACAGATGAGTATGAACTTACATAAAATGAATGCACAAGTGCAGTCAGCCCCCAGAACAAGAAGTAGAACATTGTCAGCTCTCCCATCTGCCCTCAAACCCTCCTCATGCCCCAACCACCCCCCGCATCCTGCCTTCTAACATCATATATTAATGTTTCTTATTTTCGAACTTTATGTGATGGAGTCAGGCACAAAAATATGCACTCTTCTGTGCTGACTTCTTATGCTCAACATGTTTGTGAGGTTCATTCATGTTGTTCCATGTAGTTGCATTTTGTCCATCCTAATTGCTATAGCATAGCTCTGGGTAAAGATTGCACAAATTATTCACCATTTCTACTGTTGATGAACACTTGCATTATTTCCAGCTTGGGATTACTATGAATAATGCTGCTAAGACCATTCTAGTACATGCCTATTCATGCACAACTATATGCATTTCTATTGGGTTTATTCCTAGGAGCGGAATTGCTGGTCCACATTGTATATATATATACTTTATTTTATTCGGTGTAACTAAGAGTGTACCAACATGACCCTACCAATCACATCTTCAGCAGCTGTGCACAAAAGCCCAGGAGCTTATTAGTTTTTAAGCCATATATCATAGGGACAAAAAGGAGGAGGAGGGGGAGGAGAAAAAAGAGGAGAACTAGTATTATTGGCCCTGTAAAAATGGTCTCTCTTCTTTAGATCACAGGAGGATGTAAGTGAAGGTATCACATGCCTTGGCCTCTCTTGAAGGCTATGAGAGAAAAGCACCTGCACAGGCTCTCACAGGGTGGGTGGGGAGGGCTGCATTCTAGGGTTTAGCAGGGGATATTGAATTGTCTGACTCTGCTGGGCACATCCCACCCCAGCAAGCCACACCACCCCTGGAGCCCAAGGCAGAATGCAGCCCTGCCCTCGAGGTTGCCAATTATTCCTTGTGGCACATGCTTCAGGCAGAAGTCCAGAAGCACCAGTGATATGGTTTATAGGGATGACTGTGACAACGATTGAGCCAATGCAACTACTGCCAAACCACCCCAGGGACCAATGGGAGCTGGTGGTGACTGCATCATGTTTTGGAGGCCAAATAAAGCCAGCAGAGGATAGAAGAGACCAGCAGAGAATAAGATTGTACTTTTGATTTCTTCCCCTGACCAACTTGTCATGGAATAGTTGCCCCTGGTAGAGTCAGCACCCAGGGCTGAACCTGCAGCCCAGGCTAAGGAAGACCCGAGGGGCTGAGCAGGGGCCAATGTCTACAGGGTCAGGAAAACATTAGCAATTGTTTGGTCAACAGGACTCTTTGACCATGACGGGGACTTACTGCTGAGTCTTGGTAGTGGCTGCCACTTGTGAGGACAGTCAAAGTGTGTATACATTCTATTTCCTTCTCAAGATTAAACATGCTCACACCCAAGCACCACTGCTGACAGCCTTCTGGGTGTAAATGGTGTGAGATGTCCACATTCTCAAGATGAAAAGAGAGCAAAAATAAGATTATATTTTTAGAACCTGGGAGAGACATACTGGATAAGGTTGAGAGGGAAAGCAAATTCCAGCCACAGAGCTAACAGATGCTGTTCCTCAATGCAAATATCCCATCAAATCGCAGGGAAGTCACGTGCTGTCTGAGAAGGGACTGCAGCAAGAATGTTTAGCCACCATCTCTTTTCTTCATATTCCTGAGCAAATTCAGAAGAGAGAGTAAAAAAATATTTAAATTAATTGATTAATTAGAAGATTAATTAATTAAATAGAAGATCAATTAATTAAATAGAAGATTGACTTCCATCTGGGTGGGATGGAGTCTTGACTCTGCCTGGAGTCAAGGATACAAACCGGATACACGCCTCTCAAGGAATCGCTTTGGGGAGGATGGCAAGATTTCCCATTTCAAAATACACATGACCAAAATGACAAGGAGGGAGGAAGGTGTTTGTTGGTGAGTACAATTTGGTATTTTCTTGGCTTTTTGTTTCTAGATCTAAACAATTTAATTTTTTAAAAACTTACTGAATTCTTTTTATAGACAGATGCTATACTACCGTATACAACAATTCTAATTAATTGAAGAAACAAAGATGAATAAGAGCCCCTCCTCCAAGGAAACTGGAGTCCAGAGGAGGAGATAGACGATGGCCCATGGCAACACCACATGGTAAGGTGGGAACTGCGTGGGTGACTGCAAGATGTCATGCCGAGAGCGTGGGCTTTGGAGCTCCCACCCGTCTTGGTCAGTTAGCATCTGTGTACCTGGAGGAACTCCTTTTCCTTAATGTTGCTACAGGAATCAAATAGACTCAGGTGCATAGAGCCCTGGATGGGTAGCTGTCGTAGAGCAAACACACGCAAATGTCAGTCCTTCTGCTGAATCATCTGTTGTCAACTTGGCACCATCAGGAGTCCCACCTAAGACTTGGAGCCACACTTCCTAGCACTTCCTTCATTGAGAGGTTCCAGGTTTAAAGGAGAAAATCTCATTACCAGTGAGAACGTGGGTGAGAAGGCAGAAGGAAAGCAGAGGCCACAGTTGGCAGATGAAGCAGTTTGTCAACATGGTGGTTTAGCAGACCTTACTGGGAGCTCACACTTCGGCAGCTTGGCATGTCAGCTTCCAGACAGCCCCACAAATTCCAGTCTTTCCAGCTCTGAGCTGTACGTGACTGTATCTCCCACCTTCAGGGGCAGCCTTCAGACCACCACTCTCCCCTCCCACAGTTATGGAAGCCCCTATATCTGGAACCCCTTTATCTCTATAACATTTTCAGTGACTCTGTTCTCCTGAGCAACCCCAGACAGATAGATTTTTCATCCCAAAGGCATGAATGATGAGAAGTAATAAGGTGTATTTGGGGACTGGCTTATGGTCTGACATGGTTGCCAAACACCAACATATTTGGGGAAAAATGTCATAGCTAGGTAATTCTGAGCAGAACTGCTCAGGGAATTCATGTGCATCGGAGTATCTCTCTGTTAATAACTCTTCATAGAACTTACGATAAGGCAGCGTGGGGGTCTCAATGCTGGACTCAATACTGTGCACACTCATGTTCACATGCAAAAGTTTGTCATTTGCCACTATTTTGCTATGATACTACAGATGCAGCTAGACCAGCGTGGCTCTCTGGATGCAGCAGGACTGGGCTCAGGCTCCAGGCTGAGTCTGGCTTGCTCTGTGTGACTTTCCTCCTGTAACCCGGGATAAAGGAGCTACAGCTACCTGGGGGCATTCTGTTCAGAGTAAGTCAGGTTCCCAATGCTATAATGCTGCATAAAAAAGAGGACAATCCACCACTGACTCCTGGGATTCGGTGCATCCAGCCTTTTGGTATTATATACATTGGAATTCATAATCATTCCCCTTTCTTAGTTCTCAATGCAAAAGTGTTATTAGCATGATGACTCAAAAAAGATAAAGAACAGTGATATTTTGTGCCCCTAAACCAAGGATCTCCAAAGTCCATACACCCAGGGGATAGGGTAGGTACTTCTTTGGAGTATGGAAAAAAATTTTAACTAATTAAATATTTAAACCCCCATTTATATTTATTTTTATCAAAAAGATAGAAAAGAATCTCAGCCTTTTGATAGTTAATATATGAAATGACATGAGGTCTCCAGTGGATCCACATGCCAGTTATGTCCCCTGGGTTTCTTCTGAAGGAAGGAAGAGAATTCTATAATGCAAAGGGGTTGGCAGTGATTTGTTAAATCTTAAATCCTCAACTGGAATTCCAGTAAATTAAGTCCTAACCTAAAACATCCACTGAATGTAATGGATTAACTTCTCCCTATGCATTTAGAATGTTACTAGTTAGCTGTACACCTCCCTGGGAGGAATCTAGACAATTTATTCCAATCAGTTTCTGTAGGGCTTAATTCAGTTGAGAATGGCTAGATAAAACGGTCATGTTCAGCAAGATATTTTTTGAAAAGCATCAAAAACAAGAAGGCAAACATTGACTTTTTTTCAGTGATATTTAAAGTCTCTACCCAGTACTTTAAAAAATTTCAAAAAAAAAATTGATAGTGGATACAAAGCCACTTTGCTTTGGAAGAACACTTGTCTTCCTTCGACAATAAAATACGACTCAAAGAATACACAGAAAACAATATGTGAACAAACTAAAATGCATCCCTTGGTCAGCATACACCATGGGAATACTCACAGAAAACGTTGCCAAAGAAACAAGCATTTGAACAGGCGTTCGGTGCAAGGAAGATTGTAAACAGATCAAGTACAGATGTTTCTCACAAGTTTTAGCTTATGAGATTTGCCAGATTGGGAGCTCTGAGAAATGAAATCCACAAAGAAGTACTTTTGGTGATTCACTATAGTAAAGATGTGCAAAGAAATATATAATCTTAGTGATTTATTTATTAAATTCAAGGTCTTATAAGATTAAAAGGAATTCTGGGACAAAGCTGCCAGGACAGTATTACACACGCAACACGCGGATACACTGTCTCATGCATAGGCAAACTCTTGCAGCATTGTGCTGCAGCCAGCAGTGCACCAAGGACTACAGGAAATCAATGAAATGGAAAAATTTCTCAAATTAAGACCTTTAAGATGGAGTAGAATTTTTATAACACTTCATAACAGAAGGGGACTGACCTTGAAACTTTATGTGACATATAAAGATTTGCATGTTACCCAACAGGAAAGTACTTACAAGATCTGTCAGGCTTATAGATGAGTTATACACTTTTCTTTTGCAAAAAGACAAGTGTTTCAAATTTGCTGAACTCTCGTGTGATGACAAGTGGCTGTCACTGCTCTGCTATCTAACAAATATTTTTCTCTATAAAAGAAATGTCTCACTGTCCATTCAAAGTAAAGATGACATTTAAACAAAGAGTAAAAAGAAGCTGGTTTTCAAAGAATTATGTGTCATAAAGAGAGAATTTTTAAAAGAGATGTTTGGATAAGTTCCCAACTTGGTATGGATTTTTTTTTAAATCATGTGTGTTACCTATAAAAACTCTGCTATATGTATACTTCAAACATTTGGAAGAAATTGCTAAATTGTTTAATTTGTTAAACAATCTGCCAAACGAAGACTGTCAGAGGTTTTGAAACACTTTGTTCAAAATATGAAAGCACAAAACCTTCTCATTAGTTTGCAAAAAACAACTAAAGGTCACTGAGGAGGAATAAATTTTTTTAGAGAAATTCTCACAAAATCCTTTGCAACGTTGGTAGACAGACTGAGAAATATGTACCATGATTTGGTAGGTATAGCCCACACTGTATAAAATGGCTACTATTGAACCAGTTTTAACCAACAAAACTGGCAATTTCATATGGTTCAACCTAATACATAAATGTTTGTGTGGCATCTAGTGACCTGGACTGTTATGGCTTCCCTGAGAAAGGGACTTACACCCCACGTGCCACCCATCTCCACTCTGGTAAATTAGGAGTTTGGGGTAGGAACTGGACCCCAGACAGCCAAGAACCTCATGCCTCACTTCCTGATGGCCCCAAGAATGGCCCAGACTTTCTCTATGTTTCTGGGGCCTAAGGCAGAAGAGGTGCTATAAGTGTTACCGAAGCTCGGCCACTTATCCACGAGGCCAAATAACGAAGACAAGCATTTGAGGATAAAGGAAAGAGAGAGTTTACTTGTCGACAAAGGAGGAAATATGGTAGACATTCTCTCTCAAAATCCCAAATTTCCCCCGATATAGGCAGAATTACAGAGCTTTTAAAGGGAGGGTTCTCAGCTTCAGGCAGTTACTGTGGTTAACTTTCTAATCGTCCCATCTCAGCCAAAGACAAAGCCTGTGAACTCTACCAGTCGCCCACCTGGGGGATTGGTGCCACCTGGGAGTTTTAACAAAAGACTTAACCTGTGTCAGGGATGCAGGCCAGGAGGCAGTTCCCAAAAAAGTGGAGGAAGATTTCCAGGCCATTCCCTCTGGTACATAAAGAGTGTCTAAGTGGATGGGTGTGCACCATGACAGAAAGAATAAAAATGCTTCTGTGTGACAGACAGGCCCAACAGTTGGTTGAAGGAGGATGTAATGATGGAATTGGAGGTCTGGGAGGCGAAGACCTGCATGAATGAATGACCAAGGGCCGGATGGGATGAGGTCCACGGTAGAGAAATGAGAACAAATGAGAATGAGATATTCCCCCCTCACCCTCCACCGTGGACACTTTGGCTCTCTGCAGCTTCCCAGAACCTAGATGCAACTCTAAAGTAAAAGGAGGAGAAACCCTGAAATGACAGAGAGAACGTTTCCACTGCTCAGACAAATGCAAAGAGAAATTAAGTCAGTGACAAGTAGAGAAAGTTGTGTTTCTTGCTCATCTGAGGGTGTGGCCTGAGATAGAAACATTTCAATGGACTTTGGCAGTCAGGGGAGGTGGAGGCCCCTTCTGATGGTGATGGTCTACCCTGCATCTTGAACAAGAATTCCTTGACAGTACAGATTAAGAGAAAAATGGGGCATTTCCCAACTACACTAAGAGATTTTACAAGATACCCTTGGCTTGGCATCTGCAGGAAAAGAAATGCCATTCTGAACCAGTGGTGGGTGAATGGCTCCTTATTTGTTCAGGTACAACAGCTGTAGAGCAAGTGCCTCAAAATTATCATTTCTCTTCTCTTACCCCATGCCCCTGCCTTCAAATTCTGCAAAATAAATGCAGCATTTGATTAGAACAGACAGATTTTTGAGAGCTAAAATGTCAGGAGACATGGAGCTTCCATATATCTTCCCATCTTCCCTGGCAATGTTTCCACTGGAGAGAGATACACACAAAAGCAGCTGTAATCGGAAGTATTGATTCTAGTGCTGAAAACATTTTTCATCAGTCTCTGAAATTATATTGTCAAGCAAGGAAAGCAAATAGAACAAGTGTTCTTGTTGATTGCAGCTATAAAAATGGATGAGGTGTTATGGACCATGGATTTTCAGGGAACTCACTTCCATCTTCTCAAAATATATTCCTGTAGGTACCCACCTTTCAGGCTTGTAAACTCAGTGGTGTGTCCATCTGTTTTGTGAGTATGGCGGCCAAGAATAATTGCTCTAGTGCAAAGATGTTGCAAGTAATTCCCAGGATATTTCCCGATTTTTTTTGAGGGGGAGACATTCTGGGAAGTTTTCTGAAAACACAAGTTCCTGGTGAGAAGGTGAATGTGCTGGATGGTAGACACCTTATCTTTGCAAGTCATAGATTACTAGATACTTAGGGAGAACTAAGTTAGGTGATCGGGACAAGATGACAAATAAGAGGAAATCCTTGCTTTCATTAATCTTAGAGTCTAGCAGGAAATACAAACACATGGACAAGCACCCTAAGACCACATAAGGAAGACTGGGATAGCAGGAATCATGGTGTGTGAGAGAAGCACCAAGGGGAGTCTAGCACCTTCCCAGACGATGTGACATCTCATTCAAGTTATAAAGGCTAAACGGAAATTTCTTGGCAGAGCAAATAGAGGGGACAAAGGCTGAGAGGCTTAAGAGGCTTTGAGGGATCTGCTGAGAATTCACACAGTGGAGGAGGTATGTGAGATTTTTTTCCAGGAGGGTTTATTGAGGTACAATTTACATGTAATAAAATATATCATTTTTAATGCTCAGTTCTGTGAGTTTTGATGTAACCAGCACCACAATCAACATACAGAAGAATTCCATCATGCCCAGCTTCCTCCAGGACTCCTTTGTAGCCCATCCCCTTCCCCGACTCTTGGCCCCTGGCAACCACTGATCTATCTTCTGTCCCTGTGGTTTGTCTTTTCCAGAATGGCATATAAATGGAATCATATGGTGTGTAGCCTAGTGAGCCTGGCTCCTTTCACTCAGCATGATGCATTTGAGATTCATCCATGTTGTTGTTTGGATGTACATGAGATTTTTGATGCACCTAATTTGAGATGGTTTACATTCACACCGATCATCTGATCTTAAAAATCCAAATCATGGCAAAGTTTTAATTACCAGGAGGAATCTCAGAGGGAATTCTGGAAATATGGCTGCTTGTAAGCATGGCTGTTTACCTCCCCTTCCCAGCTCTCCATCTGGAATAGCACAACTAGCCAGGCACAACCAACGATCACTGTAGGGACCATCCCTGGGCAGGAATTGGCTTTTGCCCAGAGTCAGCAAAACTGGACGTGCTTCTTGAGGCCAGAGGTCAACAGGTCCGGACACGGCCTGTTGAACAAACAAACCATTCCCTAGGGCAGATAACCAAGGGCCTTAGGTCTTGCAGGCAAACCAAGGCATCTCATTGTCTGCACACAGTGATGAGATCAAGAGGTAGAGATGCAAACATTCACCTCTCTGGAGCAATCGCCCAGAACTAATGGAACAGGTTACCTCAAGGCATCAAAGAAAGTCACGTACCAGGAAGTAGCTGCGGGGCAGAAAGTATAAAAATAAAACGACTGGTGCTTTCGGCACTGCAGTCTTGTACCGTCTTTGTGTGTCTGTGTGTTTGTGTTCTGTGTTCATCCCCCGTTCTGTAATCAGGCCGCAACAATCACCTTCAAAGAGAAAGCCTTGCCCGCCCCTGTTCACTTTTCTGCATGTGTGCTTAGAAGGCCTGCCTAGCCCCAGACTTCTGTGAGCCTGGAGGGTGCTGCACACCGAAGGTCATCGACACCAGTATCTGTGGATGGGGGAATGCTGTCCCTTGCCCCCAGACAGACCTAGGGACAGAGAGGTTCCTCCCATACTCCAGCAGACTGAATGCAGTTCTCCAGGTTTTCCACCACTCCCTCATAAAAGCAAAAACCTCTGTCCCTTCCACCATCTGCCAGTTGAGATACCAAAGCTATAACCTGTACAAAGAAAATACATAAAATGAGACCCATTCAAGAAAGTAGCGCTTAGCCCTGGCTGATTCATTGGAATCACCTGGGGAGTTTTAAAAGCTACTGATGCCCGAGTTCCACCATCAGAAATTCCTTATTAATTGATTTCACTATGTCCTGAGCAATGGGACTTTTAAAACCTCTCTAGAGTGATTCTCCTGTGTGGCCAGGGTTGAGAGCCACCAAATGAAGGAAATTCAGCACCCGAGGGAGAAAACTAAGTTTAAAAGAACAGATGACTGTTGTTAAAATACAGCTAATGGAAGAGACAGATGCACTTAAACAAAAAAACCAGATGAGAACTCCCAAAGGGCATTTTATTTAGCACAGAACAAAAGATTTTCTAGAATTAGAAGACTTATTTCTGAAATTACAAGTTCAATAGACTAACTGGGAAGAGAATATTCTTTGCTGAGAACCAAATTACTGTTTTGGAAGGTCAAGCAGAAGCGGCATTTTATAAATGATGTGGAATTCATGAGGAATTAAGAAAAGAGACTTGGAGGTCAGATCCAGGAATCTGAATGTGAATAATAAAAGTTTACTAGAAGGCAAAAAAGGAACGGATGGAGAAGTAATAAATAAGGAAATCAATCATAAAAGAAATTTTGTCTTGATGGGAAAAAGTTTTGAGTCTCCAGGTTTAAAAGAGCAAAACAGCCCCAAGTAAAATTAATCTTATTTAAAAAACTAGTCTTATTTAAAAAACTAGACCCTCAAAACATTTCCTGATAAAAATTTTTGAATTCCAGTTATGGAAAAGAAAACATTACATGCTTATAGAAAGAAATGATAGATTACTTACAGTGGAAAAAGAATGGGTTAGCTTCAGACACCTTGTCTGCAATATTGGAGGTAAGACTGGAAAAATGTTTAAAGATGGTTGAATAAGGACAGTATTTCAAGAATCCTATACCCAACCACAATATCAATCACCTGTCAAGGCAAAAGATATTTTTAGACATACAGAGACTCAGAAAGTCTATAGCAAAACAGATAATTCCTGTATTAAACTATTCCAGACCACAGAAAAAAGTGAAAAGCTTTTCTTATCTATTCAATGAGGCTAGTGTAACCATATTGGAACAACCTAATGTAGGATGTACCAAAAAAAGACAAAAAGCATAAGAAAAACAAATGAAAAAGCCTCCACTACTCTGTATCAACTTTATTTGTGACTATAGATGCAAAATATTTGTAAATGAAACACTGGCAAATTGAATCCATCACTATATTAAAAGGATAATCTACTTTGACCAGGGAGAATTTATTCCAGAAGTATAGATGGTTCAATTCCCAGATTAATATATTTTTTGCTAATTTGATGTCTTATAGAATTTAGACGATATAAATCATGATTCTGATGGAATTTTTTGTAGATATAATCAAGCTGATTGCAAAATATATGGAGAGAAAGGCAAAGGAATTAGAATAGCCAAAATTATTTTTTAAAAGAAGTATAAAGCTAGAGAAACCACACTATTTGATTTTACAACTTACTTTATAGTAATTAAGACAGTAGAACAAAATGAGAGTCCAAAAATAGACCCACACAAATATGGCCAACTGATTTTTAAGAAAGATGCAAAAGGATTCAATGGAGGAAGAATAGTCTCAACCTAAACCACACACCTTATAAAAACTTAACTGAAAAGGGATCAGAATTCTCAATGTAAAATTATAAAACTTTTAGAAGAAACTATAGAAGAAAATTTTCATGACCTAGGGGTAAGCAAAGACTTCATGGACATGTCACCAAAAAAATGAACTTAAAAAAAAAAGCAATGAGAGTTCACAAGGACATTCAGTTTAACACTATAATTCACTATAATTAACTAAATTTATTAAATTATGCTACCTAGATATTATATGCAGTCATTTTTAAATGAGTATTTTGAATTTATTTTTGTAGTAACATACAAAATAGAAAGCTGTTAGTAGTTTGGAGAAAATACTTATTCTTACATTTTTTTGTACCCTCCTATTCCAGTTATGCTTAGAATTTTTATAAAGATTGAATATGGAATTTTATAAAATGCCTCTTTAGCATTTGCTAAATGTGATTTGCTATAATCATATTTTTGTTCTCTTTTACATTATCCACATAATAAATTATGTTAACTATTCTGGAATAGCAAAGGGTTGTATTATATCACTACTGTTATTCAACATAATTTTGGAGGCTTTTTCTTAATGCTGTAAAATAAATACTCAAGACCAATATTAAAGATGAAGAGGCAAAATTAATCTTACTCAAAGATTAAATGCTTGCACACTTAGAAAACCCAAAAATCTCTGCTAAAAAATGACTAAAATTAATAAGAGGATGGAATAATGTGGTAATATAAAAGATAAATATATGTTACTGATGAGTTTTGTTTTTAACATGCTGAGTGGAGTACAAACATAAAGTATAATAATGGACTTCAGTAATTTTCTGTTAAAACTTCCTTTCCTGTCCCTTTCATTCTGGTAGCATCCATAGCTTTGTTTCCTGAAAGGGAACAAAAAACATTCTTGTCTAGTTGTGTTAAAATTGCACATCAATAGATAATTGATCTATTATTATACTGTAAACATTTTTGTTTGCTTCCTTCATAGATTCAATATATTCCTTTTAAATCACAATATTTCACAGCATAATATTTATGTACCATATTTTATGAAATATTCTCTAGTTTGGTAACATTGGGTTTATGTCCAATGCCTATTAGAGATAATCCTTTAATAAGCACCTTTTGAGTACATTATTTCATTTTCAGTGTTATTTCCTTAGCATAAATTTCCAAGTATGCATGAATGTTTTAATATTTCTTGGGTTTTTTTTTTCCAAATTCCTTTCCAAGAAGGCTGTACCAATTTGTGCTGCTATTAATTTAGCAAATATTGGCTGAGTATTTCTTTCCTACCATTGTGATTGAGCAGAATATTACAACTATATTTTATCATCATTTTTATCCTATTCCTATTATCCATTAAAAAAATAGAAAATTCCCAGTGGTCAGCAGAAGCTCTAACTTTAGTATCATACATATTACATAATTCTTGCTTAATGGATGTTTGCCTGACATACAGTCACGGGGGAAAGGGTCTAGATCTTTCATTCTATCTTGAGCAGAGGGGCTTCTGTGGCTGACCACACTTTCATTTGAGTTGAACCACAGATTTTATACTGGAATTTAATAGTTGTTTAAGGATGCTTTAGGAGTAGACAAAAGAACATTCCAAGGGAAGGAGGTCAAGTGTACTTTTCAGTGATGAGGAAGGTATGAGAGTGACCCCCAAAAGATAAAAAAGGGACCCAGGAGAGGTTCCAGTTTGGGGTAAGAGGGAGTAAGTACGCTCTAACCTATTGCTTCTAAATGCAACTATACCCTGTAAAGAATGCACAGAGCAGCTATTTGAGGACTCTGAAAAGTAAATAGTAGCAGGCAGATTGGGGAAGGAGACTAGAACCAACAGTGCCATTTTATTTTCCTCCACTACAACAGGTCCTTGAATAACATTGTTTCATTCAATGTCATTTCATATAATGTTGATGCGGAAAAAAATCAGTTCCTGGCTGGGACCACTGTCCGTGTGGAGTTTGCATATTCTGCCATGTCTGCATGGGTTGTCAGTTTTCTCCAGGTGCTCCGGTGTCCTCCCATATCCCAGAGCTGTGCACATTGAGTTTATTGACATGTCTAAATGGTCCCAGCTTGAGTGAGTGTGGGTGTGGGTATGGGTATGAATGCACCTTGTGATGGGATGGCATCCTATCCAGGGCTGGTTCCACCTTGTGCCCTGATCTGCCAGGATAAGCTACAGAAATCCATGACCCTGAACTGGAATAAGTGGGTTGGAAAATGAATAAATGAATATAAATGATTGTGAAATAAAAAATTCATAATGTCTATGATAATCATACAAACGCATGACAATAAATGATGCAGCACGAAAGTGCTCAGGGAGCCTGCCATATTTGTTATTGTTTGTTTTTGAACTTGTGGTTGTAGGAGGGGCTCCTCACGATTTTTGCTCTCTAAATATTTATTTGATTTAACCCACCACCATTATGACCGCTGTCACTCACTGATTCACCAAAAATTGGGTAAACAATTCTCTTGCTTTTATTAATCTTTTTAAAATGTATAGCTCATATTTATTCCAATGTTTAATACTAGAAATGTTTGGGGTATTTATTTAGAAGTTTGGTGAGGTGTTTGCGACCAGAAATACGCCTTAGGAACTTAACTTTTGTTTGTATCCATTAGCCAATGGTAAAATTGGTTTCATTATACCTCATTTTGCTTGAAGTCACAGTTTCCACTGTGTTAAGTGAGGATTTACTGTATTTCCTGGTCTGAACTCAGTGACGCCCAAAACCTGGATGTGGGCATTTGTATGGATAGAGACAGCTCCAGGAGAAGCCCTCTAGTCTGACTTGCAGAGTGGGAAAAGGGTCTTCTAATACTTGTAAAGAGAGTGTAGTGGAAACCCTTCCCCTTTTTCCCTTTTTTCATTCTCTTACAATCCAGCTTCCAAGCAATCTGATGCCAATGATGCCACTAGCAAAAATAGCAATGAGGGACCACAGGAGCCTAAAAATCTGATGAAGAGAATTTCTCCCATCAGTTGGAGGAGCTGTGATCCTGGGTGGGATAAAACCCTGTTGTTCTTTTTCTCTCTCCTCCTGCTGCTCAACCTCAGGCATAAGTACACTTAGGGTGTGTATGACAGAACAGAACTAAACTGCCATGTTTCTGCCTGGAGGACTAAAAAGGAGAGCCCCTAGGGAATCAGAAATTACTAAGGAGGTCACAAATAAGCCATTTAAGTTGGTTATGACTTTTGAGCTCAGCCACAAGCTGGACATGCATAAGTTTGACCATAAACAGCATACCATAGATTTTGAGAAATGAACTATGGAATAGACCACCATCCAGATACCAGCACTTCAAGGATTTGAAAATGTAATTGACATTGAAAGCACAATCTAAAGAGACTGGTCAGAACTTATGGCCTCAGAAGTTTGATTGCCTGGTTAAAAAAAAAAAGTATCAACATCCTACCTATGATTTAAAAAATTTCAGAGTTTTACAAGGTAAGTACTGAAAATGTCAAGTAGACAATCCAAAATTACTTGACCTATGAGGAACCAAGAAAATCACAATTCTTAGTGGAAAAGACAATTGGCATATGACAATACCAAGATGACACAGAAGTTGGAATTATAGGACAAAGACTTTTAACAGCTATTGTAAAAATGCTCCAACATGTTTGAACACTCTTGAAATAAATGGAAACATAGGAAGTATCAGTAAAGAAATGGAAGCTAGAAAGAAGAACCAAATGTAGATTTTTAGCTGAAAAATACAATAACAAAAAAAAATTTTTTTAACTCATGGGATGGAATAAATAGAAAAATGGAGGTGACAGAGGAAGGAGTCAATGAACTTGAACTTGACCAATAGAAATTATAAAAACTTAACTATAAAGAGAAGATTTTTTAAAAAATAAAGAGACCTTTAAGGACCTGTGCGGTAATACTAAAAGTATAACATTTATCAAAGTCCCAAAAAAAAGAGTAGAAGGAGGGCAGTGCAGAAAGAATACTTGAAGGAATGCCTGAAAACATTGCCAAATTTGATGGAAGGCATGAATCTACATAGTAGAGAATCACAACAAACTTCAAGTCAGTTAGACACAAAAAGATCTACACCAAGACACATTATAATTAAATTGCTGAAAGCCAGAGAAAAAGAGAGCACCTTGAAAGCAATAAGACAGAAACAATTTATCACCCACTAAAAATTCTTAATAAGATTGACTGCTAATTCCTCATCAAAAACCATGGAGGCCAGAAGACAGTGAAATGACACATTCAAAGTACTGAAAGAATACTACTGTCAATCTAATATTCTATATCTGGCAAAACTGTTTTTCAGAAATAAAAGAGAAATTCAAACTTTCCCAGATAAACAAAATCTGAGGGAGTTCATCTCTAGTAGGACTTCCCAAGAAGAAATGCTAAAGAGAGTTCTTCAGGTGGAAATGAAAGGACACTAGACAGTATATTAAAGCTATACAAAGAAATATGGAGCATTGTTAAAGGTAACCACATGCATAAATATAAAAGTCAATATCATGTACTTTTGGAAAACAATAATTATAAATTTAGGTTAATGGGCAAACAATGTTTAAATGTGTAATTTGTGACAATAACAACATAAAATGGGAGTGAAAGCACTGTATAAACAGAGGATCTGTACACTATTGAAGCTGTTTGTATTGATTCAAATTATTTTCTTATAAATTTAAGGTGTCAATTGTAATCCTCATGGTAACCACTAAGAAAATAGCTTCAAAAACATGCAGAAAAAGAAACGAGAAGGAGATCAAAATGGTACACCACAAAAACTAAATTAAACAAAAAGGAAGGCAATTATGGAGGAATTGAGGAACAAAAAAACAATAAGATCTGGAGAGAGCAAATAGCCAAATCGGCATAGGTAAGTGACTCCTTAACAATAGTTATTTTAAATTTAAATGGATTAAACTCTCCAATTCAAAGGCAGAGATTGTCAGAATGGATTTTTTAAAATAAAAATAAATTTTAAAACATGATTCAATTATATGTTGTTGCTAAGGTTTGAATGTGTCCCCCAAAAGTTCATGTGTTGGAAACTTGATCCCCAATGCAACAGTGTTGGGAGGTAGGGCCTAATAAAAGGTGAGGGGGTCATGAGGGCAGAGCCCTCATGAATGGATTGCTGTCATTATCTTGGGAGCATGTTGTTATAAAGCCAGTCCAACCCCTGGTGTCTCTCTCAGACACATGCTTGCTTCTGCCTTCCACCCTTCTGCCATGGGATGACCCTCACCAGACACTGGCTCCATGCTCCTCAACTTTCCAGCTTCCAGAATTGTGAGCCAAATAAAATTCTTTTTTTTTTATAAATTGCCCAGTTCATGGTATTCTGTTATTGAAGCAGAAAGCAGATTAACACAGCTATGTATAAGAGACTGATTTCAGATCTAAAGACACAAATAGATTGAAAGTGAGAGAATAGAAAAGATATTCTATGCAAACAGTAACCAAAAGAGAGCATGGGTGGCTATGCTAATATCAAACAAAATAAACTTTAAGTCAAAAACTGTACCAAGAGACAAAGAAGGAAATAACATATTAATAAAATGGTCAATTCATCAAGAAGATATAACAACTATAAACTTATACACACTTAACATCAGAGTCCCAAAAGACATGAAGCAAAAAGTGACAGAATTGAAAGAAGAAACAAGTCCAGTATATAAGCCAAAACTGTATACTTCAACTACAATAATAATTAGAGACTTTCAATAATAGACAAAACAACCAGACAGAACATCAATCAATATCGAAATAGGACTTGAACATCCATATACAGAATACTCTACCTCAAAACAGTAGAATATACACTTTTCTCAAATAGACTTGGAATTCTCCAGGATAAATCATTTATGGCAAAAAAACAAGTCTGAATAAATGTTAAAAGCTAGGAATTATTCAAGATATCTTCTCTTACTACAATGGAATGAAATTAAACATCAATAACAAAAGGAAAACTGGCAAATTTGCAAATAGTGGCAATTACACAGCACGCTCTTCAACAACCAATGGATCAAAGAAGAAATCGTAAGGTAAATTAGGAAAAAAAAAACTTTGAAATAAATACACATGAGGACATAACACATATAACTTATGGAATACAGTGAAAGCAATGCTCTGGGGGCAAATTTATAGCTGTAATGCCTCCATTTAAAAAGAAAAAAGATCTTAACTCGATAACCTAACTTTACACCTTTAGGAATTGGAAAAAGAAGAGTAAAGTAAACCAAATGTTAGCAGAAGAAGAACAGGAAAATGATAAGAGTGGAGATAAATAAAACAGAGAATAGAAACATAACAGAGAAAATCAATGAAATAAAAAATTGATTCTTTGAGGCCAGGCGCGGTGGCTCATGCCTGTAATCCTAGCACTCTGGGAGGCCGAGGCAGGCGGATTGTTTGAGCTCAGGAGTTCGAGACCAGCCTGAGCAAGAGAGAGACCCCATCTCTACTAAAAAATAGAAAGAAATTATATGGACAGCTAAACATATATATAGAAAAAATTAGCTGGGCATGGTGGTGCATGCCTGTAGTCCCAGCTACTCGGGAAGCTGAGGCAGAAGGATTGCTTGAGCCCAGGAGTTTGAGGTTGCTGTGAGCTAGGCTGACACCATGGCACTCTAGCCAGGGCAACAGAGTGAGACTCTGTCTCAAAAAAAAAAAAAAAAATTGATTCTTTGAAAAAACCAACAAAATTAACAAAACTTTACCTAGACTTACTAGAAAAAAAGGAGCTAAGGTTCAAATTACTAAAGTCATAAATGAAAGTGGGAACATCACTACTAATTTTACAGAAGTAAAAAGAATTATAAAAGAATACTACAAACAATGAATATTAACAAATTAGAAAACCTGGATAAAATAGCCAAATTCCTAGAAACACGGGAATTATTAAAATTGACTCAAGAAGAAATAGAAAATCTGAAGAGACTTACAAAAAACTGAATCAGTAATGGAAACCCCCACCCCACAAAAAAAAGAAAAATCCCAGACCAGATGGCTTCACTGGTAAATTCTACCAAACATTTAAAGAAAAATGAACACTAATATTTTTCAAACTCTTCTTCTTCTTCTTCTTCCTCTTCCTCCTCCTCCTCCTCCTCTTCCTCCTATTCTTCTTCTTCTTTTTAATAGAGACAGGGTTTTACTCTGTGGCCCAGGCTGGAGTGTGGTGGCCAGACCATAGCTCACTACAGCCTTGAACTCCTGGGCCCAAGCAATCCTCCCAGTTCAGCCTCCCAAGTAGTTGGGAGTATTCAAACTATTCTTTAAAAAATGAGTTAGAGAACACTTCTTAACTAATTCTTTGAGGCGAACATTACTCTCATACTAAAGGCAGACAAAGAGACCACAAGAAAGGAAAACTACAGACAAGTACTCCTTATGAATATAGATACAGTAATCCTCAACGAAATATTAGCAAACCAAATCCAGAGCATGTTAAAAGGATTATACACCATTACCAAGGGGATTTAGTCTATAAATGCAATCGTGGTTCAACATATAAAAATCAATCAATGTATATACTACCTCAGTAGAATGAATTTAAAAATTACATGATTATCTCAATCAATGCAAAAAAGCATTTGACAAATTTCAACATCTCTTCATAATATAAACACTCAGAAAACTAGGAATAGAAGGGAACTTCCTCAACATGAAAAAAGGCATTTATAAATAATACACATTCAAGGATGAAAGACTGAAAACTTTCCCCCCCAAGGTGAGTAACAAGAGAAGAATGCCCACTTTCACAACTGCTATTTAACATTGTACTAGAAATACTAACCAGAACAATGAGGCAAGAAAAATGATGGTACATCGAAATAGGAAAGAAGTGAAACTATCTCTATTCATAAATGACATGATTCTACATATAGACTGTTCTAAAGAACCCCCCAAACCTCTTAGAGCTAATAAATGAACCCAGCAAAGTTGCAGCATACAGATTAATGCATAAAAATCAATTGTATTTCTATATTAGTGGTGACCAATCCAAAATACAAAACAAGTCCATTTATAATACCATCGAAAAGAATAAAATACTTAGAAATAAATTTAACCAAGGATATTTAAGACATATGCACTGAAAACTACAAAATATTGTCAAATAAATTAAAGATCTAAATATTTGGAAAGAAACCCTGTTTTCATGAATCAGAAGATTTAACATTGTTAAGATGGCAATACTCCTCAAAGGTATCTATAAATTTAATGCAATCCCTATCAAAATTCTAATGAACATTTGTAGAAATGGAAAATTACATGATGAGTGCGATGTGCACTGTCGGGGGAATGGACATTCTTGAGGCTCAGACTCGGGGGGTTGGGAGGGGCATGGGCAATATACTTAACCAGAACTGTTGTACCCCCATAATAAGCTATAATAAATTTAAAAAAAAAAAGAAATGGAAAATTTGATCGTAAAATTCATAAGGAATTGCAAAGGACCCAGACTAGCCCAAACAATCTTGAAAAATAAAAATAAATTTGGAGAACTCTCACTTCCTGATTGCAAAACTTAGTACAAAGTTAATCAAAACAGTGTGGTACTGGCATAAGCATAGATATATTGATTAATGGAACAAAATTGTGAGCTCAGAAATGAACCCATATGTCTATGGTTAATAGAGTTTTGACAAAGATGCCATGACCATTCAGTGCAGGAAAAAAATGGAGTCTTCAACAAACGATTCTGGAACAAATGGATAGCCACATACAAAATAATGGAGTTAGGCACTTACCTCACACCATATATAAAAATTAACTCAAATTGGATCAAAGATCTAAATCTAAGAGATAAAAGTATAAAACTCTTCAAAGAAAACATAGAGGAAAATCTGCATGACCTTGGATTTGGCAATGGATTCTTAAATTTGACACCAAAAACATAGGCAACAAAATAAAAAATAGATATATTGGATTTTATGAAAATTAAAATCTTCTGTGCATCAAAGGACATTTCAAAAGAGTAAAAAGACAACCCACAGAATGGGAAAAAATATTTGCAAATGGTACATCTGATGAGTGACTTGCATTCAGAATCTATAATTAACTCTTAAACTTCACAACAAAAGGATAGGCAGCCTAATTAAAAAATAGGCAAAGGATTTAGACATTTCTCCAAAGATATAAAATGGACAAGAAACACACGGAAATATGCTCAATATCATTAGTTATTAGGGAAATACAAATTAAAATCACTGAGATACCACTTCTCACTCACTTAGCATGGCTATAATAAAAAAGTCAGATAATAACAAGTGTTGATAAGGATATGGAGAATTTTAACCAACATATTCTGCTGGTAGGAATGTAAAATGGTGCAGCTACTTTGAAAAACAGTCTAGCAATTCCTCAAATCATTAAAAATAGAGTCAATAGTACTATATGTTAATTTAAAAATTAGAGCCAAAAAATTATTCAATCAATATATTAAAGCAAAAAAAAAAAAAAAAAGAAGGGATCTAAGAGAAAAACAGAAGGGGAAAGAATCCATGCAATTACAAAGCCAGCAAGTCAGGTATAAGCCGATGCCTCACATGCTCCATGTGCTCCCCACTGAAGACAGTGTCAAATCTGCATGCATTTCAGGGAGCAGGAAAGTTCCAGGAGACTGGGAGGGACACTGCAGAACTTTCTCTAAGCCAACTCAACTGTTCCAGAGTCTTGCAGGTACACAGTGGGGCTCCCCGCCCTTGGATTCTTGAATTCTTCATGGACTTCAAACATTTAAAAACTCAAAACCTAAGCATTGACTGTGTTATTTCCTTTACATTTCTGGGTGAGTTAGTGCGAGGAAGGGGCACACCCTATTGATCTCAATATGAGCAGCCCCCCCCCCCAAAGTCCAATACCTCAGACTTAGTATTCTCTATATTTAAGGAAGCTCGTTAGCACAGCAAGCCTATTTTCAGGAACAAATGCTGTTTATCCCACCTGACCATTCTAGCTTCAGCCCACAGCCATTAGCCCCGCCCCCAGTGGTCTGAGCTGCTGCTACAGGGCCAGGGAAGAAGCTGGGAATCTAGGTACTTTTGTGCCCCCAAGGGACAGAGACTGCAGCCCCTGCTGAGGGAGGGAGGTGAAAGCAGCCTGCACACCCCACAGCTGCCTGCCTCTGCTAACCCCACTGAGAGGGACCTGCCCTGCCCAGCGGCTGGCTCACAGCATACCCATCCTTGCCCTCCTAGAGCATCTGCAGGACCAGGAGACCAGCCCAGCCCTCCCTATCACAGCCAGCACCTACATCCAGGGAGACCTGAGGACAAGTTCACTAACTTGGTCAGTCTTGCCCTCCCAGGACTCAAGCACACCATCCAAGGGCCTGGGGACAGGGGATTACCTAACTAGTCCACCACTGGCACCTGCACACTCCCTCAGGGGTCTGAGGTCCAGCTGACTCAAATTGCCAGCAACACCACAGCAAGGACTCATCTGCACATGTCAAAAATCAGAGTACTCCTCCCTTTCTACATGGAGCAGCAGTGTTCCCTGCAGAGGAGAATGGGTAAGCCACAAAGCTGTCTGTTTTGGGTTGAGGGAAGAGGTTCTTCTCTGAAACCGTTTAGGCAGAGAGCTGTGGGAAAGGCATTTTCTGTGAGAAAGGCGTTTTAGCCTGGAGATAGATGACAGGGTTTGACTGAACTGAGAGTCACAAACCTCATGACAGGCGTGTATAGGGGAGCAGATTGCTTTCCTACCACAGACTAGTCCATCACCTGAAACAACAGAGAGCCCCTCACAGTAAACAAAGTTCAAACACCTACCCACTGGCTCCCACTACCATGAGCTCTTACCCATAATTGTCACTTACTGGCCTTGGAGGTTGAAAAACACAACCCAATTTAACACCTGCTGTCAGAAGAGCATAGTGCTGGAGAATGAGATAAGCTTCCTGAGACCTCTGCAATTTTAGTACTGTAGAAGGTGGCGAGCCTACTCATATACCCAGTACATCTCTGCTATAATCTCTGCTGTAGCTAAAGAAGACGCCACACAAAGGCTATCTATAACCAAGGAACTCGTACAGTGCCTTGGCCCCCTGAAAGCATCCAAAACCAAAGCCAAACAATCAAACACAATACAGTAGACTCACACCCTCAAGGGAGAAAAATAAAATAAAATAACAAAAAATTTAAAAGCTGCATCCAAACAAAAGTAAATTCAAAAATAAGAAGTGACAGTTTCTCCAGATGAAAATGAAGCAGTGTAATAACTCTGGCAGTATGAAAAAACAGGCACCCCCAAAGGATCACACTAGTTCTCCAGCAATGGATCACAACCAAAAGGAAAATTTTGAAATGACAGGATAAAGAATTCAAAATCTGGATTGTAAGTAAGCTTAATAAGATCCAAGACAAAATTGAAAAGCAACACAGAGAAACTAAAAAAAAAAAAATTCAGGACATGAATAAAAATGAATAAAGAGATAGATATTTTCAAAAAACAACATAACAGAACTTCTGTAAATTAAAGACTCATTTAGGGAATTATAAAATATAATGGAAAGTTTTAACAGTATACACACCAAGCAGAAGAAAGAATTTCACAGCTTGAAGGCAAGATTTTCAAATTAACCCAGTCAGACAAAAATAAAGAAAAAAAATTAAAAGAGATGAACAAAATCTTCCAAGAAATATAGGATTATGTAAAACATATAAACCTAAGAATCCTAGCTGTTCCTGAGGGAGAAGAAGAAAAAGCAAAAAGTTTGGAAAACCTATTCCTAATTAAGGAAAACTTCCCTGATCTTACTATAGATATAGTAAGACATGCTGATACAAGAAGCTCAATGAACTCCTGGGAGATTCATTGCAAAAAGGCACATAGTCATCAGATTATCTAAAGTCAATGTGGAGGAAAAAGTCCTAAGAATAGTGAGACAAAAGTGTCAAATAACTTATAAAGGAAATTCCATCAGACTAACTGCAGACTTCTCAGCAGAAACCTCACAAGCCAGAAGCGATTGGGCTCCTATTTTTAGCCTTCTTAAACAGAATAAGTGTCAGCCAATAATTTTGTATCCTGCAAAACTAAGTTTCATAAATGAAGGAGAAATAACTTTTTCCCAGACAAGCAAACACTAAGGAAATTTGTCACCACTAGACCAGCCTTACAAGAAATGCTCAAAGGAGTTCTAAACATTGAAATGAAAGGTCAATGCATGCCAGTATAAAAACACTCAAAAGAAACTCACAGGGTTTATAAAACAGTAACACAATTGAGCATACAAAGCAACTAGGTAACAATCAACATGATGACTGGAGCAGTATCTCATATATCAATATTATCTTTGAATGTAAATGGTCTAAATGCCCCACTTAAAAGATATAGATTGGTGGCATTGATAAAACACACAATCCAAATACCTGTTATCTTCAAGAGACCTACTTAATTTGTAAAGATTTTTATAGACTCAAAGTAAAGGGATGGAAAAAGATATTCCATAGTAATGGAAACCAAAGTGAGCAGAAGTAGCTATTCTTATATCAGATAAAACAGATTTTGAATCAACAACAGTGAAAATAAAAAAAAGACAAAGAAGGTCACTATATAACCCTAAAAGGATCAATATAACAGGAAGATATAACAACCCTACATATATATGCACCTAACAAAGGAGCTCATAGATTCATAAAACAAAGAATGCTAGACATATGACAAGAGACAGACAATAATACAATAATAGTGGGAAACTTCAACACTCCATTGACAGCAATAGACAGATCATCAAAGCAGAAAATCAACAAAGAAACACCGAACTTGAACCAGACACAAGAACAAATGGACCTAACAGACATTTATAGAATATTCTACACCAAAAATGCAGAGTATACATTCTTCCCATCAGCACATGAACCATTTTCCAAAATAGACCATATGTTAGGCCACAAAGTCAGTCTCAATAAATTAAAAAAATAGAAATCATATCAAGTACCTTATCAGATCACAGTGGAATAAAACTAGAAATCAACTCAAGAACTCTCAAAACTAAATAAATACATGGAAATTAAACAATCTCTTCCCCAATTGATCTTTGGGGCAATGAAGAAATCAAGATGGAAATTTAAAAATTTTTGAAATGAATGATAATATTAACACAACTTACCAAAATTGCTGAGATGTAGCGAAATCAGTTCTAAGAGGGAAAATTATATCAATAAATGCCTACATCAAAAAGACAGAAAGCTAAAAAATTAACAACCTAATGTCACACCTCCAGGAATTAGAAAAACAAGAACAAATCAAAGCTAGGAGAAAAAAAGAAATAACAAAGATCACAGCAGAATTAAATGAAATTGAAACAAACAAACAAAAAACAATACAAAGAATAAACAAATTGAAAATTTCTTCTTTGAAAGGATAAACAAAATTGATAGCCTATTAGCTAGATTAATCATGAAAAGAAGGGAGAGAATTCAAATAGGCTTAATCAGAAATGAAAAAAGAAAGAATACCACTGATAGCACAAAAATACAAAAGATTATCCAAGAATACTATGAACATCTCTACACCAATGAACCAGAAAACCCAGAGGAAATGCAAAAATTCCTGCAAACATACAACTTCTCAAGTCTGAAGAAATAGAAATAGACATGCTGAACAAACCAATAACGAGTCACATTACCTGACTTTAAATTATACAAGAAGGCACAGTACTGGTAAAAAGGAGACATATAAATCAATGGAACAGAATAAAGATTCCAGAAATAAATACATATACCTACAACCAACTGATCTTCAACCAAGCAGACAAAAACACACACTGGGGAAAGGACACACTATTCAATAAATGACGCTGGAAAAATTGGATAGTCATATGCTGAAGAATGAAACTAGATCCTTATCTCTCACCATATACAAAAATTAACTCAAAGTGGATTAAAGACTTGAATTTAAGACCAGAAACCATAAAAATCTAGAAGAAAACCTAGGGAAATTTTTTCTGGACAAAAATTCATGGACCTAGGCAAATAATTTATGATTAAAACCCCAAAAGCAAATGCAACAAAAACAAAAATAGACAAGGAGACTTAATTAAACTAAAAAGCTTCTGCACTATAAAAGAAATAATCAAGAGAGTAAACAGACAACCTGGGAGAAATGGGAGAAAATACTTGCAAACTATGTATCTGACAAAGAACTAATATCCAGACTCTACAAGGAACTCAGACAACTCAGCAAGAAAAAAACAAACAACCCTATTAAAAAGTGGGCAAACAACATGAATAGGCATTTTTCCAAAGAAGATATACAAATGGCCAACAAACATATAAAGAGATACTCAACATCACTGACCATCAGAGAAATGTAAATTAAAATACAAGATATCATCTTACTCCAATCAGAATGGCCATTATTAAAAATTCAAAAAATAATATAGATATTGGTGTGGATTTGGCTTATACATTGTTGATGAGAATGTAAATTAGTACAGCCTCTGTGGAAATAAGTATGGAGATTTCTCAAAGAACTAAAAGTAGACTTACCATTCAATCCAGCAATCTCACTACTATAAAGGAATTATTATATTAATATCTAAAAGATATCTGCACTGGTATATTTATCACAGCATAGTTCACAATTGCAAAGATATGGAATCAACCTAAGTGCCCATCAACTGGTGAATGGATAAAGAAAATGTGGTGTGTATATATACATATATATATATATACACCATGGAATACTACTCAGCTATAAGAAACAATGAAATAAGTTTCTTATGCAGAAGTTTCTTTTACGGAAACTTGGATGGAACTGGAGGCCATTATCCTAAGTGAAGTAACTTAGGAACAGAAAAATAAATGCTGCATGTCCTCACTTATAAGTAGGAGCTAAGATATGGCTATGCATGGACTCACAGTAATATAATGGACACTGGAGACTTAAAATGTGGGAGGGAGGGGGTGACAGATGAAAAATTACCTGTTGAGTATAATGT
>CM052436.1:174416288-174438207 GCA_028533085.1 Varecia variegata
AGTAATATAATGGACACTGGAGACTTAAAATGTGGGAGGGAGGGGGTGACAGATGAAAAATTACCTGTTGAGTATAATGTACACTACCTGGGTGATGAGTACACTGAAAGCCCAGACTTCACCACTATGCAACATATACATGTAATGGAATTCAACTTGTATGCCCTAAGTCTATTTAAATACAAAAAATGCTGTTTATTAAACACTTTGCAAACCACTGAGTTAAATTCTTTGTATATAAGCTTCATTTAGTCCTCACCACAAAATATGTGCTATTAGTATTTCCATTGTACAGTTGAGGAAACTGAGTCACAGGGTGATCATGTAGCTTCCTCAGCCCAGGTACTTTCCCATCTTGTTCTTAATGGCCATGTCTCTGTGGCCTCAGGGTAACATGGCCACTCAGCCAAAATGCACCCTTAGCCAGCATGGACTGGCCTTGGCTAATTGCCGTGGCCAGAATGGGTACCATATGCCCGCCAAGACCCCTATCAGGCCAAGGCATGTGTCCCCCCACCCCCACCCATGTCATGCCTCTCCCTGCCCTGGTCTCCCTCCTCTGCAGCAGAAGCCTCTGTCTGGGTGTGGTGGGAGAATGCAAGCTCATTCCTCCTGCTTCCATCCAGACAGCCCAGGACCCCGGGGGACTGGCAAGGCCTTCGTTACTTCGTGGAAGTTCCACTCCCCCTGCCCCCAATTCTGCACCTCACAGGGACTGTAACTGTGAGCCCTTCTCAGGGCCAGTGTCCCAGGGACAGCCTGACGACAGTGGCCATGCAAAGGGCTGGCCTCTCCCTGGGGGCGGCTGGAATGCAGGCCATCTTCCCTGGGCATGCCACGGGAAGTCCATGGCAGGGGCTTCTTCCAGCCTGGACCTGGGCAAGGGGCCTGTCTGCTGACCACTGCTGGGAGCACTCACAGCCCAGGTAATGCTGCTGGGTGCTGTGGCCCCCAAGTCTCAAAATGCGTTTTGCAAACACCATTCCTGGTGCCTTGGGTGGTAGGCAGGGGGCCTCCTGCTGTCCCAGCAGTGTGTATCTCCTAACCTTGAATCTGGAATAAATCCCTGAGGGACGCAGAGCTGGAAGGGAAGAGTGTGGAGGGGCTCGGGAGGCTTCCCCTCCAATGCAGGTGGTGGGACAATGAGCCCACTGCCCAGAGACTCGTATTTGAGACCTGGGGCTGTCACGGACAAGCTGTGTGAATTTGGGCAACCTGTTTGCCCTCCCTGATAGCCACCTTTCACATGAGCTGAGAGGTGATGGCAGTTACATGTGCCCTGGGAGGCCTGGCTGCAAGGGAACAGGGGACTTTCAAGGCCATCCTCCCGTCCCCACCCCCTGCCATTAGGCCTCAATTAGGAGGGGAAAACCCAGAGAAATGAGAGATCTGTCCCAGGGACTCAGGTCCCAGACAGTCATAGATAAGCTGAGAAACGCAACCCTTGGCAGCTCCAAAGGGCTCGGAAAGAACGTCCGTGCCACATGATGGAAAATATTATTCAGCTGAGACTTTAAATAGCTGATGCGCCTGGGGCTGGAGGTGGCCTGTGGAGGCTGCCAGAGCAGCCGGCCCCCAAGTGTGGGGCTTGAGAAGGACTCTGAGTCACTGTGAGGTCCTCGCCATCACAGGGTCCTAGGGGCCTCCTGGGGGTGCTTGCTTTTACTCAGGGCTTCCAGAGAAACCACAGTTGTCCCTGCCTCCTGTGCACCCTCAGCAGCAGTCCAGCTTTATGCCGCCTCAACATCCTAAAAAACTGGGTCTCAAACTCAGGGAGCATCAGAATCACCTGGGGCACATGTCAGATGGAGCCCCCTATTCAGCAAGTCTGGGTGGGGCCTGAGGTTTGCATTTCTCACAATTCCTAAGGTGCGATGCTGCTGCTTCTCCCAGGCACACTGACAACCACGGCTGGAGGCCAGGGTCTTACAGTCACCTGGGGTTCTTTAACAATCCGCATACCCGGGCCACACCCTAGACAATTAAATCAGACTCTGTGGGGTTGGGCCTGAGTGTCAGAATTCTGTAAAGCTCCTCACATGTTCTAATGTGAGGCCAGGTTGTAACCCACTGTTCCAGGGAGTCCAAACACCACTTGAAGCAAACCAGGGGACAGCATCAGGCAGGGTAAGAGGAAGGACTGACCCTTAGGAAGTAGGATACAGGGGCCACTGATGGCTCCCACCTGGGAGGGGCCCATCAAGCACCAGAAGGCTTCTGGGCAAATTGGGCTCCTTCCTGCTTAAAATGAGGCCTGGGACCAAGAGCATCACCAGGAGCTTGTGAGAAATACAGAGTCTCAGGCTCCTCTCCAGAGCGCTCGAGTCCAAATCTGCACATGAACAACTTCCCAGGTGATTTTTGTGCCCTTCAAAGTCTGAGAAGGACAGTGAGGTAGTAAGATCTGCCAGCACCTGAGCATGGGCGGAGGCACAGCCTGCTCAAACCCAAGGTCGTCCCCAGGGGCCATATCATCAGTTCCCCAAATCCAGCTGAGTGCTCCTGTTCACATATAAATCACCTGGAAAGCTGTGTGTGTGTATGTGTGTGTGTGTGTGTGTGTGTGTGTGTGTGTGTGTGTGTGTGTGTTTGTCTACATCTTCAAAACTCCCGACAAAGCTCCCAATTTGCTAAGACTGGGATTGATTCCATGAGGCCTCACCCCAACCAATGATCTGGCTGAACCCTCCACCCTGAGCCCCTTGCATCCACCACACCTGGATGGAATTAGAATCCTTCCCGGTCAGAGCCGAGCTCAGTGATCCTGAACATGAACTATACATTAGAATTATCTGGATAGCTTTAAAATCTCTTCAATGCCAGGACACACCCAGCCCGATTACATCAGAAGTTCTGGGGGTGGGACCTAGGTGTCAGGGCTTTCCAGCTCCCCAGGTGATACCAATTAGAACCACAGTAACCGTCAGCATTTCCCCTGCGGACCCCCATCCCAAGCCTTCACCTCTGTGTACTGGGTGCCGTTAACTTGGACACCGGATTCCTCTCATGGAACGATACCGTGAGCTTCCTTCCAGCTAAGGAATGGCAGTCTGCACACAAAGCAAATTTGCTGATCTTTGCCGAGCTTGCAAAACTGGGAGAAAGCTACAATCCTTGGATTGCTTTAGTCATGTCAGTCCGATTTCTCAGCAAAACACTCATAAGTTCAAGCAGCTGCTGTCAGAGCACGGCTGTGACACCAGAGAGGCTGCTGGGCCAGCAACACTGAGGGGACCAAGGCCAGAACAAATTTCCCTTGTGCCATCCCATATTTCAGTGATGGCACACACAAAAGCAGCCTGGTTGGCAGTGCAAGGACTCACTTTTATGTTGCCTCCTGCATTCTTCTAGTGGTCACTAAGAGCAAAGATTTAAAGGGATCAAAGATTTAAGTTCAATTTCAGCACAGCATCCTACTGCAAATCTCCTTGGATCTTGCCAACAATTTTTGCAGTGAGCTAGGCAGATGTTGTGACTCTCATCTGCAGCGAGCTGAATGATGGCCCCAAAGATATGTCCCACTCCTGGTCCCTGGATATTACCTTATATGGCAAACAGTGGGATTAAGTTAAGGATCTTGGGAGGATTTGCTTATTCTGGATTACCCTGGTAACTTCTTATATCTTTATACAGAAGAGACAGGAGGAGTTTTGAAACAGACACACGGCAGAGAAGGTGATGTGCAGACGGAGGCAGAGATTGGAGGGACACAGCCCCAACCAAGGAACACCAGCGGCTGGAACATGCAAAGAACAGATTCTCCCCTAGAGTCCTCGGGGGACTGTCCTGCCCAACGTCACCCCCGTGAAACTGATTTTGGACTTCTGGACTCCAGAACTGTAAGAGAATAAAGTTGTTTAAAGCCACCACGTTTGTGGCAATTTGTTACACACAGCAGCCATGGAAAACCAAACAGCTTGCAGATGTGAAAATTGAAGTACAGACATGGACTGCCTTTGCTAAAGTCGCATAGCTCATCATCACAAAATTGGGGTTTGTCTTCTCTTCCCCAAGTTTGCTGGTTTTCTAAGGAATTCAACAGGCAGAAGGATGTACTGATTGCACGGAACCAGTCTGTGGGTGGAGGCAGAAAAAAAATCTACTTGGGGCTCAAAGGGGCCCCTCGGAAGCCTAAGCTCACCTTCCCAAAGAGCACGCACACCACGGGGCAGAAAGGACGGCAGGACACAAGGGCGTTGTGTCTGCCCCAGTCAGGGCTGGATTTCCCAAGCCTCTTGTCTCCAAACTCATTATTCCTTCCCCCAACGTTCACAGGGCACCAGCCATGGGTGTGAGGTCACCAAGATCCAGGAGAGAATCAGCCAGACTCGGTCAGATGACATTACGTATGGTCACGAGGACCCTACCTGGGGAGATGACATTTGAACTCAGACCCAGGTGGGACAAAGAATCCAGGCGTGAAAGATGAGCACAAGAACAATCGAGGCAGAGGGAACAGCCATGTGGAGCCCTGAAGGAGGGAGGAGTTTGGCGTGTTAGAGAAACAGCAGCGCCAGGGAACAGGGCACTTAAGCAGGGGCAAAGTTGGGCAGTGGAGGCACAAGGGAACAGGGGACCAAGACAGGAATCGCCCAAGACAGGTGTCAAGCAAGGGGGTGACTTGCTCCTCCAAATCGTAAGCACACTGTGATGCTTACCATTCCTGCGTTTATTCCCCGCAATACACAGAGCAGAGGGAAAAGAGGGCATGCAGGGTGCTTGCTTTTAGGTGCTACCTCCTCCGAAAGAGTTGTTTGGAGCCATCTTGCATGAGGTTTTAACCGAAGGAGAGCAGGTGGAGGGGTGGAGGGGTGGAGGAAACGAAGGCTGCCCTGCCAGAGGACTGGGTTTGCTACGTGGCTCCACTGAGTTCTGCCAGCTCAGGAGGCAGCCAACACACACAGGGCCCAACAAGGGGGTTTCAGGCAGGAAGGGGTGGCCTGACTTTAGGAGCAGCAGTGGTGTGCCCAGGCCTGAGGCCACAGAGGAAGGAGAGGTGAGAGCATGGGGTCAGACCCCAGTGTGGTGTCAGGGTCCTCAGCATGGTGGCTTTTGAAACCTACCGTTCCCACAAGTCTGTTCCACTCTATTTCCTGACTTAACAAGTTACTGCAACTTGTCCTTTGCTAAGAAGAGGAAATCCGCCTGCCCTCCCACCCTCACTTTGGAAGGCCACCCGCAGTGGGACAGAGCTCCAAGATCTGGAGCAGTAACAACGGGGCAGAAAGAGCATTCGAGCTCACTCCTAGTCAACCCCCCCACCTCCAGAATCCCCGGTGCCATAGGATGGGGGTGGTCTCACTCCTTTAGCCCTGTGCCTGACATCACTCAAGGACCTCTTGCGGGTCCTTCTAGAACAGAAACCTCGAGTATTTTTTTTATGTGCAGAGTGTCCCGAAGCTGCCTCTGTTTTGTCTGCAGTGGGCGATGACGTTCCCAGATGTCAGGTTTCCCTGACTGCCTAGATTGCCAGGACAGAGCTAATCACTTCCTTTTGGTAGCTCTTTAAATTTTTGTTTTTAAATGTAAAAGACCTTGCAGGCCCTACAAAAGACGAAAACCATCAAGCTCAGGGTTTGGTGGTGGAATTAATGAAGAGGAGATGTGGAGGGGAATGAATTCTCCACTGGATGCCAAGGGGGAAAGGATGGGAAGAGAATTTTCTTCCCAATTCTTCCACTGTCTGATCCTAAATTCAGTTTTCTCGTGCTCCTTCTGGTCTTCAGTTTGCCCAGCTGTATAACTGGTACAGTAATTGTGATGAAACTTCACGACATGAGATATGTCAATGGTTGGTTTATTCAGCCCCCATCTCAGTGCAGGCTAGGAGCTAAGGACGACGCAGAGAACTGTTATAGAATTCTGGCAGGTGCCCTGCTCGGGTGGGTTCTTCCTGCCTCCCCACTGGTGGTCCATGTTTGAAATCCATCACCCCTCTGGTGTCTACCCACCTGGGCAGCGCACTTACAGCCTCCATCACCCCAACCCTTTCTCCCAACCTCCCTTTCCAACATTTCTTTCATCTAGTTCTTGACCTTTTACAGACAGCCTGACCCTGGCAAATGCCTTTGGAGAGGTGCTGCCCAGGCGGGATCCTGCAGGGGGTGGTCTCCCCAGAAGCCATGAATCATTCTACCTGCTTCTATTGTTGTGGTAGGTGAGCAAACAAACAGATTATTTTTGCACTTGTCTCCAAACATGAACTTCTAAACCAATAGCAAATCATTCTGGGTAAATGCTAGTCAATTGGATTCCTGAGGAAGAAAACCCCAGGGTTTGTCTGCAGAAAATCAAAGGCCACATTACTCTGATCCTCATGTGGGTGTCGCAGAGGTTGGCATAAGCGCCAGGAAGCAGTATCAGGGCGTTCTGCTTACCAAAGCCTTCACGTTTGGGGTAATCCTGAATTTGCCCTGGGAAGGCCATTGGGATTTGATTTTGACTTGAGTTTGCAACATGGCATTGATGTCCTCACAAGACCTTCCTCCACCCCAGAAAAGGTCAGTGGGATTCCAGGAGGAGCAAATTTCTAGGCACAGCCCAGTTCATACTCCGGTCTCTACAATACACCTTCTGGAAAAGGCAGAGCCTGAAACTCTCTTTCTGGGAGTCTGGAAGTCAGCTCCCTTGGCAGAGAGCAAGGATCAGGGGTTGGAAAAGGTTTGTAGACACATCCTACCAAGGCCAACTGTTGCTTCAACCAGGGACACAGTGAGGACTCGGGACCACGGCATCTCAGAGCCATCAGGGGCCACAGGAACCATTAGCCCAACCACCTACTCTGCACGTGAGAAAATTGAGGCCCAGAGATAAGCGGAAACTTGTCCTAAGGTGGCCCATGAGCAAGCAGACACCCACCCAAGGCTTCCAGCCCCAAGACCAGACCCCTAACACGGCTCCTTCCAGCTGCGTACGTCGTGACTCAAAGCGAATCATTCTTAGCCCTGACTCCTGTTTATCAACACACAGATGAGGATAAACAGAGCCCCCAAGTAGCTCTCACACTGCCTAAAATACCGTCATTGACTCACTGATCTAAGTAAACAGAGTCCTGGTGTAGCCTGCAAATAGCTCAGATGGATTCACGGCGTTGGCTGCTTAGGGCGGCCCCTTCCTCGAAGCTGAGCCCTGCTGGCGCCTCTCAGGGAAGTGTTGGGGGCACACAGGGGGTGCAGGGGGCAGGGAAGATCCTGAACCAAGCAATGGGGCCAGGAAACGACGGTAAATCAGATCAGGACAGTGAACAGCTCCAAGCAGCGGGAGCGGTGCAGTCAAAAGAACGTGCTGGGGTGATTGGAATGGTCTCCTTACGTGTTGTGCAGTGTGGCAGCCACTAGACCTGTGGGGCCATGGAGCACTTGAAATGTGGCCAGGGCTACTGAAGAACTGAATTTTTTACCCTTTTTGCTTTAAATTAATTGCCATTTAAAGAGCCACACGTGGCTAGTGGCTACGGACTGGACAATGCAGGTCTGGAGCGTTGGGTACAGGGAGGGGAGACCAGAGATCTATTGGGCTTGGTAGAATTTTTGAGCTAAAGGGGCCCAGTCACTATAAAAACACTTGCTATACAAGATCTCATTTAATCTTCTCAGCATCCTTGTAAGGTACAACATGTCATTATCCCCATTTTACAGATGGACAGACCGAGGCACAGAGGGCCTAAGTGCTGAGGAAGGTCATGAGAGGTAGAGCCAGGTTTGGACAAGACTGACTCAGGGCCTTTGAATTCACTACTTCCCGAATCTACAGTGACCCAAACAGCCATTTACACAGGCTGAAAAGGCTTTTTCTGGGTGTTTTTCTCTCTTGGGGGCTAGCTTAACTTGCCCTTCCCCCCAAAAGGGCAGAGTCTGAAACAGGGCTCGCATGCAAGAAGTATTTTCTATTAATTTGCCAGCTGTTGTTTTGGGAGCTAGGGGCGGTCCTCTCAAGGAACAGCACGGCCAGGGCTGAGAGGAAAGAAAGTCAACCCAAAGAGGTTTTATCGAGCTGGTCACTCTGTGAGCTACCAGGGGTCCTTGAAGACTCATGTGCCATATGCCTCTGAATTGGCCACCTGAGACCTGGAGCAGGGGAGCACCATCCCACTGCCCTGTCCCCCATTGGTCAAGGGCTGACCCAGGTGTGTTCAGAAGAGCTGGGCAGGTTCCCAGAGTTCCTCATAGGGACAGGGGTACAGTCTAGGGGATGTGCAGTCAGATTGACCCTGCCTAGAGCTGGTTGTCACACCAACCATGGGAGCAAAAATGTGGCTGACACGTCATATGATTCTACTTACGTGAAACGTCCAGAAAAGGCAGACACAAAGAGTTGGCAGGTTAGGGGTGGCCAAGGGCTGGGCCAGGGCCTGGGGGAGTGAGTGAGTGCAGTGGGTGAGGGGTTCCTTTATGGGGTGAGGAAAATGTTCTAGGATTGGATAGCAGTGATGGTTGATGGTGAATTTTCTTATGTGAATTTTACCTCCATAAAAAAAAAATGAGGCACCTGGTAGGAGCCACAGGACAGGAAAGAAGTGTAGCCTGGGGTCCAGGCTCTGAGCCCAACTGGGGGCCCAGCCTGTAAGTGCAGGCTCACCCAGGAAGGTCTGTCCTTGTACTTGGACCAACAGCCCCAGGAACTTTCACTGGGGAGTCAGGGCTGATGTGGAGCCCAGCTCAGCAGTCCCAGCCTTTCCCTGCTCCTCTGAATGCGGCTTCTCTCTGATGGACTCAGACACAAGGAGGTCACGGTGACTGTCTCAGGCCAGGATATACGAGGCTTGCCAGGAGGGAGGGGGCACAGAGCCTTCGCCCGCCCCTCCCCAGCTCAGCTGTGCAGGAAGCACACAGGCATCTGCCTCCAGGGCCCTGCTGGCTGCCCCCCAGGTCACAGCAGGAAATCCAGCTGATGTCTTAGCTCTGCCCTTCCCATCATGCGATTTCATCCTGCTAAGAGGCTTCCTGCTCCCCTGCTGCGCCTGGACACCTGGGCTTCTGTCACTGCGGGCAGATGGAGCCCTGAAGAGCACCCTGTCCTCTAGTGCCTGCAAGTCCGACATGGGGACCGAAACTCTTTTCCTCCTACCAGCCTGATGAGCCATGCATGTCTCTCCAGGACGGGGTCCTAATGGCACCCCACAGAACACGGTTTACCTACGGCCAGATTCATCTACTCCAAGTAACTGCTGGGGATGCTCACAGTAGAAACTCACTGCTCCATTGAGAGGTGGGGTCCACGTCTGAGTGGACTTGTTACTCACTTATGGCCAAGAGCAGTGGTAGCAGTGACATTGGTGACTTCCAAGGTAGGGCCAGAAAAGCTATGCAACTTCCATTATTACATGCTGCGGGGGCCCTTGACTTTGAGGGCCTGAGCTGTCACCTAAGGAGCCCAACTACCCCAAGGCCATCTTGTGAGGAAGCCCAGACCTCATGGAGAGGCCGCGTGTAGACGTTCTAGTAGGCAGCCCCAGCTAAGGTCCCAGCCAACAGCCAGCATCAAGGGCCACACAGGTGAGGGAAAACTGTCAGATAATTCCAGCCCCCAGACGTGCACCTCACCTACACTTGGATTCTTCTTCTCAGCCGGATCCTCAAATATCACAAAGCAGACACAAACCATTCCTGCTATGCCCCCTCTGAATTCCTGAGCCCCAGGATCTGTGAGCAAGACAGAATGGTTCCCTTAGGCTGCCAAGTTTTATAATTCAACAATAGTACCCGCGACGCCCTTCATTCGTATGTATTGCACACGTATGATGTGTGTGGCCTTATTCTGGGCATAAAATGCAAAGGTGAAGAAACACCCAGCCCTTAAGGACAGAGTCCCCTGAGGGAGCAGACACATCTCGCACAGGCAGCAGGTTGGTGGTCTGTGCAGCGCCCAGCACAGCATCCTGCAGTGGCTGGTTGTAGCCGGGGAATCCAGAGAGAAACCTCCATGAAGAGGCTTCCAGAAGTATGGAAGGTTGGGCATGGCAGTGTTTTCTCTGCAGATAGAAACTGCACAACACATTGAAGAAGTTATTGGGCCATGAGCTGCAGCGGTGGGTGCTGGGCCAGTAAAAACCTGCTCAGGTGCCACTGTGCCAGGAGTCCCTGCTCTTGCCTGTAACATGTGCCTCCCCCAGAAGCCTTCGCTCAGTGCCTAGACATGCCAAACTCTTACCACCTTCACGACCTTCTCAAATGCCTTTTCCTCTGCTTAGATCACTGTTCCCTCCACTCTTCTTCCAAGTCAGCCTTATTTTCCCCCAGGTCAGAGGGCATCCCCTGAGATGCACCCCCTCCGGTCCTCCTGTCTCATAGCACATCAGCTCGCGATTGTATATGCGTGTGTCAGCTCGCTTCCCAGCAGCTGTCACTGCTAGATTTACCATGAGGGCACGAACATGACTGTCTGGCTCACCCCGGAATCCTCAGTGCCAGCACGGCGTTGGGCACACAGTAAGCACCCAGTAAATATGGCTGAGAGAATGAGTCCCTGAATGAATGAATGGCCCCACCCTTGGACCTCAGGTCTGTTCTAGTCCCTGATCCTGCAGTTAGCTTCTTCCTAACCTAATCTTGCCTCCAATCATTGATTTTCTGGATCCTCACCCTCCACCTTAGAATATCTTTCTGCCACCTCGCACAAGCCATGTTTGCTAACCCAGCTACGACACAAGCCCGCTGGGTCATGGTTTCCATCATACCCTGGTATCAGCCAGCTCTGCTCTGCCAAGCCTCTTTCCACCCTCTTCCCCCAGGGTTCTAGCATCGCCCCTTAGCAACGTCACTTTCAGGCCACCCCCAGCTCCAGGACTGGGTCATATTAGAGGATCCAGTGAGGAAGGGGTTTCCCAGAGCTGGGGCAAAGGAGAAGCAGATGACAAGTCACAGAGAACTTCTCCAAGTGCCAGAATCCTGACCATCCTGAAGGAAATCACATGCGCTCAAATATTTGCATTTAGACAGAAAAGATTTCAAGGTCATATGATGTCATTTCACTGAAGCAGTTCCAGAGATGACAAAATAAGAGGGAGGTTGGCTTTTCCTCGCAGACATTGGGAAGCTTGACGTTTGCAATGGGAGAAGACGGGAAGGGACAGGAAAGGTGCGATTGCAGACATCGGACTCTGCCGACGTAAGGTGGCTTTCAGAGACGTTTCCCAGGGTTGTGTCCTCTCCTCAGCAAACACAGAGACCGTGGATCGCTGCTAAATATAGCCAAGAGGAAAGTACATAGAATTACTCAATAAGAATGCAGGAAGCTGCTTTGCCACTGATTACCATTTGGCCTGGCTTGATTTCACAATCAAATGAAGAACCTTTTACACTTCCAAGAGTCCTGTGTTGATGATCGGTGCCAGCAGTGCAGAGAGCAAAGCATTAAGCTCGCCCCTAACTTGGTTTTACACAGCAGCCCAACATCCGCTTTCTCCCTGTAGGTCCTTCTGGTAAGAAGAAGGTGAAGCCAGTGTGCACCATAAGCCATTTCAAAGGAAAACCATGGACCCAGGGTCAGTCACTGACTTGGCTTGAGAAGCAAGGAAAGACCATGATGACAGTTCTCTGTTTGTCCTCTCATATGCTGAATATCTTCCCTTGTGTGGAATTCGTTTCTGACTAGTACATCAGAGAAACCTGGGTTCAAACCCTGGCTCTGCCACTCACTAGATGTGTGACTTTGAACAGGCGACTTAACTTTTCTGTGCTTCAGTTTCTCATCTGTAAAATGAAGATAATAATAGAAGTGTTCTTGAAGGATAATGAGAGAATTAAGTAAATAACTCATTCAGCATCCATCAGTTATTAATTGAGCACCTACTATGTTCCAGACACTATTTCTAGGTGCTTACATTACACTAGTGAAAAAAATGGGCAATGATCCTTGTCCTTACGGACCTTGTATTTAAGTATGGTTAGATTAACAATAAGCAGTAAACCTAACAAGTCAGTCAGTCATACAGTATGCCAGAAGGGGATACATGATACAGGAAAGAGAGTGTGAAGCAGGTGAGGAAGAGGAAAGGAGGCCACATACTCTTTACCACTCCTCCCATTGGGAGGTGGGATCTAATTTCCATCTCCTTATATCAGGGCTTCTTATAGCGACTTGCTTGACCAAGAGAAAGTGGCAGAGTGATGTTCTGGTCATTCCAAGGCAAGGTGAGACTTATATTTTCCTTCTGTATCTTCTGGAACATTCTTTCCAGGAGCTGTAAGCCCCATATAAGAAGCCTGACTTCCTGAGGCTGCCGTGTTGGAGAGCCCAAGTGTGGTTCTCCAGTTGACTGTCCAGCAGAGCCCCGCCTTCCGGCCATCCCTGCCAAGGCACCAGATGTGTGATGAAGCCATCTCAGACCCTCCGTATCAGCCCATCCAGCAGCTGCATAGAGCCACAGGACCTGAACTGATGGATGTGGTACAAAAAAATCACCAGCTGAGCCTGGTCTGAATTTCTGACCCACAAAATCATGAGATATAATAAAACGATTGTTGTTTTCAGCCATTAAGTTTTGGGATGGTTTGTTATACAGCAATAGATAACCAGAGCAGGATGTTAGGGGAGCTTGGATATAATGCATACAAAACCTCTAGGTTTGCTGCCAAATGGCATCAGATATGCTTAGTCCCATTAGTATTTTTCACCAGCCTTCCCTAATTTCAGCAGGAACTATTTCAAAGCCAGGGCTTTCTCTTAGTCACCATTCAAATGACATTTGTGCTTTCACAAATGGGGAGCAGATTCTGTTTCTTCCCATGGAGATGATGTCCCAAGGAATATGCAGGTGTAGAGAGGCTCAGACTTCAGAACTTAAGGGATGGCAAGATGAGAGAAGGGCTCCAGATGTCCCTCTGGGCAGACGTGACTTCTGCACTTGAACTTCACCCCTCCCCCACACACACCTTTCCACACCTTAAAATTTGGCAGACTGCTCTTTGAAAGGCAGAGAAGCTTTCCTGGTAAACATAATCTTGTTATCACTCTTAGGAAAACAACGACAATTGTGTCTCCTTAATCCACGCAAAGTTCTGAGAGAACTGAGAGGGAAGCAGGGTCACACGTATTTTCACATTCACTATGCTCCATTTTGCTCAGTTCCAGTGTTAAGAAAGGAAAGCAACCTTTCAGTAGAGAATGGCTACAGCTTTTACACCTGCAATTTCTGGAGTTTTCTTGGAGGAAACTGAGAGAATAATACTGTATTGATTAAGCATTTACTCCACAGGAAGCAGAATCTTAGTCAATGATGCATGGGGTTGAAAAGAGAGGAAAAAAACCCACCCTAAAAGGTAAATGAACTCAAGTAGGCATCCTAATAAGAAGTTAAGGGTCATAGGATGGCAAGAGTTATTTGGAGATATGAGTAGGATGTAAATGAGAAAAAGAGTGAAAAGATGTCACTTAAAATATTAAGTACTGGGCAGAAAAAAAATGGGCAAAGAAATCACAGGATATGCAGTTGACTGATGATTAGCTAAATGTTTTACAATGTAATTTTGGTAAATAGTTTTTTCCTCTGTAGCAGATCAAGTGGATAGCATCATATCAGTCCCTGTGCCAGATGAGGGTCCAAGTAACTTGAGTGGCATATCCTGTCATCTACTAACAGCTACTCTTATTGTAGGCTTAGTACCTGGGAGACTTCTTCCACTTCTGGGGGCATATACCCTGCATATTCCACCAAACCTGAGAGGTTTTAGTCATCACTATAAGAATAATTGAAATAAACCAGTATTTATTGAACACCTACAATGTCCTAGAAAGGTGCTTAAAAACTATGGGGTGGAGAGGGCCGGGCGCGGTGGCTCACGCCTGTAATCCTAGCACTCTGGGAGGCTGAGGCAGGTGGATCGTTTGAGCTCGGGAGTTTGAGACCAGCCTGAGCAAGAACGAGACCCCGACTCTACTAAAAAATAGAAAGAAATTAGCTGGACAATTAAAAATATATGGAAAAAATTAACTGGGCATGGTGGTGCATGCCTGTAGTCCAAGCTACTTGGGAGGCTGAGGCAGGAGGATCACTTGAGTCCAGGAGTTTGAGGTTACTGTGAGCTAGGCTGATGCCACGGCACTCTAGCCCAGGTGATAGAGCAAGACTCTGTCTCAAACAAAAAAAAACTATGGGGGATCGCATTCCCTACCCTCAAAGGAGCTTAGTTAAAAAGTAGTAAATATATAAGGAAAAAATGTTAAATATTATATGTCATTGGAGTCTACAGAAAGGATATGTTCATAGCAAGCAGGAAGATCCCTAATTTGCCATGATAGGAAAGAGAAGGAACGACCAAGCCAAGTGGAAACCCAAATAGTTCTTGACCTTCAGTCTCCTCTGCTGGCTTCTTATCTCAAGTTTGGGGAAGGAAAGGAGAAAGAGAGTAGGGAACCAACTGCAGCTGAGTGCCTAGGATGTGCTGGGGGTGTGAGAGTTATAATTTAATTTATTTTTTGCCACTACCCTATAAGGAAGTGATACTGTCAAAGAATTGAGGATTCCTAGAGCTTAAGTACTCAGCCAGGGTTTCCTGGGCTTAGATACTAATGCAAGTCTGAAAGAGTTGAAGATTCATGCCCTTTGCCCTCTGACAAGTCATGCTGCTTTAATAAACTGAACCTCTCCCCTGATTCCACAAATACTGGGATCTGTGAGAGTTGCATGCAAGTTGGTGCTTTGCCAACCATGGGTCAGTTGTCCCTCAAAGAGCTGTCCTATATGGGACAAAGAGATCATGAGTTAGAGGTGGAACTGAAACTGGGCCCATAATAAGTACACCTGGGGCTCTGAATCGTTCATGTCACTGGCAGCTTTCTGTAGCCACGTGGTTACATGCATCAGGAGACATGCCAGCCTCTGGAGGAACTTCTTTGAATCGACAATTTCTGATCCTAGCCAGTGAGTTTGATTCAGCAGCTTTGCGGTGGCAGCCAGGAAGTATTTCCCAGGTGATTTGGACGCAGGGAGGCTAATGGATCACCTATGAGAAGTTCTGTTCTGGATGCTTCAGAGGCAGGATGTAAACATCCTTTTCCCAGCAACCTCATCCTCTGCCTTCCTGTGCACCAAGCGCACCATCTCACAGGGACAGAGGAACTGCCACCTTATAGGTGCCTTTCGTTACATTTTACTGTAGGACATTCAGAGTCCCTTTCAGGAAAAGAGAAGCCACCCTGGACATTTCAGAGAGAATTCATTAGAGAAGATTGGTTACACAGGTGATGGAACAGCTGAGAAGCCACATAAAGATTAGTGATAGCTAGAGGCCACTGCACCCTCAGGGCTGGAAGGACAAAGAGAGCAAATGGTGTTATTGGAGCTGCAGAAGTTAAAACCGCAGCTGGCATGTTGCAGCGGGTGTGGGGCTCTGGAAAGAGGAGCTGTCCAGCGTCAGTACAGCCGGGGAGGAAATGCTACCCAGAGCAGGGATGGGAAATCAGATGCTTTTCATGCTGCTGTTGAAGGGCTAAAGTGGAATTCTGAAGACCCAGTCATACCAGTGCTTAGAGAGAGCCTTTCTCAGTGGTTCTCAAGCACGGATAAGCATCAGAGTCAGCTGGATCCCAAGCTCAGAGATTCTGATGCAATAAGTCAGAGACCAGGCCTGGGCAGGGCTATTTTGAAGTGACTGTCATGTGCAGATGATTGACAACTGATATACCAGAGCATCAGCTCCAAAAGAGCAGCAATGCATCCTCAGTAATATCAGTGTCTGGACCAACAGAGATGTGTAGACACTTAATATCCGTGTGTTGCATGAATGAATGAGCAAATGAAAGCATGAACAGTGGTGGCCCAGAGCCTTTGCTGATCCAGGTAGACCAGATGGATGCCACTGCAGGGCAGGGGGGGACATGAGGGTCAGTGGTCAGAAATGTCACAGAGCTAAAAAGATGAACGTGGGTACCCAGGCTAATCTCAAGCAAAACATCTTTTAACCTTAGATGAATCAAATGCCAAGAAACAGGCAGATTCCCAAGAGCTGATGCAAATAACCGAATCCAGAAGATGAGAACTTAGCTGTAGATCCACTTTGTCTGTGTAGAGTTGCCACCTCCTAGGTTCATAGAGGCACCAGCCATGAGCCTGACTCTGACTCCACTATGGCTTTATTTCAGCCCTTTCCCTAACAAGCAGGAGGCCCCACATCACTCCTTTCCCATTGCCCCCAACATCTCAGTATTGCATATGGTAGGCCAGGTTCAAAGCACTTTCCGTGATGGTCTGGCTAGTTGCGGGCACCGCTGGAGCTGCACCTGCACCATGGGTTGGGGGAAATGGCAGATAACGGTGCCCCAACTGGATATGGAATCTCGAGTTAGCCACACACGAGTGCCCTTTGCCTCCCAATTTTCTGTTCCTTATGCCCACTTCCCTTTATGTCTTTTCCATTTCTCCCTCCATGGCCATTCTTCTACATCCCTCTGTCCTCTCATCACAGCCCTCTCCTTCCTTGCCCTCCCCCTTCCTACTTCTTCATGCCCTGGGACCTCACCTCCACTTTGAGCAAAACCTTCCTAAATCTACATTTCTATTTTCCCCAGAATGAAATAGGACTAAGTGTGGACACATCCTTGGACATCTCATCAGGGAGGAAGGATGATACACAGCTTTATAGCAGAAAGGAGTGTGGGTTGCCTTGATTACTTTCCTGAGAAACTTTAGAACTTGGGACATTTCAAGTTGATATGAAAGAACAGCAGACAAGGTCCCTGGCAGCTATTTAATCCAATCTGGGCTTTTAACCAGCTCTTCTGTCCCCATCTCGGGAAGCTCCCATCAGAGAACTCTGGCCTTTCTCTGCATTGCAGATACAAAGGCTGCTGTGTCTCCCAAGCCCAGGGGGATACAGGGGGCAGTGCAACTGGTCGCCCTGCAGCCTTCAAGATGCCAGAATTGGTGACAGTGGCTCTTGCTGTGATGATCTAGATGCAGCAACAATTCCCAAGTCTGGTTGCTCATCAAAATAACCTAAGGAGCACGTAAAAAACACCCAGATGTTAGGACCCACCCCAGACACACTGAATTAGACTCTGCAGGGCAGGGTCCAGGCAGCCAGTCTAGTACTTTCCCACTAATCTTTGAGAACCACCACCCTGAAGGAACTTTGCATCTAGAATGGCAGGACATTTAAACCTAACTCCCACAGATGTCTCTGGCCAATGCTTTTCAAATCCATTTCACACGGTTTACATACCAGTCATTGTGTACATTTTTAGGCCTACGATGTCCATTTTAAATAAGCAAAAAAAAATGACAAGCCCTCTGTGGCAAAGTATCAACCCCTCCCGGCCTTATGGGAGCATAACCCTAACCCTAATTTAGGCAGCATGTGGAAATTTCATGACTTCTATCCCCTTCCTTATTGCCCCCGATGGGTTCTTGAACCTGGTTTCAGATGAACAAGAATGCCGTGGAGAGAGCGTCATGTGATTCTCTCTCGCCTCACCCAACAGGGATGGCTGGCACAGTGTATGGCCATTGTTGGGACCAGAGCCTTCTCTCCAGCTCTATCAGAGAGGATGGGCGAATGTCCTGGAGCTAAGGGCCTCCTCTTCCCATGTGCACCCCAAGGAGAGTTCAGCCCACTTCCTCTGGCCAAGGGAGGCACAAACACAGAGCAGATACTTGGGAGAAGTGAGTGTCATTCACACCTCCTTTGGTGCACAACTTTCACCCTTGCTAAGCCACCTTAACCCCGTGGCTCTGGAACATATTTTTTAGCAGCAGAATCATGTTTTGAAATCTCTTAGTTAGGAACTGCATACCTCAAATAGGTAACAAGGAACTGCTGTGAGTGATTCCAGAGGTCTTTCTAGTGGCCCCTTTCCCCCCACAGACACAGCAGCTCTGTGCCGTTGCACAGAACTCCAGGCTTCCGCGAATCCCAGTTCAAACATTGTCCTAGCGTTTGGCATTCTCCACTAACTCAGTGATTTCTGTGAGGCTCAGGGATGTGTCTGGAGATATGATGATCCCGTAGAAGGCAGGGTCATGCTGTTTGCTCTCCTGTGGTCACCCAGAGGATATCAAACAAACCGTGTCACCTCTCTTAGTTTGGGCTCCCCCAAAGTAAGGACTTTTGTGATAAGAACTTGGGTACAGGTAATTTCTTTAGGAGGGTAATTGTAAAAAAGTGAGGGAGCAGAGCAAGTGAGTGAGATAGGGGAGGACAGGCCAGTGAAAGGGTGCTTTCCCGAGGTCCCTGCCAATCCACTGGGAATCGCACACAGCACCCCCAGAATCGTCTGCCTGAAGGAAGGGCAGCTGGGCATTTATTAACTGGTTCTGACCTCCTTGTGTCCTGGGGGCGTTACTACCCACACACGTGCACGTGCACACACAGACTCGCACATACCCGGGCTGCACTGTACCCTGTGTGTGTGGATGGACTGCCCCCTCAGCGGTGTCCAAAATCAGACACGAGACTTTATGGACCCATCAGTGTCCTTGGGAATGCCACAGAGCACAGGATAAGATGTCTCCTTAAAATCATATACTTTGTTATCAAAAACCACACTGAAAATGGAGGCGAGACTCTTCTGGCCCTTCGTTCATGCAGAAACACTCATCCTCCGTGGAGGTATTTTTGGAATTTGAGGAAGAAGTCCCCATATTCACACCCGCTCTCTGTGCATGGCAGCGCTAAGGCCCCCCTCCAGCTCCTCCAGGCCCAAGGACAGGGACAGGAGTGTCCAGGCTGACCCCGCCCACCTGGACTGCAGCAACTGCTCCCTTCATGCTGCATCTGCAGGATGCATTTTGGGCCCTGGCTGTCCTCAGCTGCAGCAAGTGGTCCAGCCTGCACACACCCCAGCCATTAAGCTGGGCTGCGCATTCTCTTGAGGTCAGGGAAGTATAACCAATCTAAGGCAAGCATGGCTTTTTCCGCTAGAATCCTCAGACCCACTTCCCATAAATCCTCCCACTTTGTTTAGAGAAAGTATAACCCTTTTCCCATTAACGCTGCCCTCAAGTGAGATTTAACTTTCAAAGCTGGTATGCACCAGGACTTAGCGAGCACACCCAGAGGGAAATGTTCACATGGGTAATGGTAGGTTAAACCAACAGAATACAAAACTGTGTGTGCAGCGTGATACAAATTCTGCTAGAGAGAGAGAGAGAAAGGGAGATTGAGAAACACTAGAGAAATAAATCACAAGATGTCGATGAGCAAGGGTCCATGCTTGACTTAGACCAGTGGTTCTCAAAGTGTGACCCCAGGACCAGCATCATCAACATCACCTGGGAAGTTACTAGAAATGCAAAGTATCAGTCTCCATCTCTGCCTTGACTTACCGAATCAGAAGTTCTGGGGGTGGAGCCCAGCAATCCAGGAGATCCTCATGCATGTTAAAATTTAAGGACCTCTGACTTAGGCTAATTAATCAGGTACACATTGCTCACTGTGCTAGGAGCTGGGAGAAGACAGAGCTGCTGTCCTCCAGGAGTTTGTGATGTGACAGGGAGTCTAAAACAAGTGCTTGCAGCAATGAAATACCAAGGAGAATAGCCACATGGGCAACCCAGACAAAGGGAAGGGGTCACAGGAAAGTGGGTGCTAGGAGCATCCATGGAAAAGAAAAAACAACAAAAAAAGGGAGAAACAAAAGAGAAAAAGAAAGGAGACCAAAGGATGGAAAATCAAAGCAAGAGGGGAAAAAAGGGAAGAAAGACATTCTGGTAGGGCCAAGAGCCTAGCCCATTCAAGTTCTTAGCAGTTGACCCACTTATTTATCTGCTAGTCGGGCCTGCTCCCTATCTGCCCAGACGTGTGGGCGGGTACAAACTTGCATGGCTGATTTAGCAGGTGAGTGCCCATGGTGGCAAGCTGGAACCTTCTTCTAGTCTTTGAAGTCTCCAAGCAAATAGAATATTGGAAACCCCAACATTTCTTTTTTTCTTTTTTATTTCAGCATATTATGGAGGTACAAATGTTTAGGTTATGTATATTGCCCTTGCCCCACCTGAGTCAGAGCTTCAAGCATGTCCATCCCCCAGATGGTGTGCACTGCACTCATTATGTGTGTATATGCCCATCCCCTCCTCTCCCCTATCTGCCCGACACCCAATGAATGTTATTACTATATGTGCACTTAAGTGTTGATCAATTAAAACCAATTTGATGGTGAGTACACATGGTGCTTGTTTTTCCATTCTTGGAATACTTCACTTAGTAGAATGTGTTCCAGCTCTCAAACTTTTCAAAAGATAGATTAATGGCTAACAAACATATGAAAAAATGCTCAACATCTCTAATCATCAGGGAAATGCAAATCAAAACCACAATGAGATATCACGTATCTCCAGTGAGAATGGTCTTTATCAAAAAGTCCCAAAACAATAAATGCAAGTACAGATGTGGAGAGATAGGAACACTCATACATTGCTGGTGGGACTGCAAACTAGTACAACCTCTGTGGAAAGCAATATGGAGAGACCTCAAAGAGATACAAGTAGATCTACCATTTGATCCAGCAATCCCATTGCTGGGCATCTACCCAAAAGAACAAAAGACATTCTATAAAAAAGACATCTGGACTCAAATGTTTATAGCAGCACAATTCACAATTGCAAAGATGTGGAAACAACCCAAGTGCCCATCAATACATGGGTGGATTAATAAAATGTGGTATATGTATACCATAGAGTTCTATTCAGCCACAAAAACAGTGGTGATATAGCGCCTCTTGTATTATCCTGGAAACCCCAACATTTCAGTTCAACACCCCTGTGAGTAACAGGTAGCAAACAGCTTCTCGACACCCCTGTGCCATCAGCAAGCAGACAGAACGTGATGCCCAGGAATGCTACAGTTTTGACTGCTACGAATAGCAAAGCCTTGAGTAGACAGGCAGGTTTTCCTAATCAGGCAACAACTAAAAATGTATGGGCCTCTCCCCCGCCCTTCCAATGGCACGTTTTATTGATGCTCATATATGGCATAGTTTTTTAATCCTCTACCAGGTTGCTCTCTGTGCTCCCCACTTTGCAGCACATTAGTTACCATGGAAACCATGAGGCCCCAATGGGATAGGTGTAGCTTTACTGCTGCAGAAAGTTAATTTGCACAGTGGTTGAATTTATATATATATATACATGTATATATATGTATATATAAGTATATACATACACATATACAAATATTTATATTATATTGTACAAATATGTGTGTATATGTATGTATAAATGTAAAATCCAGTACTTTAGGAAAATTCTGATAATTTAAGGAGCTTCCCAAAGGAAACAATTCACACACTGAAGTTAAAATGCTAGGAGTGTGGGACCAGCCCTGTACATCACCTGGGCTACATGTTATAACTGGGCATATAAGAAGGGAATATTGGGTAAGGGACCAGCAGTCTGGAATGAGAAGAATTCTGTCTTGGCAGTTGGGAGAGCTGGATTCCTGCCTTGGGCACATCTCTAAGTCTGCACATTATTGCCTGGGTGACCCAGGACAAGCTATTTCATCGAAGGCTATTCCCTCATCAATGACAGAATTGAACAAAGTGGTTCCTGAAGCTCCTTTCTGTATGCACATCCTAACCTAAGAGTCTACCTATGCTTAATCCATGTTCTCATCTATTTATGGAGACTACATCTCATGGGAGGATGAATTTATTCATCCATGCATTGATTCATTCATCCAGCAGTCATTTAATAAGTATCCGTGTTCAGCCAGCTCTAACACTGGTTGGATTTTGCAGAAAGTTCAAGTATTGAGACTTCTGTTGAATAAGATTTTTAGAGGCCGTGGCGGGCGGATTGTTTGAGCTCAGGAGTTCGAGACCAGCCTGAGCAAGAGCGAGACCCCGTCTCTACTAAAAAATAGAAAGAAATTATCTGGCCAACTAAAATATATATAGAAAAAATTAGCCGGGCATGGTGGCGCATGCCTGTAGTCCCAGCTACTCGGGAGGCTGAGGCAGTAGGATCGCTTAAGCCCAGGAGTTT
>CM052436.1:174438307-174457385 GCA_028533085.1 Varecia variegata
TTAGATTAAGGAGGTCTCATAGCATGGAACATAGTGGAAACACGACCTTATTTCTCACTGGTCAACTTTCTTATCTCTTAGCCAGAAATGCAAACACAGACCTGACCCCATAGGACAGTTCCATGATTCCATCAACCAGGTACCCAGCCCCAGATAATCAATTTCTTGTATCCATTTTAACGGACCATTGAGGCAGTGGAATTTATCTTCCTAAACTATATAATTTTCCCTCTTCAACTCAAATGTCCTTGCTTAAGAGACAATCAGAGGTTCCTGCCTGTTTATCCAAAACTTTAGGATTAAAGATACTAACTCAGTACTAACTTCCTAGGTTTCTTGCCTTCCTAATTTATCCTTACTTCAAGATCAAAAATGAAAACTGAGGCCAAAATTCAGATTCAAAAGTTATTTCCTGGCAGTAAAGGTCATACTTTTTCCAAGCAGCACATCCCAGAGCTTTCTTTCTGGGTGGGCTTATGACTGGGTCTCTGGAGACCCAAGGAGTTTAAACAAGAGCCTCTGTAAGGTCAGGTGTGGTGACTCATGCCTGTAATCCTAGCATTCTAGGAGGCCGAAGCAGGAGAATCTCTTGAGCTCTGGAGTTTGAGATCAGCCTGAGCTAGAGTGAGACCCCATCTCTACAAAAAAACAGAAAAATTAGCCGGGTGTGGTGGCATGTGCCTATAGTGCCAGCTACCCAGGAAGCTGAGGCAAGAGGATCACTTGAGCCCAGGAGTTTGAGGTTGCAGTGAGCTATGATGACTCCACTGCATTCTAGCCTGGGGTGCCAAAGCAAGACTCTGTCTCCAAAAAGAAAGCCTCTGTAAAAACCACAATGGTGCAACCAAACATCAGCTGCCTCACTCTCTCCATTTGCTGTTGATCAGGATGAAGGCCTACCAATATTGGCCACCGCTTATTAAGGGGGCTATTTATTAATTGTCCAGTGATAATCTGTATCAACCTGCTCAAACATCCTGCCAGATAGGAATTATTTTCTCCATATTTCAGATGAGAAAAGTGATGCTAGAAGTGATTAAGTAGCATGCTCCTTGTAGTATGTTATGAAACTAGGGTGAAGCAGGTCCATTTGATTTCAGAGAGCAGGGTGGTGTATGCAGCAATGTGTCAGTTATCAATGGCCGTAGTCATGCTCTGTAACAAAACACCCCAAAGTTCAGTAGATTATAACAACAGCTTTTTCTGATTGCTCCTGAGCGTGTGGGCCAGCTGGGCCTTTTTGCTAGTCTTAGGACTACTCATGCAGTGGGTTGGCTGTGGGTTGGGCTCTTGTGTCTGTCAGCTGGTTCATAATGACCTTGGCTGAGATCAGAGAAGGTGTGACTCTTTTTACATGTAACACTTCAACAACCTGGCTCAGGCATGTTCTCATGATTATTACAACAGCAGCAAAAGAGCAAGCCCCGGCCAGGCGTAGTGGCTCACGCCTGTAATCCTAGCACTCTGGGAGGCTGAGGCGGGTGGATCGCTCAAGGTCAGGAGTTCGAGACCAGCCTGAGCAAGAGCCAAGACCCCGTCTCTACTAAAAATAGAAAGAAATTATATGGCCAACTAAATAATATACAGAAAAAATTAGCCGGGCATGGTGGCGCATGCCTGTAGTCCCAGCTACTCGGGAGGCTGAGGCAGTAGGATCACTTAAGCCCAGGAGTTTGAGGTTGCTGTGAGCTAGGCTGACGCCACGGCACTCACTGTAGCCTGGGCAACAAAGTGAGACTCTGTCTCAGAAAAAAAAAAAAGCAAGCCCCAACATAGAAGCATTTCTCAAGCTTCAGTGTCATATGTCACATGTTACATCCCATAGGCCAAATCAAGTCACATGGCTGAGCCAAGCATTAACAGAGGCTGTCCATGTAAGAGATCTGCCCCTGGGGAGTCTCACATGCTTGACACCCTTTCTACCTCCTTGGGTGAAGACAACATTGATGATGAGAGTTACATTTTTTTATAAAAATATTTAACATTGTGGCATTTGTGAACAACATTGAAAATAAACCCATATTTAAGGAAGATGGAAAATAAATTTGGGAGGTTAGCATGTAGATGAAAGAGCTAAATAGGATCTAGCTTAAAAAAAAAATCATGAAAATAAATAATGTATTTTTTCTCTCTAGGTAAATCCAGAATTTCCTTTGGACCAAATTTAGTCAAAATAAGGAGCCAATATCCAAATTTGAACCCTTACAAAGTCACATATTTATACACTTTCTAAGAATCTTGTCCAGCCACTGCACATCAACTAATTTCAAAGCAATCTTCTTCTTTACCTTCTGTAGTGAGGATAAAATTCAAATTTTTCTAAGGAAGGGAACAAAATGAGTTAAACCCCAAAGCCTGGGTTATTTCTTCTGGGTTACTCTATTAAAACCAAAGATCCCAATTGCAGGGCCAGTTGACTTTATGACACTTACTTGTTTAAATGGTACCTTGTTCTCCCAACACCAAATGTCTGAATGTTTTAAGTGTTTTATAGACCAAACATGTGGATTCTTGGCCACATTTTTCCATTTTCTATCTGGAAAAGAATGAACACAGTCTGGGGATTGTCTCTCAGACTTCCTAAGAAGATGACCTTAGAAAAGACAGCAAACCCAGCACAAGTTATGACTAGCCTTACAATCAGGCATCTGTGCTAGGTCGTCCAGAGCACTGGAAAGGAAATTGATGTTGAAGGAATGAAGATGGACTTGAGAATTTATTACGTGTTCACTAAGTGCTGGACACTTTTAGATATACTAACATAACCTAGGATACCATTAGCATTCACTTTACCCTTAAGGAAAATAAAGTTCCATGTGGTTAAATGACTCACTCAAAGTCACATGGTTGGTCAAGAATCAAGCATCTTGTCATGTCCTTTGGGAAGACTACAAGCACAGTGTCTGCCACATAGATGTCATCTTTCAAGCATCGATTTAAACACACGAAAAAATCAAGTTTAAGAGTTGTGAAAAGGAAACTTCTCTCTGCCGTGTCTGTGTGATGTGTGTGCCCACACACATGTGCGTGTCCATCTCTCCTCCCAGCTTGCTCCGCCCTGTGCATCTGACAGCCCTCTAGGTAGGTCAGCGACCCCAGACACCATCCCCCTCCAGAGCGACAGAGATCTGAGTGCTGACAGAAGAAAACAAAAGGCTCTTTCCTCCAAACACCAACATTTACCCTTCACACCAGTGTACACAAAACTGCGGTTTAGATTTCCAGGTCTGGTTCTCAGTGAGGATCCCCAGAGCAAAAACTCTCACATGCATAGGAAAAACCCATCAACTTGAGCTAATTCATTTTCCATTGCTGCTGGCATTGCTGGTAAAACATGGAAAGAGAATCAAAGTGATGGGGTATGAAAAGACGGAACAAATGTTTGTGCCCAGCCAGAGGAACCTCACTGTATTCCTCCTAGTCTGGAGCTAAGAATTACATAAATCCAGGCCAAATACAGTACCATATCCGCACTGCGAATCAACCAAAGTATAATAAAAACCTGGTCTTTCCCAATCAGTTTCATTTTCAGCACAAGTCTTTTATGATACTTTCAACCTGACACAACAGACCTTGACCACCGTGCTTTCCTCGGAGGACCCTCTCCTTGTGCTGGCGAGAGAATTTTTAGGAGTTGGCTTCCTTTTTATAGACAGTGTCTGGCCTGAACTATCATAGCCTGTCTGGCTGACCTCAGAGGAGTTTCTTAAACACAGTTGGCCTCTGCCTGCCTAGAGGTCAGTGAGGCGGCTGTGATGAAAATGACTTCCCCCTTCACAGGGAGGTTGCAAGCACCAGGCAATCAACAGTGCCCACGAGACAGAGGCAGCTCTGTGCTTCATCTCTGCTGATTGGTCAAAAGGGCAGCTATGCTCAAGGTAGAATTTGCTCAATGACTAAAACGGATGCTGCACACATTCCTTGAGTCAAATGGACCTCTGACAATTGTGAGATGGGAGAAATTTCACCTTTCCTCTCCAAACCCCAGTTTCCTGAATGGTAAAATGGAAAAAAAAAAAAAAAAAACCTAACTCATAGCAGCAAAGCGGGGAAGAAACTCAAAAACTAACAACACGTGAGTTATGTGTCATTTTTTTCTTGAATGGATAAGACCAGGGCAACACTGGTAAGTGATGAACTTAATTACAGTAACGATCACTATTTCTGAGGGTCAATTCCGTGCTGGGCACTGCGTGAGATGCCTCCCATCCATCCTCTCCTTCAATCTTCACAACACAGAATTCTTTTAAAACACATCTAATGACTCCTGAAAACAACACAGAATTTTAAAGGAATGTCCAAAAGGTTGCTTGATCTGTTATCTGAAGAAGATAAAGATTTACTCAGGTTGGGTGCACCCCAAGAGAAACAGAGGTCATTAGGATGGATGGTGTGGTGAATATTGGGCGTCAGTCCTCCAGGAAGTATAACTCATTCTCAGGGCAACAAACACCTTCTGGAGTCAGATATTTTCAAGTGAACAATCCACTTTCTTAGATCGAAAGAAACTGCAGACTCCAGGGTGGCAATATGGCTGGACCAAGACCAACTTCCTGAGAGTAGCTAGCATTAGACACCCACTCTGTGCAGGGAAGTGCACCAGACGTTAGAAGACTTTAGATAAGTAGAAACACTGCCCACGAGGTGTCCAAATCTATCCATCCAACCAATCATTCATTCATTCGAAGATAAGCTCCTATTATACGTCATGATCTATGCTATGTAAAGTCAAAAAGAATTTCTGTCTTCCTGGAGCTTACATTCTAGTTGACTTACCCCCAGGATATAGATGCAGAACACAGAAAGATAGTTTAGAATCAATAGATGAGGAGCTATACTCATGATAGGAGAATAATTAGCAAAATTTTCTGTAATGCAGTCCAGCAATGGGTGTTAAAAGCTATAATATTTTATAATCCCTTTGGCCCCCAGTAAATCTACTTTAAGAAATGTATCTGAAAGAAGTCATTGCATAAGTAAATCATCATATATGTGTGTGACCATTTATTTATAATGTTATTCATCCTTGGTATATTGCTTAGAATAGTAAAAGAGGAGGAAGGAAGGAAGGAAGGAAGGAAGGGAGGGAGAGAGAGAAAGAATCCAAATGGCCAATGAAGGATGAATTAAATAAATTATGGCACCTTCATTCACACAATGGAATGTTATGTGGTCATTAAAGGGTATGTTCTACACATATCATTAAGTGAAAAGGGAAGGTAATAAAACAACATGTAGAATAAGATCTTACTTTTATTTTCATAATATTAGATTATACAGATGGATATAAATATACCAAATAAAACTGTGTCATCTTCAGCCTTTGAAACTGCCCTCTCATCAAGCCAGAACTAAGGAGCGATGTATGTTTTTACTGACGTTTCCTGGTGGTGTATGGTAGCAAATATTTCTTGAACAATATCTTTTGCCATCCTTTCCTGTCCTCAAAATTCTACTCCGTATTACAGCTACTTGGATATCTTCTTTTTTTTTATCTCTTTTATCCCCACAAAACTCCCAGCTTTTGAGCCTTTCTTCTTCACTCACCACTCTCTCCTCTTCTCTTCTTCCTCTTCTTCTCTTCTCTTCTCTTCTCTTCTCAACTCCTCCCCTTCCCTTATCTTTTTCTCCTTTTGGTATCTCCATGCCCTTTCTTGTATAGATTAGTGTGTTCTCTCTCAGCTTGTTCAAATTTCCTTTTTACCAATCTCCCTATCTAGAATAACAAAGGCTTTGTTTCTCAAAAAAACAAGGGAGAAATGCAAGGACTTATTATTTAATATTTTGATGCCTTTCACATATATGCTATTCATATTGGATATATCTGAGTGTTAAGATTTAAGGTGATTGGCCAGGTGCTGTGGCTCACACCTGTAATCCCAGCACTTTGGGAGGCCAAGGCAGGAGGATGGCTTGAGGCCAGGAGTTTAAGACCAGCCTGAGCAAGAGCGAGATCCCATCTGTACAAAAACTAGAAAAATTAGCTGGGCATTGTGGTGCATGCCTGTAGTAGTCCCAGCTACATGGGAGGCTGAGGCAGGAGGATCACTTGAGCCCAAGAGTTTGAGGTCGCAGTGAGCTATGATGACACCACTGCACTCTAGCCTAAGTGACAGAGCAAGACTTCGTCTCAAAAAAAAGATTTAAGCTTATTCTATTTTGCTTATTCAAATTTTTCTTTGATTTTTCAAAAATAAATGTGTATTTTGCTAGATGAGAAAAAGTCTTTTTTAAATGATAAAAATACACTGGACACTATAGGATTTAGGAGTCTGATAATTGTCGCTGAAGAAATTACAAATTTCCTGTAAATGCTGTTAAAAATTCATGCCATGAAGCGATGAGCACCTTCTGGAGAGGCCCAGGACTGCTGCAGTGTCCTCAGAATGTCTCTAGGAGACATCTTCCTTATTGAAACACTGAAGCCATATGGCTTCTTTTCAGCTAAAAATTCCCATCTCCTCTCCTCTAAGATTCACCCACCAGCCACCAAAATGACAGGCTTCTCAGTGGAGCAGACATGCTGTGGTAGAGCGGTCTCCTTTGTCAAGGGCTGCTGTGTGGTGGACCGCCTGCTTCAGAATGACTCAGGTACTTGGTAAAAATGTCAACCTCGCCCACTTCAACTTTTCTCTTTTACTTTTTCACCATACACAACACACACACACACACACACACACACACACGACTGCCATCACGATTTGCCAGATACGGCTATGACAGGACTGTGTCTTTAACATTCTATGACCCTCCCAGACACCCCTGACTGCAGACATGGTGTGGACACACTCACATGGCAAGCCCTTCCCAGCCCCAAGCCTCACCTGGTGATGCGGGGACACAGGTCCTCCCTAATCTCCCCCCATTGTTTTGGGATGTTCCCACATGCTATTTTACAAACGGAAAGGAAAAAATCTCCCCGTGTTCTTCTACTGCAGCCACTTGTCACAGTCCCTGGCCATCACTGTGAGTGCACTCCATCTACGTCCCACCTCCCAGAGCTGCCCAAACCCTAGTTCCCAAGGTGCCAGAGCAGAACAGGATTCCCTGCTCCCCGGTTCCCTGCTGCACCTCATTGCCTGGACCCTGTAACACAGCTGCTTGTGCTCAGCTTCTAATAAAAGTGCCTCTGGAAAACAAGCTTTTTTACCTTTTATCTCTGACTCTCCCACTGGGAATTCCAGTCTCAGAGGCTGGGCAGGAACTAACTCCTCACCGTCCCTCTCTCCTTTCATCTTTCCTTCTACTGCCAAAAATCTTCCACTTCCTTCAACAACAGCAGCAAGGCTTGTGTATGAACTCATGCAAACACTTAGGCTGGGAAATAGCCCAAATTCCTGGCAGAAGTGGGTCCCAGCTCTGGCCCAGCCAAGGTCCCCGGTTACATCATCTTTAGTCAATATCTCTTTTGGTCTTACGGGTATTTTTCACTGCAGACTAGAAGCTTTTGGCCATGGGGAACATCACACCAACAAATCCAAAAGCAAAGATCTGTGTGGCAGATTATATTGCCAAAGATGGTCAAATATGAAGCTTTGTAACTCCTCCAACAGAATGCAGCAGAAGTGATGCTGTATAATTTCTTAGGCCAAGTCATAAAAAGTCATAGAGTTTCCGCCAGCTCTCACTTGGGATGTGCACCTTTGGAGCTCTAAGCTACCGTGTAAGAAGACTGGCTACCCTGAAGTCCCCCTGCTGAAGACACCCCATGGAGAGACCACAGAGGGGAGAGAGAGATGTCTGAGAAGTCCCTGCTGTCCCAGCCCTGGCCACTTATGTCTTCCCAGCACCGGCTTCCAGACACGTGAGTGAGTGAAGATTCTAGCACTCAGCCTTTGAGGAGTTCCAGCCAATGCCATGAGCACAAAGATGTGCTGTCCTTGCCAAGCCCTGACCAAATTACAGATTTATGAGCAAAATAAATGTCATTGTTTTCAGCTACTAAGTTTAAGGTGATTTGTTTCACAGCCATAATTACCAACATAATCTACAAAACCTGGGCTCTGAAATTCTAAGGCCCCTTTGGATCAGAGGTTGACTTTCCCTTCTCTTGGGTGATCAAAACTTAGATCATTAATGCCAGTGCAGATGGTCCATTGGCAGGTGGCAGAAGAGCAGAGAGAGAGACCACATGGAACCACAGCAGGACATCTTTCTTGGCCTCCAATCATGTATCCGCTTCCACATTTTTGAGACCTATAATGATTTTCCCATGGGGAGGCATGAACAATAGTCTCTCTGGGAAAATGGGACTTTGCATGCTGTGCTTAGGGTCACAAGGAGACAGGCTCTTTCTTGCCATTTGGACTGTCTCCTGGATAGCTATCTCACCAGTGGAGGCTTGAAGCCATTGCCTTCATTTGGGTCCCCCCAAGGCAGACCATAAGAATTTGAGAGCAAGTGGTTTATTTGGAAGATGATCCCAGAAAACACGTAGGAAAGTAGGGAAGTGAGACAGGGAAGGGAAGGAAAGAAATAACACATGTGTTATCGAGTCAGTTAACACTGTGGGCAACTGGGACTCCGTCCTGCTGGGGAACTCTGGGAGACCCTGTTGGATGTGCTTCAGAATTTATCCCATCCAAGGGACAAGAAAGCTGGGGTAATTTCCAAATCCCACCTGGCCTGTGCCATGCAAGTTTTGAGCACACCAACTAGAGAGTGGCAGGTGCTTCCAATAGGAAGCCATCAACATGCAAGGGGAAGATGAGTACTGAGGGCTGATGGACAGGCATAGACAGTGTCTGCCTGAGCCACCATGAGGATGGACAAAGTGCCAAGGCATCTACCATAGCAGAGCTGGTGTAAGCCATCATCTGACTGCCCCAAGGTGGTTAGCTCAATGAGAGGTGTGCAGCAAGCACAAAGGTCCTGAGGCACAAACTTGGGAAGCAGGTTCAGAGGAAAGGTCAGAGAGGGGCTGGCTGCCCAGAGCCCTAGAGCATGCAGGGCCTTCCAGGCCACAGTCAGGACTTTGGATTTTACTCTGAGGAAAATGAGAAGCCCTTGCATGGTTTGGAGCAGAACGGCACCATTCAACCTTTGTCTTTAGGAGAATTGGCCGAGTTGAGAAAGGACAGTGAGGGCTGGACGACCAGGTAGGAGACCTGCCACGACACTGCAAGTAAGAGGGGACAGTGGCTTGGACCAGGATGGTGGCTGGGAGTGCTGTAAGAAATGGGCAGATTCTGGTATATTTTGAAGGTCAAGCCACCAGGACTTGCTGATGGAATGCATGTCCAGTGTGAACAAAAAGGAAACATCAAGAGTGTTGGGAAAATGTTTCGTCTGAACTCCTAGGAGTTCAGGGTTTTTTGCCATTAACTGAGACAGGAAAGTCCAGGAAGAGGGGGTGTGGCTGCTTGTCTTGGATGTGTGAAGTGTGACATGCCTGTTGGATGTCTGAGTGGAGATGCCAATTAGGCAGTTGGACCTGCATAGGCCTGGACTTCAGGAATGGGGTTTGGGCTGTACACATAAATTTGAGGGCAAAAATGAATAATAACCCCGTTAAACTGGCAAGTGCCTCCACTTCCCTGGTCATTATTGCTGGGCTCAGACAGTTGTTTCTGAAGTTGACAATGAATTGTACTGGCACCCCTGTAGGATTTCTTTCTTCAAATAACCCAATAGACTTGTTTTAGAAGGGAAACATTTCCAACTTCTGCTCAACTTCCCAATTCTCAGGGAATAGGTCTGAGTGTCCATTCACACCACTATCTCTCCTTTGCTCACCCCAACAGGCCTCTTCTCCCCAACCTTGTCTCTCAGTAGCTTCACCTGGGCTGGTTGACACCTCTGAGAGGGACCTGAGAAAGGTCCCTTGACTTCCTTCCACTCATCCCCTACAGAGACGCTTCAGGCACTGGCCTTCAACATTAAGCCAAGGACACTCAGAAAGACGAATTGAGCAGACACTGTCCTTGTGCAATATGGCGCCTGATGCATAGATTGGGTTTCATGCTGGGATGCTCTGGCAGGGGCCGATCAGCCTCATCTCTTGCCAGGCCCCTGGGAGGGAGGCTGGGGGGAAACTCACGGCCACCCAGTGGAGCCCAGAGCATCTCCTGTGAAGGAGTGTCATTTGGAGCTGAGCCCTTTTGGAGGTCCAGCCCTAGGGGGTGACACCGCCAGCCCCATCTGGACTGAACCAGGGGAGACCTCTGCAGGCCTCCCTCCTGGCATCCGAAAGAAACACGCTTTTTCCAGTGGGCCGCCTGGACGTGCTCTGAGCCATATCGGAAAAGGCCTTGGATCTGCAACTTCTCTAACACTTGGAACTGCTGAATTTTCGTGTTTTATGTGAGATGTTCTCATCCAAGAAGTCCCGGGTTTCTGAACGGGAACACGGTGCGTCTGCCTCAAACATTTGGCCCTTGGAAACGCTCCATATCTCCAGCCTGTAAACCGTGATCTAAAACAGCCTGCGCTGCTCACGGCCGCTTCCAGCAAGATGGAAAACGGGCAGTTGGATGATCGCGGTAGCAGAGTGCCAAATACATGCTGCGGAAACGCCGCCCCCCAACTGCACACAGAGGCTCAGACGTCCCCCACCGGATTTCATTTCTCCTCCGGCTGAGAAGACTGAGTCCTGCCATGCTGTTCTCCGGGTCACTTATATTTGAAACTGACTCATCGAAAGTCTATTTGGGGGGACCTGGCTCTCTCTTGAACAGTGTGAACTCCAACCTCCTGGCAGTTTTTGTTTGTCTCTATAAAACTTTTAAATCCTTTCCTCTTTTTCAAAAGTGTTTTAGGGCTCGTACATATTTTTTACTTAAGGAGCACTCAAGTTAAAATTGGATTTGGTAAAGAAATTCTGTTTTGCTCACTGCCTTGGTGGGAACTGACCGGGGTGGAAGGTGGGAAGGTGAGGTCTCAAATTGGCTCTGGGGCCTCGGGCAGATGTCTAACATCTCTGTGTCTCCATTTCCTACCCTGTAAGATCTAGGGGAGAAAATTTAAACGTCCCCAGGTCAGGTGTCCTGTGACTCCCGAGCTGTCTGCCCCGAGTGGCCACAAACACAGCCCTCCCCCTCCAGCCGTCCAGCGCAGACAACAGCTATGACCCTTCCAGTTCTAGACACAGGATGGGAGGAACACCTGGATCAAAGTCTCCAAACACCTTCCTACGCCCAGGCCTGCATTGCCCTCCCGCCTCCACCTCCAGAAGGGGCCGGGCACTAAGGAAATGGGGAGATGTTATCCATCTCTTGGAGACTCCTCAAGGGAAAATTCTCGCAATGAAAAGGGGCTTGGGGGAAATGAGCATTCATAGGAGGAAGCCTTGTCCCATTGATGCGACCCCTGTCTGCAGAGCAAGCACAAGGGCCGGGAGAGATCTGGAGGCCGGGCTGCCCCGAGGAGAGAAACAACACCATTCACGGAAGAAATGGTCATCAACTGCTCACCGTGCAGCAGGCCCTGAGGATCCAGACGTGGACGGGACAGACAAGAGCCCAAGGAGCTTATGTCTTCACAGGAGAGAGAGGAAGTAAACCAACCAAGAGAGAAAAGCTACATCAGACGGTGGCGAGTGGCAAGGAGACAGGAGGAAGGAGGCAGGCGGAGGGGCTGGCCGGGGGAGGTTTCAGCAGGAGTGTGAATCAGAGTCAGGGGTGAAAGGAGGGTGACTCCCGGGTCCCAGGTGCCCCGAGAGAACTCCAAAGGCTGGGGCGGCTGTCTGTGCAGAGTGATGTGGGATCTTGTTCCGGGGCCACCTGTCTTTCCTTAGAGTTGGGTAAATGGTCATAACAAAACTGAGCCTACCAGGGACACCAGCTGACAGCCTCATGCCACCCGGACACAAGCGATTGAGCCCAGTTAGTATGTGAAGAAAACTGGATTTGAATTCCTTCACTCACAAAACGTCCATTCGGCCCTGGTCAAGCGTTTCAGCTGCCCCGCACCTGATGCTTCACGCACGTGCATCAACTGCCCGTCTACTGGCTTTTGCATCCATAACTCAGGGCCATGTTCCGATGAGAAGTGGGAATTCCCACCAATCATTGATTGTCGTGGTCCCCAGTTGACTTTCTGTGGAGCAACTGGGTGAGAATTACCCAGGAAACTGGTTAAGACTGCAGATTCGCTGGCCCTCCCCCAGGGGCTGACTCGGCGGATCTGCGGCAGAGATCTGGGTGGGCGGCTGTGGTCATGCCACGTTTGTTCACACCTCTCTGTATCCACATCCGTGGCTAGTCCTGTCCCACGGGACTCTGGGCTTGTCGGTGTGATGGCTTTGACCAATGGGCCATCAGTAAACGTGACCCTCTCAGATTTACAAAGCACCCGTGCTCTGGGGCTCACCCTCACCATGGGAATGAGCCGGAGCCGTCCTGCTGGAGGAAGACAGGCAGCCAGTGCACTGGTCACCCCAGCCCGCGACCCGCTGACCACCTGCCCTGTGAGGGAGGTGGTCCTAGACGGCCTCAGCCAACCTGCCAGCTGATCACAGTGCCTAAGCGAACCCCACTGAGATCAGAGGATCGTGCCCAGAGCAGAACCTCCCACCAGCCCATAGAATCATGAGCTAAATAAGTGGCTGGTTTTACACCATTAAGTTGTTTTTTAATATTTACATTTAAGGTGCACAACACAATGTTTTGATATACTTGTACATAGTGAAATGATGCCCACAGTCAAGCAAATTAACGTATCCATGTCCTTACACCCCCTCTCTCCTTTTTTTTTTTTTTGGTAGTAAGAGCAGCTAAAATCTACTTTATTGGCAAATTAAGCCATTAAAATTTGAAGTAGTTTTTTATGCAGCAAACACTAACTGATGCAAGACCGAAGGTTTTATAACTTCTGTGAGCTCTCCAGGGGTATCTGGTGGTATAGTCTGGTCTGGACCCCAGGACATGTTCACCTTCGTCACAAACTAACCCCTACCACCTTTTCTCATATGTCACCGTGTGAGCACAGCGCGGCCTGGCTGAGGGCGTGGGATGTGGAGGGAGAGGCCACCCCTGGGGCCCACTCACTCGCAGTTCCCACAGAGATCAGGGCCTGCCTGGAAACGCTGGGGTCTGACCCGGATCTGATGGAAGGGGTAGACATTTTCCAGGTTAATTCCAGAGACAGATGCTGTTGGGGAGCAGTCAAGATAAATAACCACAGACTAGTTCCCCATCAGATGTAGACATGTTGAAGATACAGCAATGGGATACTCAGGGTTTCTGTGTCTTGGAAATCTGGGTCTGGGGGAGGACAAGTCGGATAAGACAGAGACACAACATCCTGGGGGCCTTGAAGGAGAAAGTTGGGAGCCACGTGAGGACCCCGGGCCCTCCCAAGCCAACAGCAGGATGAGCGTGGGGTGGGGAGGGAGGAAGGCTGCAAACAGTGACCCTAACCGTCTCCTTCACCCCAAGACCAGCCGGACAAAAATTGCTCTCACTTTTCAAAATTGGAAAATGAAACTCATCCAAAAATCTCGGGAAGAAACATGCTTTTCTCAGCAGCAGTCAGAATCGTTTCCCTGGACAATGCGCTAAATACTAGAGAAAATATGTAGGATTTTTGAGCTCAGGGAGTCAGAAGCTGTAAGCCTCCTGAGGGCGCCGCCCGGCCCTGCCTTCAGGCCAGACCCACCTCAGCGCTGGGCAGCTGCGGACGCTGGAGGGCAGGGCTGCCCCAGTCACCCTCAGCATTCTTCCCCAAGGTCCAGCCCTTGTCCTGATCAAGAAGCTGTTCCTAATAACCACAGAACTCTTGCCAAAAATTAGCCTTTTCTCCTAGACTACACATTGCATGACAATTCTATAAGATATCCACTTATCCACACACACATACTCATCTTGGAAAACACAGTCCAGAAAATGGGTGCCATAATTCAATTTATTTTAGAAAGTGCCCTTCTATCACTGGGAGGGGAGTATGGAGGAATGACTGCAGCTCCGCCCTCAGAATCCACAGAGGGTGGTTCTAGACTAAGTCATGGGACCTTGGAGAAGGAGTCTCCCTCGCTGTAAACTGAGGGCCGAACTAAATGACATGTTGAGTCCCATCCTTCGCTGCCCTTACACAGGGTGGGGATCTGGCTCAGGACAGGATGCCCATTCACAGTTCCAGGTACAGGGAGGTTTAAGTGTCCCACCAGGAGCTGGTATCAAAGAACAGAGGCTCAGGAGAAACTGAGTCATTAAATTTCAAGTTTTCCTCATCTGGACAATGGTGGTGCCTCTAGGCTCTACCTCAGAGGGTCAGGGTGACTGGATGAGATGAAGCATGTGAGGGTTAGAGCACAGGGCCAGGCAGACAGAAAGTCGTCTACAGATGTCACCTGCTGTCATGGCTTCTCCTGCTCACAGGGACTTGGCTGGGGCAGGCACACCCACCTGGGAACACTGGTCCCTCATGGTGGCCTCAGGGCCTGCAAGGGAGCAGTTGGCCCCACTCCTCCCTGACCCTCCCAAACTGCATTTTAGTTGTGTTCAACCAGTAGTTCTCAAGGGTCTTCTATGCAGCAGACCCAGGGGACAAGGGAAGGCAGAGCAACCAGGGAGGGTCTCTCTGCCCAGGTGACTCAGTGCAGCGGGAATACGCGCAGCCGCTGCAGCAGGGATGAGAGGTGTGTCGGGAGCCTACTCAAGTGCTCTCAATGTGCAGCCTTCAAAACTGGCCCTAGTGTCTCCTGGGATGAGTCCTTATGTCGAAGCCTGCAGTGGCTGCCATCAGCCCCCACCCCCAGCCCTGGGCCTGGTCCATTCTGTGCTCACCACCCTGGCGTCCCACAGCCAGCACCCACCTCCTTGTCTGAGGACTTCTCTGGTGCTAACATCACCTGACCTGACCCATGAGGGAGAAGAAATCAGCGTCCATGGACAGCAGCTCTACAATGGCTGATGGGGGCCAATGCCCCAGCCCCCTCTCCTCGTGGGCCAGTGCTGACACCTGCTCCGCGCCAGCTGCCAGAGCTCCCCAGCAAGGCGGAGCCCCCCTTGCCTGCAGTGGGAGCTTATTCTCTAGCACCCCTGACTGGCTTCTGCCATCCCTGCCTCACCTCCCCTCTCCCCTGCCGCTGTTCCTTCACCTCCCAAATGAACCACTTGCCCTGGAACCCTTGTGCAGGGTCTGCTTCTGGAGAAACTCGACCTGATAAACGCTTTTGTTTTTTTTCTCTTTAGCTTCACTTGGCCCCTGAAACCCTCCTGTTTGTATCTTCTCCCACCCCAAGGGCCTGGCTCCTGCACTCCACACCCCCAAGCTCTGGGTAAATCTTGCTATGCATTGAACTCTTCTGGAGTCCAGAGTCTCACTTGCCTAAGTCACCGGCCCTCCGTGTCGGAGCCACCCCTGAGTTTGCTACGCTCTCTGGACCAGTGCCCTGGAGGCCAGGCATTCCTCAGCTTGAGCTTCTAGAGCCAGCTTAGGACGCTGCACAGCCAGTGGTGAGCCTTTGGCCCATCCCAGCTCCTTGAACACCCTGCCTGTCCCTCCTCGTGCTCCGCCAGCAGCCAGGGAGTGAGTCCAGGGCACCCTGGCATGGTTCTCAGCCAGCAGCTGGAACTCCAGCCACCAGGAATTTTATTCCAAGGCCTGGTCCCCACGTCAACTCCTGCCTGCCTCTCTTCACTAACACCTTCACTGTGCCACTCGGTTTGAAGACTACCCTTGCTTCTCTGACCTTCAAGTTCTGGGGTCTGCTCTCGGAGTCTGTGGGCCTTTGGCCATTCCAGGGCCAGTTCAGCTCCATTCAGCATGGTCCAGCCATGGTGCCAGGTTGTGCGGACAGCCCTAAAGCAGCCATTTCTGATCTCCTGGTGGATTTAGATCAGTGTGTGGGCAACGACAGCCCACTGCGACAAGTTCTGTGCTGGAGGGAGTACAGAGCGCCGGAGTCCGACCTCTGAGCCTCTCCCTCTATGGCTCCTCATCTCTTCAGGGATAAACACCATTATCCACAGGACCATTCAGAAGACATCAGCCAAGGTGTGAGCCCTCTATGTGTGCATTTAACAAACCTGAGCTCCGCGGGATCGGGGGATTTCATTGCTAATGTTGTTTGCTCTAGGTAAAAGGCAGAACGCTTGAGTCAATAAATTACAAAACCAGCAGTGGGAAACCGGAGCCTGATTACCAGCTCCACCAGCTAACCACCTCAGGCCCTGCAAGGACAGATGGCATGTGTAGAAAGCTCCAGAAAAGAAGGCAAGGGCCCCCTTAGTCCACCATCTCTAACAATCCCAGCTCATCTCTTCACGGGGTTGCGTTGCCCGGCTGTGGCATAAGCTCTATCCCTCAGGTGTGGGGCCTGCAAGAGACTCAGAGGGGTCCTGGGTCTTGAAGAATTTCAGGGAGTCACACCTCTTCTTTATTGTCATGTCTTCTCTGATCTCTGTCAAACTGATGGGGCTGGGACAGTAGAGAGTGTGTTTGTTGGCGGGAAATACTAAATGGGTTCTCATAATCTGGAGAGGTGGACAGCAAGAGTTAGTGAGGACGGTGAGAGAGGAAGATGGCAGCACTGGGCTTGCCCACATTGGGTGAGACTGACAGAATTTATGTGGGCACTGAGATTTGGAAGAGTGCTTTCTATGCAAGTTTGACATTTTTGAAAAAGGAGAGTTTCTCTGTCCTCCTCCAACATAGACACATGCTTACACACATGCATGCTTACACATGCATGCATGCATTCCCTTCTTCCCCCCTCTGCAATCCCTCCCCCACACAAATGTTGGGCCCTGTACCACTGAGGAACTTACAAAGTCCCCAAAGGCAGCCACCTCCCAGAGGGTACCCTCAAAGTCACAGGAGAAAGAGGTGATAGAAGTGCCTTACCCAGAAAGGGTAAAGAGTAGATTAGATGTCAATTGTCTCCATGAATCTGAATGCAGTCCTTTTGGAAGGACAGGAAGTGGCCATGCCAAATTCTGCCTAGGACCAGGGCTTTAACCTAAGCCTTTCTAAAAATTGTCATCTATTCCATTAGTCCTACTTCCTCTAATTGTCCCAAGTAACAAAATGAGGTAGCTTGTTTCCATCATATCAGTCTTGCCTATATCCCATCCCAGCCCCACCTTTAGAAAGATGAAGTCGAGCCCTTTGACACTCCCTGATTCCATATTTTCCCAAACCCTGCCTGTGTTTGTGGCTCTCCCTCCCAATATGCTTCAAACACCCCACAGCTTTTTGGAATTGAGGCCACTGGAGGGACCCTTCCCAACACGTACTTCACCTTCCTTGTGAGAATGTCATAGAATGGTAGGTAGTGTCTCCTTTTACAGTTCATGATACACCGGAGGGTAGAAGTGTAACAGTGCTACAGGTTGTGGGCCCCGTTTCCAAGTGGAAAAGATACTGTGGACAGCAGCCCTCCAATGGCAGATGGGAGGTGGTGGGTGGAGGCTCCAGCTCCCTCTGCTCATGGGCCAGTGCTGACAGCTGCCCCACGCCAGCTGCCAGAGCTGCACCTGCAAACTCCTGCTGGAGACGAGCATCTCTGCTTCATGTCCACTCACCAGGGAAGGGCACACACCTGCTGAGGGGGCAGAGAGGCATGGGGCACCTTGCAGGTGGGAAATGGAGCCACTCTCAGGCCCCATTGCTCCTGGGATCCAAGGGCAACAGCAGCCTTATACGAAATGGGACAGTCTCCCCCAGGCTGGCCATAGCCAAAAGTATGTGTGTGCCAACAACCAACTTCACACACAGCTAAAAAAAAAAAAAAAAAAAAAAAAAAGCCCTGCCTCTGTATGTGTGTATGGTGTATGTATGTGTGTGTGTGTGTGTGAACAGATATATTGATTTATCTATTAATGAGCGAATTTATACTAGAACTAGAAGATGCTTGAAAGCACAGGTCAGTAAACTACAGTGTGCAAGCCAAATCCGTCCAGTTGCTGCTTTTTCACAGCCAGTGAGCTAAGAATGGTTTTCAGATTTTTTAATGCTTATATTTGAACTATTCTTCCTACATAGTATTCTCCATTTTGCCTCTTAGCCAGTGATGCCTGAAATATTTATTCTCTGGCCCTTTAAGAAAACATCTGCCAACCCCTGTTCTACAGCAGTAACTCTCAATGGAGCCAAAGCCAGAGAGGGAGAAAATGTGGCTATCAGAATCTTCAGGTGAGAGTTAGGATGACTTGTGTAGTTGGAAAAGCATATACTAGCCCCCAAATCCAGGAATTTCAGTTGTAGGTAGGTGTAACCTTCAGAAAGCTTGCTGTACATATATAAGGAAGGTCATGGCCACCTTGTACTTAGCAATAACAAAAAGAGGGAAATTGAAAACTAAGTTGTGATATATTAGTAGGATGGAAATCTACACAATAGGAAAAAAATTACCTAGGCCTCAATACATATCAATATGAATAGATCTCAAAAATATGTGTTGATTGGAAAAAGCAAATTGCAGAGTGAGCTGTATACTCTGAAACTGATTGCATAAATTTATAAATAAAAGTTTAAAATAATACTATGTATTGTTCTTAGAGGAGTGTGTGTGTGTGAAAAGATGTCAAAAAATGGACTGCAAGAATATACAATGAACTTTCATACTATCGCCTCCAGGAAAAAAAGAAGAAAAGGAGAGACGCTGGGAGGCCAGGCAAGCAGGGAGGTAAAAAGTGAGGCTGGAGCACAATTCACAATTGCAAAGATGTGGAAACAACCCAAGTGCCCATCAATACATGAGTGGATTAATAAAATGTGGTATATGTATACCATGGAGTATTACTCAGCTATAAGAAATAATGGGGATATAGAATCTCTTATGTTCTCCTGGAGAGAGTTGGAACCCATTCTACTAAGTGAAGTATCCCAAGAATGGAAAAATAAGCACTGCATGTACTCACCAGCAAATTGGTTTCACTGATCATCACCTAAGAGCACATTCAGGAATAACATCGATCAGGTGTTGGGCAGATGCGGGGTGGAGTGGGGGAGAGGATGGGTGTATACATACATAATGAGTGCGATGCGCACTGTCTGGGGGATGGACACATTTGAAGCTCTGACTGGGGGGGAGGGGCAAGGGCAATATACGTAACCTAAACTTTTGTACCCCCGCAATATGCTGAAATAATAATAAAAATAAATAAATTAATTAAAAAGTGAGGCTGGGATGAGA
>CM052436.1:174457485-174478913 GCA_028533085.1 Varecia variegata
TTTCAATTGGTTTGATTTACTGTTTCCAACTGCAATAAATTTATTTTGAAATTCTAAGTAACTTAAGAACTGTAAGAGGTTTATTTTAGTCTAATCAAAAGGAGCGTGGATATTTAAAAATTTGAGAAACGCTAATCTGAAACAGTGGCTTTCAATTTTTAAATCAACTTTGCTGAAGTATAATTTACATACAATGCATTTAACCCGTGTTTATATAGTTCAATGAGTTTTAACAAATACACACCCCATGTAACAACCATCACAATCAAAACGCAGAACACCTCTGTCACCCCGATAAAGCTCTCAACTCCCTGAAGGCCACCCTCCCAGCCCCCAGGCAACCACTGATCTGATTTCCGAGTAGATATTTTTTCACAAAACATTTCCTTCAAGCAGACACCTGAGGGGAAGCCCAAGAAACAAGCTGAGTGAAGTCCGAGCTGTCCTAGATGAAATGAGGAACAGGGCCACTCTGTTTGAAAACCACAGAAGCTCAGCAGCGGTTTCCTTCTTCCCAAACCTAGGCCCTGCTCTCAACACAGAACATTTCTCATAACCCCATATGACAAAAGCTGCCATTTTATTACCTCTTGAGTGAGAAAATGCTTATGTGCACATAGATTCCACAACCGCAGGAATCACTGGCCAACCATGTCTGGGGGTGGGGGGAGCATATATTCTAAGAGAACTTAGTTCAACCTCTAATTTTACAGACAAGAAAACTGCAGCCCAGAGTTGAGGAGACTGGCTTAAACTCACACAACTGGAAAGTATGAATAGGCCCCAAGCTAAAAGGCACATTTGACCTGGTCCACACTCTCTGGAGCTGGCGGTCTAACATACCTGATCTTCTCCTACTATACCACACTGCCTTTAGATGGCTAATGAGATGTGCCCATTGTCTTTCCCTAGGCAAGTGGTGCTGGACTGGAGCCAGGGATGGTGGCATCCTAGAACGTCAGGTGAGAACTGGGATGGCACCTCATTTTCCCAACGACTGTGATACTTAAAGTTGACAGACAAATCCAAAAAGTGGCTTCTCCACAAATCAAAAAGATGGCCAAAGAGCTGTCCAACTGAGGGGAACTAGTCTAAAGGGACAAGTCACGGTGCAAACTCAACCAGCAGGGCCTGGCCCAGTTTCCTGCATGTAACAGACATTCAGATGCTACTTGCCCCACTTCCACTTAGGATGTAGAAAGCCACAGGAGAAAACTTCTCCCCACTTACACCAATGAGGGAAACCAGGAAATCTGTACAATCAAAACTTTTTTTGAGTCCTTCAGTGTTGAGGTCATAAGGCGGCCAAGTAAACTAAATTCCAAAGAGTGAAAAGCCCCTCTGAGAGGAAATAGGACACACGAAATGTTTCACCTTTGTCAGAAACAGAAAGAAGAGGAGCTCACCACAAAAGTAGGCAAAAGAAATCAACTAAAGCTTTAATGAATTCTAAAAGGTCAAGTCTGGGCCAGCAATCAGTTCACAATTACTAGGATCACCAGATACAAGGAAAGTTCAGGTTCACAGTCACCTGCACATTCTTTGCCATGGACCCTCACCAGGAGCCCGTGAGAAAGAGTGGTATGAGAAAGGAGACTGGAATGAGTCTCCCAGGGTGGCACAGATATGCAGGTGGTGACCTGCTGCCACTGGATACAGGCAAAACACCTGCCCACTTCCCAGACCCTTCCTTCAGATGAAGCAACAGCCTTAAACTGCTGAATTAAGGGAAGGACACACTCTTGAGCTCACGATCCTACACCAAGACAAAGCAGAGGTTTGCTACTGCTGGTTAAGGGGCAGGAAACTTTCTCTCAACCAAGAACTGACACATACAAAACAGAGTTTGGTTTCCATGGGGAGATATGCTGATAAAATTTCACCCCTGAGACTCAGGTTCAGAGCCCCTGCATAAGTCTGAGGCTAGACCAGGAAAAGTGAGATGCTCCCTATCCTCAGTCCCCATGATAAACCCCAAGTAAAAAGCAAAAGAGACTATTACTGAGAAGGGTCAAGACCTTAGGGAAATTTACTAGACAGGTACTGCTGAGAGCTGTGTGTGAAACAGGAACACTGAGACAACCCCTCAAGTGCTCCAAACCTCATACTAAGCACAGATAACAGCACTCATAGAGGAATTTTTAGCATGTAATGTACAGAAGAAAATGATATTATAACAATGACAAAATCAAAACCCAGCTCTACTTCTGAGGATATTGATTCGACCACCCATGCTAACAGCCTGACAGAACAGGCATCCTCGTTTCCTTTGTAAAATCTATTTTCTTCAGTCTCTACTGTTTTTCTACAAGCAATGTCTGGCATGCAATCAAAAATTTTAAGACACACAAAAAAATCAAGAAAGAACAACCCATCGTAAAGAGATAAAATAACCAGCAGAACCAGATTTAGAGATACCCTAAATGTTAGAACTAACAGGCATGAACTTTAAAACAACTATGATTAATATGTTAAAAATCTAATGGGAAAAGTAAACAACACACATGAGAAGATAGGGAATTTCAGCAGAAAGTCAAAAAAGGAGCCAAATGTAAATGCTAGAAATACAAGACACAATTTCAGAGATGAATTCCTTCTATGATGTTATCAATAGGCTAGACCTAGCTAAGTCTCAAGAGGAGAAAAGAGAGAGAATGAGGCAGAAGAAATATTAATATTTTGAAGAGATAATGACCAGGAATTTTCTAAAATTAATGAAAGACTATAAACTACAGATGCAAAGGCTCAGTGTACCCTGATCATGGTAAAGATAAAACATAACACACACACACACACACACACACACACACACACCAAATTGCTGAAATCCAAAGATAAAAATTTGAAGACAGCCAGATAAAAAATAAACATTACATAAAGAACAATAAAGATAATAATTACAGCAGATTATTCATCAAAAACTATGCAAGCAGGAAGACAGTGGGGTGATGTCTTTAAAGTACTAAAAGAAAATAACTGTCAAATCAGATAGAAAGAAAAATGAAGACTTTCTCAGATAGGCAAAATTTGAGAGAATTCATTATCAGTAGATTTCCACTACAAGAAATGTTAAAGGAAGTTCTTCAGGCAGAAGAACTGTGTTATGAGATGGACACTTAGATCTATTTTAACAAATGAAGAGTAAAAAATGGTAAAACAGGGTAAATATGAAGGACATTTTTATTTTTAATAACTTTAAAGATCATTGGCTATGTTAATCAAAAATAGTAAAATGTACTTTGAGGTTTATAAAATAGGTACTAGTACAATACATGGCAACAATAACACAGAGGATTAGGGAGAACATGAAGTATACTGTTTTAACATTCTTACACTGTGCTTAAAGTGGTATAATAGTCTCTGAAGGCAAACTGTGATAAATAAAGATGTATATTGTAAAAACTAGAGCAACCACTATGTAAAATAGATATTAAAAAATAAGCCAATAGTAAGAATACAATAGAATTACAAAAAAATACTCAACAAGTCCAAAAGAAAAAGGAAAAAAAAAAGAACAAAGAAAAAATGGGACAAATAGAAAGTAACTAGCAAGATGATAAATTTAAAACAATGATACCAATAATTAGATTAAATGTAATGGTCTAAAATATTCCAATTGAAATAAGAGATTGTCAAATTGCATATTTTCAATAAGAAATCCTCTTTAAATATAAAGACATAAGTTAAAATTAAGAGGATGGGAAAAGATACACCATGTAAACACTAACCAAAATTCACTTTCCTGCTCTATTAACATCAGATAAGGAAAAAGGCTTCCTAGACTTCAGAACAAAGACTATTACCAGGGATAAAGGGGATCATTACATAATAATAAAGGCGACAATTCACCAAGAAGACATAACAATCCTAAATGTGCATGTGCCTAACAACATAACTGCAAAATATATCAAACAAAAGTTCATAAAAAGGAAAGTAGAATAGACAAATCCACAATTCCAGTTGGAGATATTATGATTCCCCTCTCAGTAATCAATGAAACAAGTACACAGAAAAGCAGTTAAGGATATGGAAGACCCATAAAACATTATGAACCAACTTAACCTAATTGAACTTTATAGACCCTCTGTCCAACAACAGCAGAATACAGATTATTTTCATGTGTCCATGAAACATTCACCAAACAAGACCAAATTCTGGTCCATAAACAAATCACAGCAAATTTAAAAGAATTCAATTCATATAAAATATGTACTCTACATACAAAATATATACTCTAACCAATGGAATTAAGCTAAATCAACAACAGAAAAAATCTTTCAATTTTGGATAAGAAATAATAATTGTGGAAATAAAAGGAGGAAGAGAGAGTGAAGAAGGAAGAAAAGGAGGAAGGAAGTAGGGAGAAAGGAAGAAAAGAGAGGAGACAGGAAAGGAAATGAACAAGAAAGACAGAAGGTAGAGCAAAGGAGAATGTGGCTAGGGCAGGAAGGAAGCAGAGAAGGAGGGAGGGAGGGGCAGCATGACCTGAAGTAGTTCGTACCCCAAAAAGGGCCATTTGTGGCTTTTTGGTCTCAGATGAGAAAATGCCTTAAGTTGGTCAAAGAAGAGCCAGGAGGAGACAACAATGATCAGTAACCCAGAACTGTTATCTGGTAAAAAATCTGTCCTAAATACTTCAGAATTGGCCAAGCCCAGCACCTAACCCATTGCCCTTGTTCCTTCTCATAGATTATGTCCTAGGGACCGATTACACCTTATGGTTCAAGACATCTTCAGAAGTTATCCCTACTTGAAAGTAAAAGATGCCCTACATCCTGTCTGCCCAGCCCACCTCTGATTCTGGCCAGTGTGGTGCACAGCTCCTTGGGAGCTCAGACTCACCTTGCACTGACAGCTTTCCACCTCAAACACATGCCACCTGTGCTTCTGCTCTCTTCCCCAAGACCTTCTACAACATTGCTGGACCCTTCCAGGCCCCACACCAGAGCAGCCAGATCTCAGGAATGTCAGCCCCCTGGGGGCTACACAACCAACAGTGCAGCTAGGGCCCCATGGATAAGTGCCCAGCCTCTCCTTCTGCTGGAACATTCTCTGCTTCTCAGAGGTCTGAGAAAAATCAAGCCCTGCTGCTCACAGCAACCCACTCTCATTCGATTCTTTCTTCTTCCCTATCTCACCCTGCCTGCTCCTCCTGCCTACCTCTTAGGATCAGTTCCTAGAAAACTACCTGCATTTAAGTCCCTAGTCTCAGGCTCTATTTTAGAGGGAAACTCAAACCAAGATAGATTCCGTTATTGAAGACCCATGACCTTGGAATTGTCTGGCTTTGTCAATCCAGAAAGAGCCATTCCTGTCACCTCTGAGCACCCATCAGGGAACAGCCACACATGCCAGGGAGAATCATTCCACCTGGTTAAGAGGTGAACCAACCACTAATTCCTGGAAGAGGGAAGAGGCAGGGTGAAGATTGTCTTTACAGGGACCAGTTCCTGCTTTTTTCCATCAACCTTAATGCCAGAGGAGCCAAGAACATGTGGTCAGGGAGCCAGCTGTCCCTGGATTATCTAATTCCCAGGCCTCCATCAGACACCTATAAATATACACACACAGTGCAGTGCCTAAAAAGGGAAATCGAATAGTGACAAATTTATGACATGTTTTGGACCTGGACTGTCCTTGCCCAATCTTTCTATGCTTCTAAGGGGAGAGAGTCGGGACCATGTGTCACAGAACCTAATGACCCTGTTGACTAAATGCAGGCGAGGAACATGACAAGCCCAGCCTTGAAGCAGTTCCCCAGGCAGCCCTGCCAGCCAAGGCCCGTTTGCCTCCCTGTGCACCCTGACCTCTGCAGTGAGTCACCTCACCTCCTTCCAGCTTGGCCACCAATCCATCACAGGGTAGAAGACAGCCCTCTCCCTTTTAGGAGAAAAACATCCTCAAAACACTGAATTTAGAGCCGTTCAGAGACCCCTGGAGGGATTCCCAAGGACACGGTCAGTAGAACAGTGTGGGGCTCTCCAGCTCCTTCAGCCCAGGTCGAAACTTCACTGAGAGCCTCCCATGTGCAGATAAGGCCCCGAGCAGCAGACAGAGATGAGATCTCAGACAAACAGGTCACATGACAACCACTAGCCCAGGAAGATTATACTCTGGGGCTTTTACAAAAAAGTGCTTCTTATTAGTGTCTCCTTTTATAGTTCATGGTACACCGGAGGATAGAAATGTCACAGTGCCACAGGTTGTGCCTGTGGGCCCAGTTTCCAAGTGGACAAGATACCGAGGGACATACAGACCAGTGAAACATTTAACAAAGGTCCCAAGTGCAGCTCTCACTCAGCGTACATTTATTTGCTAAGGCTGCAGGGTCTACACCCAACCCCAGTCATGACATTACCCTTAGAAGCCATCAGTTTTTTTTAATAACATTTGAAACTGAACTGCAGAGAGATGCTCTAATTATAGATGGGATGAGATGCAGACCCTTCCCTCCCCAGCCTTTGAGGATAACCCCCAAGATACCCAAGAATGTTTAGATATATTTGTCTGGGCTTTTCCAGTCTTAAAAGCTTTCCCAATTCCAAGATTCTTACCTTAGCATATTGCCATGCTGAAGTGAGTTACAGATGGCAGCAAATTCTCCAACCTTCCTCCCACCAGGAGGGTGAGTCTGGGCCCCAACCCTTACAGCTGGGCTGGCCTTAGTGACTCGCTTGTCCAAAAGGATGTGACGATTATGATGTTCTGAGAATTCTGAGGCTGGGTCATAAGAGGCCTTGCAGCATCTGCCTAGGTCACCAGGAACCCTCACTCTTGGGACACTCCCACTCAGAACACAGCCACCACATTGTGAGAGGCCACACAACAGCACTCTGGTGAGAGCCCCAGCCAACAGCCCTCATCGACTGCCAGCATAGATGAGACATCTCGGACCAGTTGAGTCCCCAGATAACTCCAGCCCCAGCCACCGTCTGACTGCAACTGCACAAGAGACCCCAAGCAAAACCTGCCCAGATAAGCCCAGCCAACCTACAAAAGTAAGAGAAGAAATAATAAATTATTGTTTTAAGCCACTAAGTTTTGGTGTCATTTTTATTCAGGAAATAGATAACAAGAGCACGTGTGCAGGAGAGCTTGGTGAGGACCAAATCCCCTGCCCACAGGAAGGGGCTGGTTCCCCTAATCCGCCATCCCTTCCTCATGGCTCTTCACATCTCCTGGAAATCTGGAGGATCCTGGGGAAGCCCCTCACTTCCAAACTCCTACAGAATGCAGCAACTGGACATCAGAGTCAGGAGGGGCTGGGCAGACTCTCAGACCCAAGCGCTTCATTGTACAGAGAGAACATGAAGCTGAAAGAGATAAGGGTATGTTGGGGACAGCGCCAGGGCTGCATGCTGGCTCTCTTGACTCTCAGTCCCATGCACCTGCTATGGCACTATGCTGCCTCCCATCTGCCTGCCCTGGAACAGGGCAGGCAGAATCTTCAGTGTAGCTTCTGCCAAACCTAACTCCTTTCCTGGCAAAGTTACCCAGAGAACCAGAGCAATATTGTGTGCAATGTGACCTCTGAATTAATCTGCTCTGCACAAGCTCACTCATTGCCTAGCAGGTAGGCTGCCAAATGATGCCCCTTCAAATTTTCATTACACCTGGGGTTTTTTTTGTTGTTGTTGTTATTTTTTTCTTTATTAATAAGCCTTTTGCACTCCTATATTACGCCTGTTTTGAACATCTACTGTGTGCCAGGAAATGAGTTAGACATAGCTATAAGGGACACAGCATGAATCAAATAGAGTCACTTTTTTGAAGCTATCAGGCTAGGCCAGGTCACAGACATGATCTGCCACAGTGCCATGAAATAAGTACTATCACAGCATTACCTATGAAGTGCCATGGAGACATCAATGGGCTGCTTTCAGGAGAGCAAAGCAAGGCTTCACAAAGTGGTGGCATTGAGCAGGCTTTGAAGAATAGTCAGGGATTGGCAAAGCAGGAAGCAGGTGTGAGATGAAAGTCCAGGCAGAGGGAAAGGGAAGGCAAATGTTTAGAGTGCTTGAAGGCCAAAGCATGCTTCAGCCCTTCAGGGATTCTGGATGTGAAATGAGTCAGAATCATGGTGGAGTGAGATGGGAATGAGAGACTAAGGTTGGGCAAGGAGGGGGTTACATGTCAGGGTAAACATTTGGGAGTTCATCCCGTGGGATAAGTCAGACATTATATACCAGTAACAGGAGAGATCTGTTTCACAACAGTGACTATGGCAACGGAGAAAGTAGATTAGAGCTATGTATCCATCAGCTTTTGCTGAGTAACAAACACCCCAAAATCCCAGTGGCATATAACAATAAGCATTTATTTTTCATTATTGCACCTGCATTTGGGCTAAGTATGGCTGACCTGGGCTGGGATCAGCTGGGCTTGGCTCCAGACAATGAGTGGGGTCCAGGTCAGCTCCATGTGTCTCTCCTCCTCCTTGTACCAGAAGCTCTCCTGGGCACTTCCCTCTCATGGTAGTGGCAACAGTGCAAGAAGGAAAGCTCAACTGTGCGAGCACATGTCAAGCCTCTGCTCACATCACACTTGTGAACAGCCCCATCTGCCAAAGCAAGTCACATGATCAAGCCCTAAGTCAAAGACCATCCACTCTGAGGCCATGGCAAGAAGACGAATGAATGATTCTATTACAGACCAGTGAGGAATTGGGACCAATAATTCAATCAAACACAAGCCAGGAAAAGCAGAAAGAAATGAGACTCATGAGGAAGATCATTGCAAAGAGCCAGGCAGGAGGGGATGAGAATCAGAACAGAGCCAGTGGCAAAAGGGAAGATAACAGGAATGGGAATCTATGGGAGTAGGAGAGAAAGCAGGCAGGGACACCACTGTGGCTTCCAGCTTAGCAACCAGGCAGTAGGTGATCAGGTGGGTGAGGTCAGGAACCCAAGCAAAGCTCAGGCTTGAGATGCAGTTAATAACGAGTTCTAGATGGAACCCATTTGGTCATGGAGGTCAGGTAAGTAAGTGCAGGAGTCAGCTGAAAATTCATTTGAAGGCTTAAGGGAGAGAGTTGGGCTGGAGGCAGCAATGTTAAGTCTGGATCTGCCCTGCACAACATGGTAATCACTAGCCACATGTGACTATTAAAAGCAGTTAAAATTAAACAAAATTTAAAATTCAGTTCCCTAGTTGCATTAGCCACATTTCCAGGGCTCAATAGCCATGTGTGGCCAGTGGCCGCCATGTTGAACAGCATGGATATAGGGCAATTCTGTGATCACAGAAAGTTCTATTGGACAATGCTGAATAGTGACAGAGCCATGAGTAATTAAGTTGGAAGAGTAAGTGACTGGATCAGCTATTGGAGGAGTGGTGAGATTTAAGTCAGATTAAGTCAGAAGATAACGTATTGGGTTTGAGTAGTGGGAATGTCTACAGCAGGTTGTTAAGACTCTGTTTGGGGAACCAAGCTATTCTCCCTTACCAGGGACAGCATGAGGGAAAGACCACCACCTGTTCATCATTCCGTCTCCAAGAGTCTAGTAAAATAGCGATCCAGTCTCCAATAGCCATGTTAAATTCACATCCTACGTAGAACTCCACTAACAACAGGACTAAGTCTGGTACTGCACACTCACCCATGTGACATTGGATGAACACCTGGTATAGGCTGGGAGCTCACGCTACCAGAAAAACAAAGCAGGGGTTCTGCCCTCAAAGAGCTTACCATTTGACTAAATGAGCATGAGAGAAACAAAAAACTGTGAGTGCTACCAGAGTTAGGTAACTATGGTATCTTGACTAAGATCTAGTCTCCTCCAGCTGCCCTAACCCCTTTGATAAGTCCCTGAAAGCCTATGGGTCTCCCAGGTATATCATGGGGATACCTTCCATTAGAGAACAGGCTCCTCCACGGATTTTTCCTGGATAATCCTTCTCTATTTTTGGCTTCTGTTGAGATGGCCGATGGGATCCATGAGTCACAAACTTAATTCCTTCAGAGAGCCCTATGGGTGACTGTACTGTGATCTTTGCTTCCTTCTGAAATCCTAGCAAAAGGCTATCCAACCACACCTTGGCTTATCTCCAGAGCACACTTCCATGACAGTGAATCTTCTCATTTTAGTGTCTTTGGCAATATGGCTGAGAATTTCCCAAATTATCAAGTCTTTATTCCCTTTTGCTTAACAGTTCTTCCCTCAAGTTATCTCTTTCTTTTCACATTTTATTATAAGCAGCAAGAAGAAACCAGTCTATACCTTCAACGCTTTCCTCGGAAGCATCTTCAGCTTGTAAGAAATCCAAGTTCATAGCTTACAAGTTCTGCTTTCCACACAACTGTAAGACAAAACTCAGCTATGCTTTCAGCCACTACATAACAAAGATCTCCTTTCCTCCAGTTTCCAATAACATGTTCCTCACTTTCTTCTGAGCCTTCACCAGAAGCACTTTTAATGTTCATATTTCTACCAACGTCCTGTCTATGCTGACACAGTATTCTCTAAGGTGACACATGCCTCCTCCACCAGGCTCCTCACTTCCTCCCACGCCCTCCCTGGCAGAGTCTTTAGCATCCTTATTTCTACCAACACTCTGTCCAGGAAAATACAGGCTTTTTCTATCATGGTTCTCAAAATTCTTTCAGCCTTCACTAATTATCCAATTCTGAAGCCACTTCCACATTTTTAGGTGTTTATTACAGTAGTACCCCATTTTCAGGTACCAAAATCCATATTAATTGTCTATTGCTTCTGAAATAAATTTCCACAAGTTTTAGTGGCTTAAAACAACATAAATTTATTCTCTTATGGTTCTGGCAGTTGGAAATCTAAAATCAACATGTCAGCAGAGCTGCAATACTTCCGAAGTCTCCCTAGTAGAATCCATTTCCTTGTCTTTTTCAGCTTCTAGAGGCTATCTTCATTCCTTGGGCGATGGCCCCTTCCTCGCACCACTCCAACTTCTTGCTTCCATCATATCTCCAGCTAGTAACTCTGTCTCTTGCATATAAGAACCCTTGTGATTATATCGGGCCTACTCAGATAATCCAGGGTAATCTCCCCATCTCAAGATCTTTAACTTAGTCACATCTGCAAAGTCCCTTTTATCATGCAAAGTAATATAGTCATAGGTTCCAGAGATTAGGACATGGATGTGTTTGAAGGGGTCATTATTCAGCCACCTGAAATATTATAATGGTGAACAGATGACACTGTGCATTTGCCAAAACCCATAGAACTTTACAGAACAAGGAGTGAACATTAATGTATGCAATTTTAAAAGAAATAATATAGGATGTCAGGAGATCCCAGGATGGAATGCAGAATGTGATAAAACCATCTAACTGTATTGTAAATGCATCAAACTATTTCAATGAAGGGGTTGGAGGAAAAAGGTGTTCACCTAAGTAGTGTTAGAAATAAAAGTGAACCAGGGTTCCTTGGAAAAATGACTGATTCTGGGACTGGAACAAGAAATATACAAGTTGAACCTGGAACATCTTGTACTGCCAGAAAATAAGTGCTAAAAAAAAAAAACCCACAATGATAAGGATATGTCAAAACAGCACAAGAGCCAACCAAAAAAGCTCCCAATGGCCAAAACTGGAACAATTTGAGCAAAAAAATTAACTAGTATTGAATTATAGCTAAAAGTATAAAATAAATATCCATGAGTCCATACTAATATAAATAAATGTTTGAATAAATTAAAACAAGGAGAGAAGAGACAAATCCCTGTGCAGAAGAATTCCAAATAATGTATATAGATGCTCCACCCTCAAGGAGATGGAGCAAAACTCCCCATTCCTTGAATGTGCGCTACAAATAGTAATTTCCTTCCAAAGAGAGGAACAGGGGAAAAGGGTAACTTTACAATGGAGAGACCTGACAAATACTACCTCAGCCAGGTGATGAAGGTTTACGTCCACAGTGACAAGTAATTTTGATAGTGCGGACCCTTGATTTGATGTGAGGAAAGTGTCACTTGACCTCTGTGGTCTTACTCCCAAGAACACATCACCCCAGTCTAATCACGAGGAAGAGAAAATCAGACAAAGCCCATTAGAGGGGCATCCTACAAAATACATACCAGTACTCAAAACTGTCAAGGTCATCAAAAAACAAGGAAAGTCTGAGAAACTATCTCAGCCAAGAGAAGCCTAAGGAGACACAACTGCTAAATACAATGTGGGATCCTGGATGAGAACCTGGAACAGAAAAAAGACTTTAGGTTAAACTGAGGAAATATGAATAAAGTATAGACTTTAGATAACAATGATGTATAAGTATCGGTTCATTATTGTAACAAATGTCCCACACCAACATTAAATATTAATAATAGGGAAAACTGGGTTTGGGATATAGAGAATTCTGTTCTCCCTTTGCACTTTCCCTGTAAATGTAAAACCATTATAAAATAAAAAGTTTATTTTTTAGTATGTCCAAAAATAATAATAGGTAGGCATTAAAGTGCTTAGATTGGGGAAAGTACTGGAACAGTCCTAGGGCTTGGGGAGATAGCACTGTAGGATTGAAAGAGGAAATGGCTGGAGTCCAAGAAACCATCCCGAGGCCACCATGGCTGGCTAAGTCTGAAATGATAATGGCCTAGACCAGTATCCACGAGAACAGTCAGAAGGTTATGAATTCTGGGTTTTACCAATGCACTCCTTTCATAAAATCACATTTCCCCCAACACGGCCAAGTATCATTATGAAGTCCATGGGACCATACCTCATTTTGAATCCCAGGCTCCTAACTTAGATGGATTAAATGAGTAGGAGAGCCAAGCTAGAAACAAATTATCAGGGTAAACAGAAAGTCAAAAGGCAAGCCCTAATCATTAAAAGGTCTGTAGTTGTATGAACTTAGCATATTGATCTCAATAGATGCTCTCTAAAGAAGACCTGAGTTGAATAGCTAAAAGCTTAGGGCAAATAACCTGAGATTTCATCTAACTCTAAAACCCTTTATACTGTGATTCTAGCTTGTACCATTCTTCTTAAATAACAGTCTTCATCCCTCTTATAAAACATGTCCGAGTCTGCTCCCAAGAGACTAAAAGAACCCAGCAAAGCGAGTTTTGGTCAAATTCATTTAGCTTTAGTGCTCAGCTCCCAGCAGAAATCCAGGTCAATCAGAATGCAATTTGCCGAAAGCCTGCTTTTTGAACACAAGCATCAGCTAACACAGGGAGAGACAGAAAAAAAAATATGTGAGGCCTGATGGCGGAGCCACACATCTATAGAATGGAGCTGCCAGACACTTGGCTAAGATAGGGTATTTTGAAGTAAACATATGAAATTGAGCAGTTTCCTGCTTTCCGTTAACTGCAGATTAGGAGGCAGAAGTTAAATGCAGGCATTTTTCCTCTCCACAAATAAAATGCGGTGTTCAGAAAGCTCTTTGTAAAGCAGTCACTAGATGCCTGTGGTTTATGGACAGGATCCCTGCACCTAGAAAACAGCGAGATCTTCTGGACATACTAATAGGGCATGAAGCACTACTAATCTCCAGCTTAAGAAATCCACAAGTTGTACCCCTTTCCAAAAAGAACCAACTTTCCATGTAAGGGAAAAGAGAACAGTGATGAAATAAGCTGCTTATATTGCAGAAGGAAGTGAGGAGGAATAGGAGGATGGTGGTTGGTTGTGGGCTTTTTTAATTTTTGTTTTGGGGGGATTTATTTTCGTTGGTTGGTTGGTTAGTTTTTTTGCTGTTTGCTTTTGGTTTTGTCTTGTTTATTTTTTTAAGCATTCTTCTTGTTTATCTAACCAAACTGTAAGCTCCTTGAAGGACGGCCCCGTGGATTTTATATGTCATAAGCTTATACGTCAGTCGTTGGGTCTTATCAACAGGCACTCGGTAAACATATATCAGTAATGGCAGGAAACGTTGGATTCCATGATTTACACAACATGAAGACTTTGCCAACAGCCTCCCCTGCAGGACAGGTGGAGTGTTTCTCTCTCTCTCTCTCTCTCTCTCTCTCTCATCTAAGCAAAACACAAGGAACAAAGGAAGAAAGTCTTTAGACCGTGGGTCTCTCTTCAAGTCAATGCCAACAGCTCAAGACAGCCCTGCTCCTTCCCTCATTTGGGAAAAGCACACTTGGCCCCCGGCTCAGATAGCCTCATCGTGCTCAATCCCTATCTGCTGTGTGTGTAGCTCACAGACCTAGTTACCACAGAAATACAGAGGAAGGGGCCAAAACTGTTTCAGTTTGATATGACACAGAAAATGACAATCTTTGATCTTCCTTTTTAAAAAAAAAAAAGAAAGAAAAATTACCTGCATCTGTGTATAAATAGATACAAAATAATTATGTGCTTCCCTAACCTTTTTGGCACCAGGGATTGGTTTCATGGAAGAAAATTTTTCCATGGACCGGGGAGGCAGGGGTGGGGGTGGGGAGGATGGTTTCCGGATGATTCAAGCGCATTACATTTATTGTGCATTCAAACCTCTCTGCTAATGATACTCTGTATTTGCAGCTGCTCCCCAGTGCTAGCATCACTGCCTCGGCTCCACCTCAGATCGTCAGGTACTAAATTCTCGTAAGGAGCACGCAACCTAGATCCCTCGCATGGGCAGTTTACAGTAGGGTTCACACTTCTATGAGATAGATCTAATGGTGCCACTGATCTGACAGGAGGCAGAGCTTATGCGATGAGGAGTGGCTATAAATACAGATGAAGTTTCACTCGCTCACCTGCCACTCACCTCCTGCTGTGCAGCCTGCCCATGGGCTGGGGACCACAGCCCAAAGGAAGGGAAGAAACAGCAAGCAAAACGTGGACACTTTCTTGGTTCATGCCTCTTCTGGTTCAAAAGGTGGCCCTGGGCCAGGTGTCGTGGCTCATGCCTATAATTCTAGCACTTTGGGAAGCCAAGGTGGGAGGATCACTTAAGGCCAGGAGTTTGAGACCAGCCTCAGCAACATAGTAAAACCAGTCTCTATAAAAAAATACAAAAATTTGCCAGGTATGGGGGTGCAAGCCTGTAATCCCAGCTACTAGGGATGCTGAGGTGGGAGGATTGCTTGAGCCCAAAGAGTTTGAGGTTGCAGTGAGCTATGATGATGCCACTGCACTCTAGCCTGGGCAACAGAGTGAGACCCCGTCTCAAAAAAGAAATATAAATAAAAAATAGGCCAGGCACGGTGGCTCACGCCTGTAATCCTAGCACTCTGGGAGGCCGAGGTGGGCGGATCGCTCGAGGTCAGGTGTTTGAGACCAGCCTGAGCAAGAGCCGAGACCCCGTCTCTACTAAAAATAGAAAGAAATTATCTGGCCAACTAAAATATATATATAGAAAAAATTAGCCGGGCATGGTGGCACATGCCTGTAGTCCCAGCTACTCGGGAGGCTGAGGCAGGAGGATTGCTTGAGCCCAGGAGTTTGAGGTTGCTGTGAGCTAGGCTGATGCCACGGCACTCACTCTAGTCCGGGCAACAAAGCAAGACTCTGTCTCAAAAAAATAAAAATAAAAATAAAAAATAAAAAAATAAAAAATAAATTTAAAAAATAATAATAAAATTTAAAAAAAATAAACAAAAGGCAGCCCTGAACCTTCCCACCTACAATTCTGGGTTCTGGCCTGTCAGGAGAAGCCTGTCTATATGCTGCCTGCAATTTTACTGTTGCAGGCTTAGCTGCTGCTAAAGAAAAGAGTGTCCATCCCAGCACAAAATTGCCATAATGCAGGGCCTGAAAGAAAGACATTATTTATTTTTTTAATGTAAATGACTGTATCAGATGCTTCTTGTCACAAATTCTGGAGCAAAGGAGCCCTTACACATCACATCAGGGTAGCGGGACCTCTGCAAGATTCCACAGTGTAACACCCCCCTCCCCGCCCCCGGAGCCCAGTTCTTAATGCACAAACAGATTCTAGAAGAACAGCTGTGCCTGCTGCTCCAGCACTCCCCACCTGTGCCCACCACTCACTACCACCTGTGGCTGCCCCGCTTGTGGCTGGGAGGGGGTGATGTGGCCCCAGTGGTGCAAACTAGCGACACAGGTCTCAATGGTGTTACTTCATACACTCGGGGACCCCGGTCTGCTCTAGTCAGCTTTCTTCCTTCAACTTCGATGACCCAGGAGGCATCTCACTTTTATCATTCTCATAACTCCTCCTTATTTTTTGGCCTCCCAGATGTTAAAGATGCTTTATATGAGATGAGCCAGGACCAATAACAACCAGTTTTGTATTCATAAGGAATATACAAATGTGGGTGGGTCACATATAGTGCCCACCACTCAGATGGGCAGAAAAACAGAGCTGTAGCTTCTGGAGACTTCTGCTTCCAGTAACAGCAGACCAGTTAACTAGATAACTAGAGAAAACCTCTCATATAAAAACCATCTTGGGCCGGGCACGGTGGCTCATGCCTATAATCCTAGCACTCTGGGAGGCCGAGGTGGGTGGATCACTCGAGGTCAGGAGTTCGAGACCAGCCTGAGCAAGAGGGAGACCCCGTCTCTACTAAAAATAGAAAGAAATTATTTGGCCAACTAAAAAATATATATAGAAAAAATTAGCCGGGCATGGTGGTGCATGCCTGTAGTCCCAGCTACTCGGGAGGCTGAGGCAGGAGAATCACTTAAGCCCAGGAGTTTGAGGTTTCTGTGAGCTAGGCTGATGCCACGGCACTCACTCTAGCCCGGGCAACAGAGCGAGACTCTGTCTCAGAAAAAAAATAAATAAATAAATAAAAATAAAAACCATCTTTTTAAAAGCAGCAATTTTCTAACAAGAAACAGTGCTGTGACCCCCACTTGCTTGTATTCTGCCCCTGGGTGCCATTAGTAGGTATTAATGATGTAAAACACTCTGCAGGGGGTATGCTTCTTCAAAGAGAAAACGAGGGAATGAAGGAATTTGCACAATAGTGTGATTCATGGAGCTTGGAGTTCCTGTGTCCCTGCATTATATAATAGTATGAAGTAGTAATTGACCGTCATAATGATGAACAGGAACCGTCAAAATGATGAACATGAACCGTCAAGGAAAGTTTAGACCATGTAGACACTCTACTTAAGAGTCTCACCTGCTTTAGAAAGAATTCCCTCCAAAATGCTCAAAAATGTTTCATGACATTGAAGTTGCCTTGACATTTAAAGGCATATATGAAAAATACATTTACATGGAATGTCGTATTCTCAAAGAATACTGGATCAATGAGATGTTGCTGTGTTTGTGTTTTGTTTTAAGTCGCTGGATAAAAACCATATGTTGAATAATTTACAAGATATGAACCAGAGTAACAAGCTCAGCACCAGACTGAAAATCCCTGTGCATCTCCCTGTAAAGCGCCTGTTGTGTACGCATCAAAGGATATTTATCAGTTATCCACAGGCCAAGCAGCCTGCAGGCCAGAGTCCTTGGGAAGTTATCCTGCAAGCCCACCCCTGGCAAAATGCACCCACCAAACCTGGCAAGATTGCACGGAGAAAGTGAAGGCCTCCTGACCCATGCAGCGGATTTGGCCACCCAGTTCAAGCAGGGTGAGAGTGCTATAGATGCACACCAATAATAGTGCTCACAGGTACACACACACAGTGCACACAGGTACAAGGGGGTAACGGGGTGATCTCCACACTTAACTCATGCTTGGCTCTTATCAACCTAAGCGCATGGGGTTACAGTCAGAGGATTATTCTTAGTCTTCATGGAGTGTCTTAAGTGTTACCTTATCAGCTACCCATGCAATTAAGAGGCCACCACCTTCCTAGTACTCCTGCATACGTGATTCTTTAAAGAAGGTAGAAACCGATAGATCAGAGAGCATGGGTGAGACATTAGCAGGCATGAATATAAGGGATTCTAGTCCACTTTGATTAAAGATGGTAGGGTTGATGGTCCATTTTGTTCTTATAAAGAACTTGCCACAATTTCTTGGCTAGTACAATCTGCTGTCCCTCCATAATACATCCCAAAACTGGCCACTCCCATTCTGAACCGTGTCATCTGGTCCCTGGGACCCTTAGAGTATTCTCCCAACACATTTCCCTGCATCCAGCCTTTCTTGCTGCTGGCCCTTCTCCACACAGCAGCGTGACCTTTTAAAAGCAGAATTTAGACCAGTTGCTCCCGGCTTTAAGCCTCCCGAAGGCTTCCCATCACTTAGAATGAAATCCTGCCTGCCTGACTTTCAACAAGTCTTCTATTCTTGCCTCATTCACAGTGTCACAGCCACACTGGTCTCCTTACCTGGCAGGGCTTGGACACATCAAACCTGTTCCTACCTCAAGATCTTTATAAATGTTGTCCCCTCTGCCACAGCACTCTTCACCCAGCTAGTTATATGGCTGGATTCTCCAAACACTTAACTGTCACCTTCCCAAGAAGCCCTCCCTAATCACACTAGCCAAACACCCAACACCCTCTACTATTAATACATAACTTCCTTCTCTGTTTACTTTGTAGCATGTAGAAGCTCCAGGAATTATCTTGCTTACTTACCCATCGACTTGGTTTTTTACTATTTCTCCCTCCTAGAACCTTGAGATCAGGGTCCTCCTTATCTACCTTGTTCAGTGCTGCACCACCAATGCTCCAATAGTGCTTGGCACAACAGAGGTGCTTAATAAGTATTTATTGAATGAGTTAACCACGTTTTTTTAGACTCCAGAAGATGTGTCATTGGAGCAGTTGCACTGGCTACCATTTTGCTTCAAGAGTGTAAACTGAGCCATGATTTAGTCTAAGGTTTACTTGGAGAGCTATTAACAGTTTACCAAGCCAGGCCAAATCTGGAAGGAAAAAATCAAAGATCCAAAGTCAAAAGCTTTTCTCATTCCTCTGTTCCTCTTTAGATACACTCCTCTCATTCTACACCCCACCCCCAAATCTGAATTTGCTTAAACATTTGAATATAGCATAGGGTTGTCCAGACCCAGAGCACATAGCAGCAGGGTATGCATAGCTCCATCCATTTCTCCCCTCAGCCTGTGCTTAAGCAGTGTTTCTCAAAATTTAGCAACATCAGAGTCACCTGGAGGGCTTGTTAAAACAGATTGCTGGGCCCAGTGGTGTCCTGGAGCAATTCATACCAGCTGGTGAATGCCACTGTTAAATTTTCAGGAATCTTGCAAGCCAGGTGTGAAACACAGCCATCATTAAAAAATAAATCATAAACATTTATAACTAAAGATATTATGTTTAAAAATTACATTAAAAGCACTTCCTAATTATTTTACTACATATTTCTATTATCTCTGCTCTTGAGGATATTACATTTATTGTGTCTGTATGGTGGGAACAATATATAGAGACGTGCTACTGTATAGCTCTTCCTAACTCCTGTTCAGCGGTATCATGTCGTGGCTTGAAATTGGCCATGATAGCAGTATTTACACCACAGAAATGGGAAAATCCCATAAATCTGGGCTTGATTTATTATTTTGTTGCTTGTCTAGACTTCAGAAAGTGATGGGGAAAATTAGCATTAATCCAGATAAAGCTTAAAAATGTATCAGCCTATAACAATTACATTGTGAATAGCAAAAAAAAAAAAAAAAAAGAAGTTGAGGAAATAGTCTTCCAATGTTTGAAAATTATTATCTGATTCAGCAAAGAAGTTTCTCACATCATTGATAAACAAGTGACATCCTGGCATACATCTTCATTTTGTTTCATTTTCATCTTACTCCTTAATATAAATAAAAATATCAGTATTCATGTGAGAACAATACTCATTCATCAATTTCAACCACAAATTGTCACTGATATAAGAAATGAAAAATGAAAGTGTCCTGTTAAAATCAATTGGATACATAAAATTTATAGTAAATAGTATTGAATATTTTATTATTATTTGAAATTGTGTGCTATACATTCAATGTTATCAGAAAAAAATTATAATAATATATGTACATAAATATTTGCATTTCTTTTTTTTCTTTTTCTTTTTTTTTGCAGAGAGCCAGTCATTAAACATTTGCCAACACTCCACTGGTTGTGCCTCACCCCTAGAGCTCCAGATTCAGCAGAACTGACCAAGGCCCAAGAATGTGCATTTCTAAAACTTTCCCAAGGGATGTTGTCCTACTGTTCTGGAAACCACTCTCTGAGAACCTCTACCTTAAAAGAAAAGGAGGCTTCCATCATAGGTTTTCCTGTTGATGGGTAGACTATCCACCTCACTGCACTTAGTCACCAGATATGCTATCAAACAAATATTGACTTCTGTTGCAGAAGACCTTATAATTTAATACAATAAATCAATATTTGCTTAATAGATGATAAACCTTGAGGCAAAACAGAGACACTAATCATCTAGCCAATGGCCAGCTCATCAATATGGTATGAAAAGAGCTCAAAGACTCAGTCAATAGATTGTCCCCCATTAGTCTGCCATATCACCCCAAATCCCCGCTATTAGAATCAATCCAGTAATACTTTGCTTAAGTGCAAATCTTTTTCCTGGGAGGTTAGAGATAGTAACCAGCTGAAATATTCTCCTATACAAAACCACCTGCTTTATCCCCAGACTGAGGCCAGGCCTCCCTCCCTCCCTGCACACTTGTAGCAGCTTCTTGTAGAAACCAGTTCTTTCAGTTAACTTGTTCCTCTTCTTTTTCATGAACCTCAGGGTCACAGGAGTACATTGTTCACAACACTTGTGGTTAAGAGAGCAGGACTCCAGAGATGCACAGCCTGGGGTAAAATCCCAGCTCAGCTGTGTGACATTGGGCTAGTTACTTGACCTCTCTGTACCTCCATTTCCTCATGTAAATAGAAATAATAATAATCCCAACTTATAGGATTGCTTCAAGAATTCAGGGATTTGATGGTATATATAAAGTGTTAGAACAATACCTAGCATATGAATAAATGCTAACTAGATCAATAACACTTGGGTTTTTGTTTTTGGGTTGTGGTTTTTTTTTTTTTGTTTGTTTGTTTGTTTTTTTGAGACAGGAGCTCACTCTGTGGCCTGGGCTAGAGTGCAGTGGCATCATCATAGCTCACTGCAACCTCAAACTCCTGGGCTCCAGTGATCCTCCTGCCTCAGCCTCCCAAGTAGCTGGTATTACAGCCACATGCCACCATGCCCAGCTTAATATTTTCTTTCTTATTTTGCATATGGTCTTAATATATATGTATTTCTAAAAAATATGTTGTTTCATTTTAGTTGCTTTTAATTTTATTAAATGTATGTCATATAATTTTCTAGGACTTTTTAAAATTCAGTATTACATGGTTGTGTATAACTGTAGTTTAAATAAACTGTTTAGTACTTCCATGTAAACTACATGTGTTTGAGCCCATGGAGTGAGTTCTATCACTCCAAACCAAGGCTCTAAAAATTCCTCAGTTTTAGAAAGTGTCCCAGTTGGAAGACCCAGCTGGAAAATATAGTCAAGACCCTGGAGCTCCCACCTTGCCCCTACAGAAAGGAGCTGCAGCCGCAAACACCCCTGTCTGACTGCGCAGACTCACCGTGCCCTCACTTTGGTT
>CM052436.1:174479413-174507345 GCA_028533085.1 Varecia variegata
TTTAATGGGAAAGTCTCTAATGTTTCTCCATTAAATGTGATGAAGTTAGTATAAGGTCAGTGTTTTAATCGGTTAGCACTCTATCAGCTGTTTTCAGTTACAGAAAACTAAACTCACACTGGTTCATGATGTAAAATAGGAGCCCCACAGCCATTTCAGGCAGGGCCTGGGCGAGCCAGCCACCTCTCTTCTCAGCCTGCATCTAAGACTGCTTTCCCTCCTGGCCCCAGGGTGGCTGCCAGAGGCCTCTCAGTGTTGATGTTTTCTTGTTCACATACAACAGAAGGAAAGCAGCCCTGCAGGTAGCTGCTTTCCTGGGAGCACAGGAAATATCCTTGTGTCACATTGGCCCAATGGACAGTCACTTGCCCATTCCTGAACAAGTCGTTAAGGCCAAGTGGGTGTATTATGCTGATTGGCTTTATCAAATAAAGGACCCATCCTTCTCTTCCTAGTTCAAAGAGTTTTATCAGAAACAGTTATTGACATTCATCAAAGGCCTCTTCAGTATGTATTTTGGCTTTCTTTGAACCTCTCTTAAGATACTCGTAACTGTTTCTACACTTCAGGACCCTTAAAAGTGATTCTCTTTAGCATCTCTTATAATGCCTTGTAGAGCTTTTTTACATGGCAAGTGTGCAATAAACATCTCGAAAGTTTTGAAGGAGAATCCAGCTGGGATATGGCTTCCTGGGAACATCCTGACCACTTCAGGGCTCCAACAGGCTGGAAGCTCTACATGACAGGCCAGCATGTGAGCTTTAAAAAGGTTGATGTTGTTCCAGCCTGTGACAACAGAAACATCATGAACTGGTTCTTATTCCAGTCTATTCTTTCAACCTTGTTTTCAACCAAGCTAAGCTTATAGTTTCCCGTGCAATTATGGCAATTTCCAGCACTGTACCATGGCTCCAGCTCTTCCTTCTTTCTCAAATATCTTGCCCACATGACTACAGGGCCTGGCTATTTGCGAACTCATCTTCCCTTTAAGCTCAGTTAGGATAGGGTATCTGTATCTGATTTGCATTTGTGTCATGCTTAGCAAAATACTTGTGTTTGACAATAATATTTGCTAGAAATTATTTTACTCAGAAACATTTTGAAATACCACCTTTCTAGCCAAGAATTTCTAAGGTCACTGGCTGGGCCTAAGCAAAACTTTCAATACATGAGGGATAAGATGGCTGAGTTTTATTTTCATTTGCATGTCTTCTTACTGTTCTGTACTCTGCTCTCCTTGGCCCCATTGGGAATTATTTATAAATAGTACTTTCTGTTGGATCATGGTTTTAATGGGGTCACTGTAAATTTCAGCCATCAAAAACATTTCTGGAGCTCAAATCCTAGTTTTCTGGTAGACATTGAAGGGGAAGACACTCAGCTTTTACCAAACCACCACTCAGCCAAGGTTGCTTCAAGTTTGCAAACAATAAATTGCCAAGTTAGAACTAAGAGCGCACACTTACTTGTCAGGACAGGGTGGAGGTTGCTTAATCTACTGATCAACATCTGCAAGTGAAGATCACTCTGTATGTCCATTACTCAGGCCCTAGCATAGTGCTATTTAGAAAATAGTATTTCCCTAGCTTAGGACCTTGTGCCTTGCCTCTGAGGACAGATGCTGAGAAAATATGAATTGTCCCGGGAAATATAAGCCTAAAATTTATTTCATAGTTGTCCAACATATGCATACCTGTTACTTCAGATTACTGCCATGAATGAAGGAGAGAGTGCCCTTGGGCAAATAGATAAGGGTAGAAGTGAAAATATGACCCTAATCAATACATGTGCTTATATTTCTTTCTTGTTTCTGGGCATCAACGCAAGTTTGCTTACCCTAATGGAGACAAAGATACGTGGGAAATTACACAATCATTTGATAAATTTGGGATTGCCCACTTGAACATCTCAGATAGTAAATTGAGATCATCATTGTCCCAATATATTTTATAGCAACCATTGTCTGAAACCTATATTAGTACAACTCCAACCCATAGTACAATTGCCCTGTCCCTTGCTCCTTTTGCCAACATTTAAGGCCATGTGTTCTTTCCAAGGATTTTTAAGAGCAACCCAAACTTGTACAGTCAATAGACTCAAAGAAGTCAAAGCTGCCCTCAGGGAGACTCCCTCTACAGCAGAGAACCCAGACAGGTATGACCAGGTGACTTACCTAAGTTTAAACACCTGGTTGATGCCCAGTGCAGCACAAAAATCTAGCCTCTCCATTCTAAGAGTAGCATTCTATCCATGGGACGTCAAAACTGTTATTTTAGTTTTCAAAGACCCCATCAGTCACTAGCAACATTTGATCAATCAAGCTGGAGCCAGTGGTTTTTGCCAATGATCTCCTAACAGCCCCACATGTATTCTTTGGAGAAATCTCTGTGATTTTGCCAATTACCCATGGGCCACATTTGCTGGCGAAGACAACAGCCATTCACTGGGGGAAATTAAGCTAATGTATCATTGTATATTCACAGCTATCCCTGGGACTACATGTGGTATTGTTTCCACAATATTAATTGTTCTAACCTTCTGAGAACATAAAACAGATTAAAGTTCTTCCCACAGAGTGTCCGTAAAAACAAAATTTGCTTAACATCCTAAAAACCCAATTCAATCAAGGTCCAGGAAGAAAAGATGTGAGAGCTTTAAACAAAAGTGTTTCCTGTTTTAGAGCATAAAATGAGGAGCTTTGGTTTATATGGAACCTTGTCCACAGGAGGCAGAGGTTGGCTCTGTAATAAACACGATCCCAAATGTGGTAGATACCATTCCTACTGGAGTTGTGTTTTGAGTTGGTTATCAGTGTGGTTTGGCCCACCTTGAAAGAGATGGTCATTCTTGGGATCAACCACCCAAAAAAAGAAGAAACCGAGGAGAGTTTCCATTCACTATTTCTTGTTTTCACTCTCTTGGCTTTGAAGAGTTGAGATGCCCATGTGTGGGGGACTCAGTTATAGGGACTAAGATGCCTTTAGGGGATACAAAGGCATTTTTGAGAATCTCATGAAGACTATGGACTCTATTTTCCCAAAAATATGCAGGCACACAAACACTCAATTACAATCTCAGAGGATTCACGGACCTTGCTGAAATTTATCCATGGACTTCCCAACCTCCACACAGGATCTAAGAGGAGTGCATCCTCTGCAGAACATCCCAAGCAAGAATAAAAACTAAAATTCTTTCAAGACCACTGTACCTTACAGTCAAATTATCTAATTTGTGGTTCCTTTCAGTGTGTATTTCCATTTTGTAATGCAGAAGCCTTGAGGAAAGTTTTTTTGAATGTCCATCTTTTCTCAATTATACTGTTAAAGAGAAGGGCTGTATCCCTATTCAGGCCAGAACATGGGTGAGAAATCTCTAAGAAGAAGGTTACTTTTGAGACGACAAAATCTGGGCCATCTGATCCAGCTACCCCACGCATGGAGGGCAGTCTCCTTGAATAACCTGGGCTTTTTTTTTCTATTTGAGAAGGCACACATGTTTCATAGTTGACTATAAAACCTCATGATATTGGTGAGGATGCTTTGGCAGTACCACCTTCATCATCAGAGGCTGCAAGGTCATCCTTGTCATTTGGTTTTATTAATACTTTCCTGAATGACCTGCCTTTCATGCAAGGAGATCCCTCTCTCCTTCTGGATCTGGTTGTTTCAGTCTTGCTCACACAGAGTAAATACAAGCTGGTGTCATTGGGAAGCCTCCCCGGAAGCTTTGTTTTTCAACTTGAACCATCTTCTGGGTAGCAGCCACCTAGGTTAGTTAACCTCATCTCTTGGATCTGAGGAGTGAGGCTGAGTCACCTACAAAGCTTCTCAAGGAGGAAAATCTCCCTGCAGTTGTCTGCAGGGTAGGTAATAGTATGCTGAGCTTCATAAAAGCAGATGAAAGCTGGGGACTCCAAACGAAATAGCAGATGTGGCAACTGTTCTGTGGACCCTTCCACCAGAAAGGAATGGGAGGTGGGTTAGACTTAGAAGTGTTTGGCACCAGAAAGGCCTAGCCTTGGGTTCATCCATAGCAGGGACATCATAGCGGGAAACATGCAAGAAGATGTCCTAAGAACTTATATGCATAGGCTCTGGGCTTGAAACAAGAAAGGCAGTCCCTTGACCAGAACTATTCAGGGAGACAGCAAGAGAAATTTGAAAATGAGCCCAGGAAGGTAAGAGGAGCTGGTGAACTCCTCGTGGCGGCAGAGGAGGAGAGATGCAAAGGCCAGGAACTAGGAACCACAACATGCAAGATGTAAGGAAACGACCATCTTATCACAGCAAGTAGAATGTGGTTGAGTCTCAAAGCTAGACTATGCCCTATGTAAGGTCCTACTTAACAAACACTCCTGTTCCCAAAAGAGTTCAAGGTCATATGATAAACACCAGCCCTACTTGATATATGGACCGAAGTCATATATTAGTCAAAAAAGATCAGAAAGCAATACAGTGTGATCAATCTGGAGATCTCTTTTGAGGGTGGACATCTCTGAGATTCTTAGGGTCAGCAAATGCCATAAGCATTCACTGAATACACTCCCTAAGCAAAACCCAAATTTTGTTTCAAGTTTTGAGGCAATTTCTAGAGAAGTCTATGCTTGGCTCATCTTTTCAGATGTAGGGTAAATATCTGTAGGGTCCCAGTTACCAAAATTCTCCAAGGCCTCATGAAATATTGACACTTAGAATAAATAATATCCTTGCCTTTGTTTCTGGCATAAATGGATAAACTGAATGATACTTGATCTACATCAAACTTTATTGGATTCTGCTCAGAAGTCACTCCACATGTGGTTTAAGTTCCAGAGGGCTTTGGGGGTAGCTGGCAAGAACAGATGAGGCAGACAAGATGATCCTGAAAATACTTTGTCTCCCTATGGCCATTTCTCTTAGGATAAGGTTTGAAAATCCTGGCTATGGGTTGTTTGCATTGACCGTCCTCCAAGCAAACTCCTCAAAGGGATATTCAGTCTCCACTCACACAAAACTCCCTTGAGCCTTAACAAGGATTGTCAAGTTCTAAAGGAATCCTGATCTGTCTGCATCCTCAGCAAACTTGTACTCTCTACATTGATTTCTAACAGGCTGCAGCTATAATTGGATCCATGATAATAGTTCCTTTTCTCTTTATCTTGTTTGCAAAAGATATGCTTAGTGTTATGAAAAACATTCAGCTGTCCTTCCTAACCTGTAACTGAAGGTGGGAATTTAATACGAGAACCATTTATCTCTCGGTTCCTTTGAAGATTTCTTGGCACATGAAGGCTTGGTGAGTGGGTGGCTCCAGTTTTTATGTATTTTGAATTGAATTTCACCTAGTGCTGATAGCACTCATGGCAACATAAGCATTTATAAGAAAAAGACAATGAAACTGTAAGCAAATGAGACAAAGGGAGTTAAGATAGGGAATGTCAGTTAGAGAGGGGGATTTGCGGGGTTGTGAACTTCATGTTCCGTATTTTACTTCGTTTTTCCTAATCTGGCTCCATGCAGAAACTTTTTAAAATATGGAAAAGCAGGGGGGAGGGAAACACACAGAAAAAGAGGTTTCTCATATTTCTACCACCTAGAACCAACACAGTTTGTTTCATCCTGTTTCTTTCCTGTCATTATTCTATGCATTTTGAACATAGTTGAGCTAAACCTGTATATAGCATTCACTATCCTGTGAACCTTCTTGTAATAAACAATTTTCTGTCATTAAAATTATAATATAAACATTATTCTTAGAGATCACATGATGTTTTACTACATGAATGCTCCTTGATTTACATATTCATTACCTTAACGACAGGCATTTACATTTTCAATTTCTCACTTTTATAAATAACTCTGAAGCAGCCATCTTTGGATATTTGGCCATAAATATGGGTTATGCTTAGGATTATACCTTGAGGGAAGACTTTTTAGGAGGAAATTTACAGGGTCAAAGGAAATGGATGTTTCTGAAGCCCATGACACATGTGATGAAACTGCTGAGCCACTTGCTTTGGAAACAGGCAGATGAAGCAAGTGGCGTCACCCTAGTTATGAATCTAATAGTCCCACCCAGCTGTCTGTTATCCCAGCAGGTGGGCAGAACCCTACCACCCATCTGTTGTAGCTTGGATGTTTGTCCTCCAAACCTCATGCTGAAATGTGATCCCCCATGTTGGAGGTGGAGCCTAATGGGAGGTATTTGGATCATGGGGTGGAAACCCCATGAATAGATTAATGCCCTCTCTTGGTGGGAGGTGGAGAGGGCAAGTGAGTGCTCCCTCTTATTAATCCCCACAAGAGCTGGTTGTTCAAAAGAGCCTGGCACCTCCCTCCTCTCTCTCTCTCTTGCTTCCTCTCCCACCATGTGTTCTCTACACACACTGGCTCCCCTCTGCCTTCTGCCATGAGTGGAGGCAGCCTGAGGCCATCACCAGAAGCAGATGCTGGCTCCATGCTTCTTGTACAGCCTGCAGAACTCTGAGCTTTTCTTCATAAATTACCCAGCCTCAGGTATTCCTTCATAGCAACACAAGAGGGACTAAGACAACATCCCTGAGGGCGAATCAGTTTGACGCAGAAATTATTCAACAATCAGAAGTTATAATTATACTTTCCTGTATTTTCCAAGTTTTATACAGAAATTTTATAATGAAAGAAATGGTTGTGTGCTTTTAGAGTTGCACAACAATAAGCTGCTGTCTGTTGCTTCTCAAGGAATAGTAGGAGAAACATCGCTGCTCACCTCTGTACAGTACAGTTTACACAATGTCCAAAGCTCCCTCCAGAGTATTTCCTTACCTAAGCCTCTCCACAACTGCTTATGCTGGGCAACTCAGACATGATTATCATCCCCATGGAAAGACTGAAGTTTCCCAGAATGTAAGTATCTTACTGAGGAATGGAAAAGAAAGCCCTGTGGTCTACCAGGGTCTAAAGGAGTTCGGATCATTTGTTTTCAGCTCCTTTATCTTAATCTTTTCTCTCATTCTCATTTATATGAAATGTACATGCTGCTATGGAAACAGGGTCTGGGTAGCCACCAGTACAGTGTTAAGCTGAAGAGAGAAATAACATGTGCATCTCTTCTTAATGTCCCACTTGAACATTGCCTGGTGAGGGACCAGCTGTGTTCCTGAGACTCTTTTCTTAGAGCTTGAATACGAAGCCGGTGGGCTGCTTTTGTATTAGCATGCTGCTCTCTCTCCTGAGGAAGAAGTACTTGTTGGTACTAGGGCAGTGGTTGCCAGTGGTTAGATTTAGAACACCCCAGGGGAGGGGCAATGGCTTTTCGTTGTCCATCAACCATAGGGACCCTGGACTTATGAAGAAAAGTGTCCATCAGGTTAGGTATCTTTCTGATGGAACACCATGATACCCAAAATGTGTACAGTGATAGCTCTCTCAACTTCTTCAGAGATAAGACAAATTCTTACATTTTTGTCCTCACAGCAGTCTGGGGAAGTTGCTATTGTTATTATGCTCATCCACAGAGAGGAAACTGAGGCACTGTGTGGCAGAAACTAGCTAGATACCCGCCAATCATGTGTCTTCTCCCTAGGTACTCAAGAAGACTACATTTCCCAGACTCCCTTGCAGCTAGTCTGGGGCCATACATTTGGGTCAGCCACAGTGGATTGTGGGCAGAAGTGACATAACTCATTTAAGGCTAAGCTGTACAATTTCCCATGCCATCCTCGTGCCCTCTTTCTTCACTCACAGGCCAGTCAAATGAAGAGAATACAGTAAAGGATTCCAAGGAAGGCTTTGAAGATAGAAAAGCCACCACACAGAAGGAAACTGGATCCCTGGGCTGTGATGTGGGAGAGAGCCACCTTGCTCTCATTGTACTGTAAAGCGAGAAATAGACTTTTATGATGTGAAGTTGGAAGATGTGAACATTTGCTTGCTATTGCAACATTGCCTAGCCTAGCTAAAGTAATACATGGCTTGAGATCACTTATGAGTGGCACATAGGTTATACCATCCTCCTGTAACTCCTGTTATGTAGCCCTTAGGTAGGATCAGGAAATTCTGCCTCCAATTTCTTTGCAGCTCATCACTGCTTCATGGTAAAGTGGCCTGAACACTGGAAGCTGGGGTCATCTGAAGCTCACTCCCTCACATTTATGAAAGTTGATACCGGTTGTTGGCCGGGACTTCGGCTAGAGCTGTTGGCTAGAAAACCTAAACATGGCTTCTCCGTGTGGTCTCCCCACTGCCTCACGTGATTATTAGGTTCCTAAGCAAGCATGCTAAGAGGACCTGGGGGGAGCAGTATCACTTTTCATGATCTAGCCTTGAAAGTCATACAGTGTCACTTCCAATATAGTTGCAAGCCAACCCAGATTCAAGGGAAAGAGCCATAAATCCCACCTCTCAATGGGAGATCTCAGGGTAAAAATATGATCTTCCATACATGGCTAATTGAGATATGCAGTCATAAGAAAATGCCTCCTACAAAGGGTTTGGTCTCATTTCCCTTTTTGTTTACAAAGAAAAAATGTGTCCGTGTGTGTCTCTGGAAATTTTCTGGAAATATTCATAAGACACAGTTAACAAAAATTTCCTCCAAGGAATGAGACTGGAAATCCAATATGGAAGAAAAGCTCACTTTTTATTGCATACCTTTTTACTATTTGAATTGTTTACTATATGCTTGTGTTATTTTCCTAACACTAAATAGAATTTTAAAGTGATGAATGCAGATATTCTGAGATGATTATACACATTTTCCCTTTTTCTCTGTTGAAATCATTATATTTTTGGAGGCCAACCAAATGATGTCAATGAGGAAAAAGGGAATTTTTTGATTTTCAATTGAGAATCTAATTTTCGTTGTGTACTCACTAGATGACAATTTGGCAAAATCAGTATCCCATTTGCACATGCAAGAGATTCTTAATCTCTCTAAACCATTGGTTACCTATCCTAGCTGCACATTGGAATCACCTGGTGAGCTTTATAAAAACAAGATTCCTAGGTTGTACTCCTGACCTACAAAGTCACAAACTCTGAGGTGTGACCCTGATACCATCAGCCCAGCCCTGGGTTTTTGAACTTGGCTTTGGAGAGAAAACAACTGGTACCTCCTGCCACCGTGAAGATCCACACGGTCTTCAGCCCTGCTGTTCCAGGTATGGGCCACAGACCCGCAACATCAGCATCATCTGAGAGCTTGTTAGCAATACAAATGCGCAGGTCCCAAAGCTGCCTATTAGAATCTACATTTTGAAAAGATAACCAGGTGATTCCTGGGCATATAAAAGTTGGAGAAGCACTGACCTAAAGGATATAATCCCAAGAGCCAGGAACAAAACAGACAAAAATCCCCATCTTCATGAAGCTTATTTTCACTTGGGGGAGATAAACAGTAAACAATAATAACAATAATACATATATCATTTCTTTATTTAAATATAATATTAAAACAGGTCATTTTGAAAAGCAACCAGCAACCAGGGGCTTGTTTGCTTTAAATTCTTTTAAAGAGCATGTCAGATGCTGATAAGTTCCAGGGAAGAGGAGAGGGAGTGTGAGGCATAAGTTTGCCTCTTTAGACGGGGGCCAGGGAAAACCCCATTGTAAAGATAGCTTTTGAATAATGGCCTGAAGGAGGGAGGGGGAGCCCTGCAGAAATCCAGTGAATAATATTCCCAGCAGAGGGAACAGCCAGTGCAAAGGACCTTCCAGGCAGGGTGGGCCAGGAGAGGGGACAGAGAAATAACTGGGGCAAAGTGCCTGAACCTGCCTGGCATTGGAAAGACTTTGTCTTCTACCCGGAGTGTGACACCAAGCCTAGGTCAGCTTCTAGGGACAGTGACACGATCTAACTTATGCTTTCAAAGGATTCCTCTGGCTGCTGATGTGAAAATACACTGTGGAGGGCAGCAGTAGAAACAGGGACCCTGGTCACAAAGCTATTGCAATAGATCAGGGGAGAGATGATGGCTCAGAGCAGGATGGCAGCACAGGAGGCCATGAGAACGGGTCACTCACCCATGTCCTGCTCTACACTGGCCATTTGTGACGGCCCCCTCTCCCTACCTCCAGGAGGAAGGGACAAAGCCAGAATTGTCTATGCCTCTTCAAAAGTATCACTTGGGCCACAGGGGGTAAGCTATACAAAGCAATCTGTACTAAATGTGTCTCATTTCCCCATGTTTGCATCAGAGCCCACTGCTTACGAAGGCACTATCTGCGCCATCCACAAAGGTTAATGTGCTGTGTTGTTTCACTGTTCTATATAAAGCACGGTAATGGTCACCAATGGGGGAAATTAGAGTCCCTGCAAAGCACAGAAGTCATAAAAAAACACAGCTTAGCTTCCAGCCAGGTTTGGAAGAAGACCCTGGGTGACTCACACGCAATTTCTCTTTTCACTAAATCAGGAGCTAAATGATTGCCATTTATCTTTATCAGCAAAGATAATTAAGTAGCACAATTCTGGTGGGGAGCCAGCCTCAGAGGGAAGGTAGAGGGAAGGGGAGGGTGAGGAAGCATCTCCGTTAAGTTCTACCTAGCATCACGTGGACCATCTCGCTGCCCACACAAACTCATTAAAATGTTCTTTCCCTCGGGTTCACCCTAGTCCAGGCTCAAAATCTTCCACCCATTGTGGCCCGTCCTGGTAATCACTAGTCTCCACTTCCTTAGGAGCCTGAAGTTGGAGCAATGAGTCAGCAGGAAGAACTCTGCCAGCAAGACCACAGGAGCAGAGAGATGCCAAGGGGCCAGCCGCCACCTTGAAGGAGCAGGAAGGTGCACACCTGAGCCCAGGTGAGGGGGCTGAGGCTGCCCAAGACAAGGGGAAGCATGGATCTCTCTTCATAACTACTTTTATTTTATAAACTCACAGATGCTTACAAATAGACCAATTCCACTCATTTATTTACCTACTGATAAGGAAAGTGAAGCCCAGAAACTGGAGTGATTTTTCTCAAGGCTGCACAACTAACTGGTTCCAGACCAGTAACAAACACAGAGCCCCTTGTCTCACGACACTGAGTTGAGCTCTTGTGTCTTAGTAGTTCAAGACTAGCTTCTTTAGGGGCTAATTATGGGCTCTCTACTACATCATTTGCTAAAATTAGTGCTTCCCTGGGGAACCCCAAATACTAATTCCAATATCTAATGTTAATACCCTGATGTGGATGAGGACGTACTACTCCAAAATATGGCACCTTGGCAGTTGACAAAACAGCAGAAGCAGGAAGGGTCTCTAACCTTTTCCCACCACCCTCTCTTGAAGGCAGGCATAAAAGAATTCTCTGACCTATCTTTAAAGTAGGTCATAAGACCCTAATTCCAGAGCAGCCCTCCCCATACCCTAAAGAAAAGCAAAGAGATGCCAAGAAGAATCTGAACAAACAGGCTTTGCTAAGTTCCTCCCAGTGTGTTACCACCAGATCGTACCCTCTTTGTCGAATCACACCGCTGCATGACTGTCCATTCTTCACCAAACCTAATCATAAAAGACACAGATACCCCTATTTCTTTGGGTCTTCATTTATGAAGCCTCCTGTGACACATAAAACTTACAGTAAATAGATTTATATGCCTTTCTCTTGTCAATCTTTTGTTTTAGTGATCTCAGTGATGAGCCTTGTAAGAGGTGAGGAAAAAATATTGCTTTCCTCCCCTACAACCCTCACTTTTCATCAAGAGCTACTACGATCTGGATATATCATGTCTAGATTCCCACCCCTTTTCTCTGGCACAGCCTTCTCCTCCCACCCTCAGAACAAGCGGGGTTTGTCTTCTGCTCAGCTTACTTTACTTTTGGCTATTGGCTTGCTGGTACCTATGATTCTTGCTGTTTCTTCTCTCTGTTTTCAAGTTTTGCCTGGTGAGAGTAGTGTGAAGAGAGATGGGAGGAGGGGCTATGGTCTCTCATAAATAAATAAATGCATCATTTGTCCCCACTGCTTTGACAAAGACTCTTTCCTTAGCCACACCTTAGGCAGGCTCCTCTGAGCCCTCTTCTCAACTAGGCCTACCCTCAGCCAGGCCCATCTCAGGTGACAGAAACCTCCTTCCTTCCAGGTTGCTCAGGTCAAAAACCCAGGAGTCAGCCTTGACCCCATAATCAATGCCGAGAAGTCATGCGGGATCTATCTTCAAAACACTTGCAGAAAGCTATGGAAACAACCTAAGTGTCTGTTAACAGATGAATGAATAAAGAAACTATGATGTATATATAGAATTAAATATTATTCAGCCTTATATATTCATTATATTCATAGCTTATTGTCTATCTGCCCCCATGAGAATACATGTTCCAGGAAAGCAAGGATCTTTGCCTAGTTTTCTCACTGATTTATCATGAGCATCTCTGAGCTGGGCATGGCGTAGGTGCTTAATGAATATTTGGTAAATGAGTTGATGTTTTCAATATTATTCATTTGCATGTTTGTGGATATTTCTCTGGAAGATACACCTATAAGTGAAATTTCTGGGTCAAAGATGCACACACTTAAAATTTCAATAGACACTACCAAATTGTACTCCAAAAAGGTGTAACCAACGTGCATTTCCAACATCAACTCATGGGAATCTTTGTTTCCCCACCTTGAATATTAATTGATAAAAACTCTTATGTTGTTTTAATATGTTTCCCACAAATATGCTGTGAGGTTGAGGGTTTAGTCTTATATTTATTGGGCATTTATATTTCCTCTTGTTTCAATTTATTATCTTTTAGTATTGTAACAGGTTACACTTTTTTTTGAGATCATATTTTGTCAGGAAAAAATTGTCCAAGGCACGGAAATGGGCAGAAGAGACCCATGGGTGTTCTCTCAGTAGAGTGCTGGACACTGCGAGGAGGGGACCTTCTGGAATGATCTGATTCTTTAGGGGCCTGTGCCTTTGATTGACTTTCCATTGATTAGTGTATCTTACATGCCAGCAGGGGCAGCAGCTAAAGTGAAGACAACTGGTAGCAGTATAAATGGTCCCTGCCCTGAACAATGCAAATGAATTTTGTCCCAAAGAGAATATAACTCAAATTCTGATTTGAATCTCTTCTAACAACTGACTGGCTCCTTCAATAATTAATGAGCTAAATAAAATCTTTGACACCTGTTCACTTTATATTTGCATTAAAGTCATGTAGCGAACTTCCAGGAAATCATACCTTGGCAGGCTTTCCCCTTATCAGCCTAAGGAAGTCAGCTGCCCTTGGAGTTGGGGACCAGTGAAGGGTTTTAGAATCATCTGCTGGAATAATACCAAGAATTAATATTCAGTTTCTGACCGTCAAAGTAGGGTTTGAATTCACAGCAAGATAACGGGCTCTAAATCCAGGCTTGCTGGAAAGAGGATGGGATTTTCTGAATTTATCTCCCTCCTTTAACATATCAAGAGCTAGAGGACTTAAGGGAAGTCCAGGCAGACAGGGAGGAGAACAGGGGAGAGTCCCCTAGCTAGTGAAGAGAGGTCTGTGTCCTAGTTCAATTGCTCTGGGTTAAAGGAGTAGAGACATGTGCATACATTGAGGAGAAAGCAAAAAGCAGCGAAACCTCATGTGCACTTCTTGTGCAGACAGTGGAAGGAGATGGCCTCACACTCACCCCTCCAGTCAACCCAGGGTGTCTGGCGGCCGGGCAGAAAAAGGGAAGCCTTGCGTTAAACTCTCCCATAGCAGCCTCAGGCTCCCACGTCGTGCTGACAGATTTAGAAAATAAAAATACGGGATGCCCAATTAGAATTTTTAAAAAACAGTGAATGATTTTTTTAGTGTTACTATGCCCCCTGTAATATTCGACACATGCAATATTTGGAACTGAGAAAATACTGTTATCTGAGGAAGGCAAGTCCTTTTAATTATCAGGCCCAGAGAGATATTAAAGTGAGACAGCAATCATGTCCTACGCCCTTCCGCTGAGCTGTGTTCATCTCTTGAAACTGCTTGCCATTGCCACAGGTAGCTAGAAATTAACCTAATACTGCCACACAGGACACGATAACCCACCACACCGCATACCTTAACAATATACAGTCAATCACTAACCAATGTTATTTCTGTAAACCAATGAGAATTCCTGAAAAACCCACTCCCTGCCCGCCTTTTTTTGCCTTCAAAGATCCACTTGAGGCTGGTCCGAAGAGAGTGAGTTACTTCACGTGACTCTTCACAGTCAGTTACAGATTGAACTCCTTGTTCTACTACCTCCCCCCCTTCTCACTACTGCACTTGACTCATAAAAATAAATAAACAAACAAACAAACAAACAAATAATCCACTTGTACCTGCTGCTAATCTGAGGATACATTAGGGCGACTTGAACCTATGCGCCGGGGTTGCAGTCCTCAACCTGACCCAGATAAACTCTCTACTTATATTAATTTTGCCTCAGCTTCTGCATTTTAGGACAACATATTATACTTATATGTACTTCTTACTGTACTAAAATACTATTTGCTGTTTATCTGAAATTCTAATTAACTGGGCATCCTGTATTTTATCTGGCACCCCTACACGTGGCACTGATGGAACCCAGAGCTCCCTGCCACCCTGAGAGGGCACAGAGGTACCTGGGTGGCGAGACAGGAGCATACCAAATGGCCACTGTGAGGAGGGGAAGCAGCTCACAGGTGAGGGCAGGATAGGCCACAGGGCCTGGGAGACACCGTGGACCTCCAGCGAGGCCACGTGAGGGCAGCAGTGGGGCTGGGCCACCCGGAAAGGGCCACAGGCATCGACCAAGCTGGCAGAGAGATCAGACCCAAGCTGGACCTCAGGTGCAGGTGCCAACAGAAATGCAACAGCTGGGCCTGGGACCAGTGTACCTGGGCAGTCACTAATCCACAAGCTGCGGTGAACCCGAGGGAAGATCCAGAAGACAAGACATGAATCCTCTCCCTGTCCTTACCACCACAAGGCCACACAAGCCTCACACACACACCCTGCTGCACCTTAGGGAGGGACAAAAGTCAGAAAGTCTGGGCATTTTATCCAAATGAGATCAGCATCCACCTAGAGAAACTTTTTAATGTACTGGCTCATATTAAGCTTACTAGAGTGGAAAAACTCATGGAAGCCTTGTAGAGGGGATACAATCAAGCATAATGTCAACAGAAAAGAACCCAAACTCTGCAAAATAATTTAAAGAGGTTTATTCTGACCTGAACATGTGCTGCCAGGGCCTGGAGAGCCACGCACAAGAAGCCTTGAGCAAGTGGTCTTGCCATGGTTGGGTTACAGTTTGGTTTTATATATATCAGGGAGACAAGAATTACATGTAAAGTCATAAATTCATACATGGAAGGTGTACATTGGTTTGGCTCCAAAAGGCAGGACATTTCAAATCAGAGGCTTACAGGTTATAGGTAAGTTTAAAGATTCTTTGATTTGTAATTGGTTAAAGAAATAAAGCTTTTTCTAAAGGCTTGGAATGTTTTAAGCTAAAATAAGGAAGTCTGTGAATCAGAGACAAGCCACTGGACATATACAGAGACTCAAGTGATCTGTTAAGTAAATTGATGACCTGCAGGTGTGGTTTAACCTTTGCCTGACATGGCCTTAGGCTTGTGAATGACTTTGTATCTTACTGTTACAAAGAATAACTCCAAAAGGTACAGGGCATGACTAGGCATGTCTGATCTCTCTTCTCCTCAATTAAAGGAACTCAGATTTAAGATTTTTATTGCTGGGTTTCCCTTGGCCAAGACGGATCCATTCAGTCGGCTCGTGGGGGGCCTTAAGATTTTATTTTAGTCTGCAGTAGAGAAATACACTATAAAATATTGTATTTGTACTTCAGAGTATATAATAATTTTGTAATTCAGCTATATTCATTTTTATAATCATTTAACTCCCAAATGTTGCAAATATTTTCTGGTTGGGTATGTGTTTATAATATATGGTTTTATACCACCATGTGCCATACACAAGCTTTCATTGTGATGTTACAACTTACAGTTACAATTTGTACATTTGGCTTTTAATTTGTTGTATGTAGTAGCTTCATGATATATTTTAATATTTAATAAGACAAAAACTCTTTAATGCTCTTCTTAAAAAGAAATTGTCCAACTCATTCTATACTTTTTTAAATATCCCACCTGTATTTTATGGATTAATTTAGTGAGAATTTAGAAACATACAATATAGAAACATAGTATAGCTCTTCGCTTAGATTTCTACCGGTGACATTTAATAAGGATTTATAATTTTTTTCATGTAGATCTTGCACGTTTGTTGTTACATTTATTAGGTATTTTATAGTTTTGTGTCTATTGAATCCTATTTTGTATTACATTTTCTAATTTATTTTTGCTGATGTTTGAAAAATCTTTTGATTTTTTTTATGTTGATCTTATATCAGACTCCTTTACAGAAATCTAAATGCTAATAATTTGTCACTTGATTTTCTTAGGTTTTCTAAATAATCATATCATCTCCAACTATCTCATTTTCACCTTTCATTGCACTGGTCTCTAGTATAATGTTGAATAGCAGTGGTCGTTGTGCTGTCTTGTTTCCAGATTTGATGGAAATGCTTTAGTGTTTGGTAGATGCTTTTATCAAGATGTTACCTTGGATGTGTCAGTAGTTTGTCGACCTCTAACATCAGTAGCTACGTGGTACCTGCCCTGACTTTCTTTCCTAAGTACCCATGCTTCCTGCTCCTACCTGGGGGGAAAAATGCCTCTACTTGCTGCTGCTTGACACACATAGGTGGCAACCAACCTGGCTGCTCCAGTGGTACATTAATCACCTGGACAGGTGAACCCAAGAAGCCCCTCTTACTCTCCACATCCTCAACCTTGAGCTTGGAGCTCTCCTATGACACCCTAGGCTGCTCCCACCTTATAAAGAACTCAGCTGCACATGTTTTGATTGGTGAACTCCACTTTCAACCCGATTCCATCTCCCTTCTAGCTTTCATGCCTTCATCATAATTTCAGATCCAAGAAAGGTAAGACATCCAATTTTCCAGAGCTGTACAGGATGTGTTTTATGTCTTTCCTACAATTTCTAGAGATCTAGTGCAGAAGGGAGTATGATTCACAGATGTGCTCATGCTGGTGCCTTTATCCAACCCCCTGCCTCTCCGGCATAAGTCCTTTTCATCCCTTCATCAAAGGCTCTCGCCACCCCGAGGAGGGGCTCTTCATCTCCTCGGCACATTACCAAGAACGACTGGTGCTGAACAACTTCTCTGACTCCTCTGGGATCTCGGGGATGGAAAAGGCTGTCAGGACCCCTTGACTCATCACAGAAGCTAATTATGGGGGGACCATTATTTATGTTGCTGCTGTAAATTTGTCCTCAAAGTCACCTTTTCAATAACCATAGTTCCAGAGGGAGCATAAAAAAGAAATAGAGAAGATTTCATGCTGATGTCTGTAGTCACAAATGTCCATTTTAGACACTCAAGCTGAGATCTGAGCTTGACTATGACCTTACAAAAAGACTTCGAAACATTGCTGGTACTAAAATTGCCTAAGAAAAATGCCCCATAGGTCTTTCAGCAGTTAACTGTTACCCAAAAAAGGACAATACTAATATTTCTGGTTACTTAGAATTACTTTTGATCTTCAAAATCCATATTTACATCTTGCCTGCCTTCTTTGATGCCCATGTGGTATTTGATAGTTCCTCTGGCCTGGGTTGCATTGCCTACTTTTGAGACCAATTATTAGAAACCATTTCAGTCCTATTGACTTCCCTCTCCAAGGAGCCACTCAGGGGAGTTGAGAAAAGAGAGTTAAATTACATTTACTCACATGTACTACAATTATTGGCCTCAGAAGTACAGATGAATGGATTTCTAAGACCTGAAAGCCCTCTCTAATTTGCTTTAATTGGAATCATCCCTTTGCTCACTTTAAATTTTCAAACTTGACTATGTGAACAGTTTCAGAAACAATATGGCTATGGAGGGTGCTGGGTTCAAGGGTGGGGTTGTCAGCTTGTTGGAGAACTGAGTCATGACTAGAAAAAGACTTTCAACCCCCTGGAGTGGAGAGCCTGAAATTCATCTCCAACACATTGAGGAAAGGAGGCGTTAGGTTCCAACTGATATGACCAGGACTTTGCTGCCACCTACCCTCCATCCCTAGATCTGGCCCTGTCTCCAAATGCCACACAGCAGCCATGCGCCCTCTTCCATCCACAGAGCTACCAAACAGTGCAAAGCTGATTCTCATGGCATGTCCCCGCATCTCCCAATTGATATTACAGAAAGCTGAAGATACCATAACACTCAAAGGAGAGTGGTGGCCCAGAGTGGGCAAGGGACTTGTGGGACATCATGGAGCGAGCCAGCAGAAACTTGTTTACATCTGGATGAGTAGACCCATAGAGCCCCTGAATGGCAAAGAACTGAAGCTCGGGGTCCAAAGAGAAGTGATTCAAATTTGCCTAATGTCGTACTACCCAGCCATAAAAATATATATACATGGTGAACCGATACCTCTTGTACTAACCTGGATGGAATTGGAGACCATTCTTTTAAGTGAAGCACCACAAGAATGGAAACACAAATACCACATGTACTCATCATTAAATTGGAACTAATCGATCAACATTTATATGCACCTATGGAAAGAACATTCATTGGAAACCAAGTAGGTGGGAGGGGGGAGGAAGTGATGGGTAAATTCACACCTAATGGGTACAATGCACACTATCTGGGGGATGGGAACACATAACTTTAACTCAAACTGTACAAAAGCAATTTATGTAACCAAAATGTTTGTACCCTGTAATATTCTGATATAAAAATTTGCCTAATGTTAAAGGAGAATGTCTAGATGCAAAATACCAAAGTGTCTGGTTTTAATCCCCTTGTCTTAGGTTGGGCTCCTCCAGAAACAGACCCTGAACTGAGCATCTGAATCTAAGCGGTGTATTTGGAAGGTGACCCCAGGAAGCACCCTGAGAGGAGGGTGGAAGTGAGGCGGGGAAGGGAAGGCAGCCAGTGACAATGCAGGCGTAAGCAGGTTACCACGGTGGGCCACTAAAGGTCAGTCATGCAGGGGACTGTGGGAGACACAGCTCAGAGTTGTCCCCCCCCCTTGGTTCAGGGGTGAGGAAGTGGGGGTACTTATCCATCAGATACCACTGTCATCGGGGACCTTAACTTCCCGCAGACCCGGCTTTGACGAGCACTCCAGAGAGCGCCCTCGGGTGGCGAGCGGAGGTACTTGCGGTAGGACAGCCTCAGAGCGCACTGAAGGGCGAGCGTGGTGCAGGTGGGCAGGGCACCCACCGCATCTGCAGCACTGCTCTCCCCCCTTGTGACAGTTGGGCTCCTGAACCTCTTGGCGATATATCTACCTTCGTCTCTCCACTTGCGTGGTTACAGCTCAACGCCATTTCCTGGACACTGCCTGGTGTCTGAGCAGGGACTGGCTCAGGCTAGGTCCACTTGCCGTTCCACAGCCTCCCAGTCCCTCAGTCACTGGGATTTCCACATTCCATCCTCCAGCGCTTCTCTCACTCTGCCAACTCCTGGAGGAACAAGTTTTACAAAGCAACGCTTTGGACGTGCCCCTCCCTATTCCAAAACGTCGCATGGTGTCCCATTCTCTGCAGAGCAACATCCAGCCCTCTGAGCCTCCAGGGTCTCTACGATCCACACCCAGCCTGGTTTCCCAGTCCAGGGATCCAGCCAATCAGCCACTAAGACAGAGATGACTGTGTCATGTGTCACCAACACCTTTGCTTACACTGCTTCCCCCCGCCCCGCTCCTTTGTCCCTACATCCACCCAGTAACAATCTCTCATTGAGGGAACAAGTCGAGCGTTGCCTGCTCCAGGAGAGCTTCCCACATCAGTCCAGCCCCCGGGCCCCTCTCTCTTGAGTCAGAGACAGGCCTTATCAGCACCGTCCACGAGGACTGTGGAGGCACCACTCTGTGCTGAAGCATATCATTTTATATACGCTTTCTTATCCCATTGAGGGCATGGCAGTGTCTCACCATTCCCTGTGCCTACCCAAGCTCCCAGCAGTGGGAGGGCAGATACCTGCATTTTTGTTGAGAAAGATGAGATTCTCCAGAAACACATGCATGGCAGACACTCAGCTCTTACACACTTTACTACTCCCTTGTCCTGGTTAGCGCCTGCAACATAGTGGGCACTCGATAATCAAATGCTTAGTAAATTAACCAATTTCTCATTCAGCCACTGCCCTTGGCATTGATGGCCTCTTAAGTTAAATTGTTACTAGGTCCCCACTTGATAGTCTCAAAGTTTTATTCACATTTTTGTGTTTTTATTTGGACCTCTCTACTTTGATCGAAAGTCACTATATGCCCCCAAACCTGCTTTATAAAAGAAAAATTCTGTAATTTTGTTATTTTTCCTTCAATAGAAAAAAATAACCTTTGAAGGGAGAAAACTAATATGGTGGCTTTTTTATTTTCTTCCTTGTTTGGAAGTAAAAGTATTGATGTTTGATACACAGAGGACCTGGCATCCACGGTTGCCATGGTACCTGTCCTGTGAGGGGCCTGAGATTCTCCCATAATGCAATTCTCTGCAGACTCACATGGCCTGGGCAGATGAAGCCACATAAGTGACACCCTTTGCTGCTCATCTCTGTTTCCTCTAAACATAGCCAAGGGCTCAAGAAAATGTGGTCCAGCATGGTCTCAGATCACATCTCATGGCCCATCTTACATCTATAAATCAAGGAGTGTGACCCCCAGAACAGCAGTTCCGTACATTACAACATGGTGCAAAATAACAGAAATGGACTCAGACAGCATAAGTGACATAGAAGGCTCATCACCAGGATCCAGGGAGCCCTGAGCGAGAATGGCAGTCAGGACCCGGGAAGGGCTGAAACGGACCCTGGAGAGCCCTGGAACGACAGGAGTCTCTCTTCATCCCCGGGACCTGCTTCTCTCCCTGCACATCAGCTGTCCCCTCTGCTTTGAGCCTTCTCGCTTTCCCAACTTCCCTGCCACCCTCAGAGACAGAGACTGCAGTCTGGGTTCAACGTCCACCCCCTGCCCCACATATATACACCCCCCACAATCTGATCAATTGTGCCCTGAGAGGAGGGATTTTATTGTGCAGATATGGCTATTACAGCTGACACCTGTGGACGAGGGAAGGTAGTTTAAGGAATTCACTGTGAGCTGTAAACACACCCTCAAGATGTATCTACAATAGACCTCCTGCAAAGGAATTCCTAAGGGGCAGCTTTAGGGCAAAGAACATTAGGATATGAGAAAGCATACCCCAAATCCTCCAGCACTAGAGGAAAAACCCATTACACAAGTCCATTTGTAAGAGAAAAGCAATCCACACTGAATTATTTGCTGCGAGTGGGAAATGCTGGTAGATAGAATCTCTCCTAATAGTTTCTATCCAGAGTTGCATATTGTTGGGTGACTATTTTCCCTTGTGTTGTGACAAATATATTTTCTACTTATCTTTGAATAATGATACCTGTGGGGTAAGGCAGCCCAAAAGCAGGTGGGAAATTACCAAACTTGCATGGGTAATCTCAAAGCAACCCTCCCATCCAGCTGTTGCAGGACAGGTTTGTGTTTTTTCCTCTGTCACCCTAAGTTTCCTGGACCCTGACACATCTCGGGGCTAGAAGAGTAGTTGAGAGCTTTGGACATATAAGCCCAGGCAGAGAAAGACACAATTGATCTTTCATTGTAGATCTCCCAGTTATCAATTGCTGCTTAGTAAAACACCCCAAAACAGTGGTTTAAAACAACTGCATCAGTTATTTTGCTCACAAATCTGCAGTGTGGGCAGGATGAGGTGGGACAGCTCATCTCTGCTCTATGTGGGGTCGGGGTGGGCAGCTCACTGAGGGCAGAGGATCCAGTGTAATATGTTCCCAGGTGGGGCTGCCTGTAAGCTGGGAGCTCAGCCAGGCTGTGGCCGGAGACCTTGGCCTCTCCCTCACCACTTGGGCTTCCCCACAGCATGGCCGCTGGATTCCTATAGGGGGCATCCCAAGAGACGGGGAGAAGAATCTACCTGGACCTGGAACCTGGCACTATGCCATCTCAGCTGTTCTTTTGGTTGAGTAGTCATAGAACCAAGTTCAAGGGAAGGGAACATAGGCCTACCTGCAGTGGGAGGAGTATCAGAGAATTTGGAGACCTTGTTTGAAAACTACCACACCTACATGTAGGAGAGGTACGTGTAAGAAATTAATGTCCTCTGGGGATCCACAGGCCCCCACGCCCAGCCCAGCCCCCTTCCAGCACCAGGGGCAGCTGCATGGTGGACACTCCCACTGAAGGCTCAGGGAGGCTTCTGGGCAGGACAGATCCGAGGGGTGAAAGTTCAAGGGTCATGCAAAGGGGTCTGTCAGCCATCCATGAGTGGGTAGCCTAAAGCAGAGGGTGGCAAGGGTCCAGGACTAAGGTGTCATACCGCTTATAGGAGCTGGGACAAATGGAAGAGCAGAGAAGCCACATCACCAGCCCAGAGCCAACTGTGTATGGCTTAGATCAGGGATCAGCAAACTTTTCCTGTAAAAAGACATATAGCAAATATTTTGGACTTTGCAGGCCACTTATGGTCTCTGTTTACATATTCTTATTTTTTATTTTTTTTAAATCCTTTAACAATGTAAAAAGTCATTCATTCTTAGCCATGGCCCACACGAAACATGCCACTGGCAAGATTTAGCCCCCAAGGGCTGGTTGGCCGACCTCTGGGTTAGTCTCTTTTTATTCGAGGTTTGCTCAGTGGCCCAGCAGCACCTGGCAGCTTGTTACAATGCAGAGAGTCTCTGGCCCACCCCAGACGTAGCCAGTCAATTAAAGCCCGGGAATCCTTGTCTAGACCACGCCCCCACGTGCTAGGCTAAGGACCACTTGGACCTTCTTCCGGATTCTGCGAGAGTATCTGGTGTGGGCCGGGAGCTCCCTTGGTATGGGCTGCGCTCTGCTGCCTTCCACTGTTGGAAGCACACCAGGGTCACACAGACAAGCACCAGCACGGAGATTATCCTTCTCCTAAACATTATGGTAAAACTGGATTCGCCTGGGGCTTAAAACGGTATCTGGTTGGCCTCTCCCAAGGCTCCAGCAAAACATGTATAAATGTACAGAAGATATATTTCTGCAAATTCTTTAGTAGCCCTCCCACAGGAGGGGTGTACCTCCCCTCCCCTTAAACCTGGGCTCCCTCAGGGACCCACTTGTTAATGGAACGCAGCGGAAGAAAGGCCGTGAAACTGCCAAGGCCAAGTCAGAAAAGGCCCTGTGGCTCCCACCTGGTCCTCTGAGATGTTCACAGCATCAACCCCAGGACCACCAACACCAAGCCGAAGAGGCCACCTGTGGGCGCTCTGACTGACAACCAGCTCAGCTTCCCAAGTGACAACCACATGAGGAAGCTACCTTAGACTCCAGCCCAGCAAAGCCCCCAAATATCTGCAACCCGCACTGACACTTGTCTGTGAGACCCAAAGATCAGCTCAGCCAAGCCCTTCCTGAGCTCCTGATCCACAGAACCTTAAGAAAGATAAAGTCATTGTTTTAAATCTCTACACTTTGGTGTTATTTATTACATAGCAAAAGGAACTGCAGCGATCATCAAAAATGGAGAACGTAGCCAGAAACTATCTCACTAACTCTCGTACTGAGAGGCCTGGGTTTTACAGTTCCATCAGGGAAGCTGCACACACGAGGGGAGACGCGCCTGCAAACACCTCCCGGGTGCTGCAGAGTCTGTCTAGCGTTTGGCACATCAGCTCTGAGACAGACTGCCTGTAAGCAGACCCCAGCTTCACTCTTTGCCAGCTGTGCAGCCTTGCACACACAGCACAACCTCTCTGTGCCTGTCCATCGGAACGGCGCCTAACTCATTGTGAGTGCTCAGGAAATGTTGGCTGTCATCTTCATCATCCTCCTCACCATCATTATCCCTGGGCTGTCGCTTCAAGGAGTGCGATTCAGTGGGTGGGGCACAGGGATCATATTTCTGAAAGTTCTTGAGGTCATTCTTGGGCACAGTTTGAGAGCTGGTCATTCATGCCACCCAGATAACCAGGCAGCCAGAGCCCCACTCTACGAGTATTTGTTGAGTGCTTGCTGTGGGCCAGGCAGGGTAAGCCTGGGGCACCCCGGGCTGGTGGGCCATTCAATACTCCTTGAAACCACCACTGGTAAAATGTGTGTCCAACATGCATTTACTGGGAGAGGGGAGCCTGGCAGCCTGGGCCTGGCTGGTGTCATTGTGCCGGGCACTGGGCTAGGTCCTGGGCATGCAGAAGTGAGCAGTCAACCCCCTCCCAGGACCCTCAAGGGGCTTGGTTTCCTCTTACCCTAAAAGAGGACAGCCCTTCCCTTCAGTTCTCCACCACCACCTCTGCTGTCCACGGAACGGCTGTGGAAGGGAAGACAGGGAAGGGACATGGGGTCCTCTGGGGTGTTGGAGGAAGGGGAAGTGTCCTCTGTGCTACATGTCCATGGAGAAAATGGCTGTGGAGAGGCAGAGCGGTCACACTCCGGAAGCCACAAGCCTTGGCCTCCAGCTAGACTGTGAGCAAGAGGCAGCGTGGTGACCATAGTTCATGATAACATAGTGTACATTTCCCATTTGCCAAAAGAGTAGATTGAAATACTCTCACCACAAAAAAATGCTAAGTAAGTGGTGATGGATACGCTAATTAGCTTGATTTAATCATCCCACTACATATACGTATATCAAAATATCATAAATACATATTAATATTATTTGTCAACTAAAACTTTTTCTAAAAAGAGAGGTAATGGGCCTTTATTCCAATGAAAGGAGATTTCTCTTCTTGGCCTAAAGATAAAGCGACCAGCCAGCGCTGAGGAAAGCTTCCAGAATGTGAGACTTTGAGTTTTAAAACCAGGGAAGTCCCAGACAAACCAGGATGAGGTGGTCACCCTGCCTGAGGAATTCTCACGGGCGATTGGTGCTATCAGCTGGAGGGAGGGAGGAAAGATGACTCTGCTGAGGTGACACAGCTCTGTCCCCACTGGGCAGAGGCCCCCACAAACCACAGCCAGGACGAGCATGTTGCTTATCTCACACGCAGCCTCTTCAAGAGGAGAGCCTGTGCCCACCCCGAGCTGAGCGTGAACCAGCTGGGCAGGGTCCCTCGGGTTTGCGTGTGGGTGAGCTGCCGACCCGCCCCCCAGCTGCTGCAGGGGCCCGGCAGTGGCCAGACCTCCTCCTGCCACCGCCCCGCAAGCCCAGCTCAAAGAAAAGGGATAAACATTCCAGCCTGGCCACTCAGCAATGTTAATTAAGATAAGCCTACTTATAAATATTCAACCTGTCCAAAAAGTTCCATAAGCTCCTGTTTGCTTATGGAGTGAGTGGCTTAATTGCAGAGTCTGAGACTCGAGTGCCTGTTGGTGACTCAGGCTGCTGTAAATACCATTAGCCTCGAGAAAAAGGTTGCACCCCTGGCTGCCAGAAGAGAATTCGCAAATCTGATGGGGTAAACAGCCATACATCCTTCCATGCACGAAAAGAAGTAGTGGCCAATGAAAATTTCCATCTTTGCCGCTTGCTAGGTCTGGAGGCCTAGAGGGTGAGCCCAACTCCACCATGAAGACACCAAATTCCAAGGAGGCTTTTGGTCCTCATCAGCCTCAGTTTCCCCCATCTGCAAAATGGGCCACGGACTGAGCTCTTTCGGAGGTCCTTTTAGCTCTGAGGGAATGCTCCATCCCTGAGGATGGGTGAAGATGAGCACGTGGCAATGGCCAGTGGTGTGGGCACAGGCTGGACACAGCTATGGGGCAAGATGTGGGGATTCTGGTCACAGGACATGCACTATGAGCCCACAATGTGAAGTTGTCACTAAAGAAGTTTCGGTGAAGCCTGCACTTGAATTCTGAGGCAACCACCTGCACAGACCCTCTTTGGACTCCTCCCAGATGACCTCAGATCCTTCTCACTGTTTGTCATGGCCTGAAAGTGTCCCCCTAAAATTCACAGGTTGAAGCCCTAACCCCCAGTGGGACTGTGTTTGGAGATGGGGCCTTTAAAGAAGTAATTACGGTTAAATGAGGTGTCAGGGTGGGCCCTAATCCAATCTGACTGATGTCCTTATAAGAGGAAGAGATCCCAAGGCTGTGAGGCACAGAGGAAAGCCAGTGAGGATGTTACTTGGGAAGGTAGCCACCTGCAAGCCAAGGCGAGAGCCCTCACCACAGACCAACCTGCTAGCACCTTGACTTTGGACCTTCAGCCTCTAGAACTATAAGAAATAAACGTCTGCTATTTAAACCACCCAGTCTGGGGCATTTTGTTATAGTACAAGCAACCAGACTAACATGCCATTTCTGGGTGCCCAGCCCCCTGCTTCCGTGCACTGCACTTCTATCACTCACACCTACAACCTACGTTAATGCCCTTGTACTGCTGGAACCACTACCCAGAACAGAGAAAGTGAGAAGTGCCTTGGAGCTTATGCGCCTGCCCTCCCCTGATGCAGGGTTTGAAAGCCCCACTCCCCAGCCCTGAGGTGGAACAAACTCTTGGTGCAATCCACACTCCAGAACCACCCATTCCGTCAGGCTGAGACTGGAACTTCACCAGAAATTACACCCTTGCTTGCTGCTGCTTCTCCCCCTTGCTCGCATTCCTCCCTTTTCAACTTCTCCCCAGAGTTCTGCCTTAATAAAATGCATGCACACATATTGTCATTGTAGGGACTGCTTTCAGGGAACCCCACCCAAGACACTGGCTCAAAGAATGTGTGCACCCCAACATCGTAGCTTCAAGCCAACTCCATTCATCACTTGCTCCTAAAGGGAGATGTGAGGGGCCACTCTGTGGGCTGCAGTCAGCTCAGACCCCTCCATCTGGCACACACGTGTTCTCAACCATATCTCCAATTGACTGTGTGATTGGATCCAGCCCCAGACCAGCTCCTTACAGCTGAGCAAGGGTATACCTTGCTCCAGTTACCCTTCAAGTTCCCTCCTGAGGATCAGCAGGTTTCATCCTCGCCTGCTCAGTCTCTACCTCAGGGCTGAGCTCACTCTTGGGAGCCATGATTCCTGAGGGACCAGAACAGGGAGGGAACACAAAGCTTCACAAGGAATCTTAGTTTAGATCCTCCCAGAGGCAAACTCAGGAAAAAGGCTCAGGGACTGTAGTAGATCACTCAGGAGGTGATCCCAGGAACTCATGAGTGGGGTGATGCAGGGATGTGAAGGAAGCCAATAAGAGTACGACACTCTTGAGCAGGTCACTGCTGTGGGCACCTGCGGCTCCATCCTGCTGGGGCCGTCCAAGAAAGGGTGTACAGCACACTGGGCAAGGTTGCTGAGGAATTTCTACAGAAACTCCTGTGTAGTACAGGGATCAGTGACTAGTTGGGGGCTGCTTTCAGGGGATGTCCTGACACTTCTGATGGACAGAGGGTGGCAGAGCATGTGACAGTGGCCATGCAGAGCCCTCGAGTGCTGCGTTTGGAAGCAAGGCTGAAATGTAAGGGCTGAGGGAACGTGGGCAAGGCCCAGGCGGGTTTGCAACACAAGAGATGGCTTTAGGAACTGACATGGTTAAGCCACAAAGAGAGAAGGCTCGTAGGGTAGGTGAAGAGGTGTGACCTAGAGTCAGGAAATTCTAACTTGAGTTTTACTTACTAACATCGTGAGACAGACAAGCTGTTCCCCTCTCTTAGCCTCAGTTTTCTCATCTGTAAAGTGGGAGTTAAAAGTAACCACCTCAAGGTGAAAGTTTGAGAGATAATGGGATATTTGCCTAGTCTCAAAGTGTCTTCTCACAAGGTACTTATAAATTACAAAGGGAAAAATAGTGACTTTACAGTGGGAAAACCAGACAGATACCACCTTAAGCAAGGGATCAAAGCCATCACCTTCGTAATGGGACATCAACACTTGGGCTTCCTCCTGTGACACCCCAAGAAGACACAAGATGCTTCTGTACATTCCTGCCAAGAATGCATGACCTGCACCTAACCATAGGGAGACATCAGACAAACTCAAATGGAGAGA
>CM052436.1:174507845-174533118 GCA_028533085.1 Varecia variegata
TGACTTTACAGTGGGAAAACCAGACAGATACCACCTTAAGCAAGGGATCAAAGCCATCACCTTCGTAATGGGACATCAACACTTGGGCTTCCTCCTGTGACACCCCAAGAAGACACAAGATGCTTCTGTACATTCCTGCCAAGAATGCATGACCTGCACCTAACCATAGGGAGACATCAGACAAACTCAAATGGAGAGATGTTCTGCAACACAATGGGCCTGCACTCTTCAAAAATATCAAGGCGATGAAAGATAAAGAAAGTCTGAAACACTCTTCCCGATGGTCGGAGACTAAGGGACAGGACAACTGAACGCAATGCATGAGCCAGGATTTTAGTTTGTTTGTTGGTGTATTTATTTAGTTATTGCTATAAAGGACCAACATCTAAATAATGTCTAGGGATTACATAATACTATTCTATAAATGTTTAATTTCTTGACTTTTATAATTGTGCAGTGGTTATGTAAGGGGATTTTTGTTTGGAGGAAAAACACCCTGAAGAATAAAGGGGCGCAGGGGGATTGTCTCAGTCTGTTTGGGTTGCTACAACAGACAATCATGGACTAAGTGACTTATAAACAACAGAAATTTATTTCTCATAGTCCTGGAGGCTGGAAGTCCAAGGTCAAGCTGCTGGCAGATTCAGTGTCTGGTGCTGTTTTCCTGGTTTACAGACGGTGCCTTCTTGCTGTGTCCTCACATGGTAGAAGGGGCAAGAGCTCTCAGGGGCCTCTTTTACAAGGGCACTAATCCCATTCAGGAGGGCTCCACCCTCTGATGTAATCACTTACCAAAGGTGCCACCTCCTAACACCGTCACAGTGGATCTTTCATGGACCGTGTCTTTGATGTTATACCTAAAAAGTCATTGCCATACCCAAGGTCATCTAGATTTTCTCCTGTTTTGCATTTCAAATTTAGTATTAAATACTATGATCCCATTTGAGTTAGTTTTTGTTAATATTGTAAGGTCTGTGTCTAGATTCTTTTTTGGGGGGCAGCGGGGGGCAGGTGGATGCCTAGTTGTTCCAGCATCGTTTGTTGAAAAGAATATCTTTGCTCTATTGAATCACTCTTGCTCCTTTGTCAAAGATCAATTGACCATATTTATGTGGGTCTATTTCTAGGCTCTCTATTCTGTTCCTGATCTATTTATCTATTCTTTCACCAATGCCACACCCTCTTTCTTATTCCTTCCTAATAAGTTAGGAAGTCTAAAGTTGTATGGTGTCAATTCTTTGACTTTATTTTTCTCCTTCAATATTGTGTTGGCTATTCTAGGTCTTTTATCTGTCTATTTTAAGTTTGGAATCAGTTTATTGATATACACAAAATAGCTTGCTGGGATTTTCATTGGTATTACATTGAATTTATACATCAAGTTAGAAGGAATTGACATCTTGACAATATTGATTCTTCCTGTCCATGAACATGGACTATCTCTCCATTTCTTGAATTCTTCTTTGATTTCTTTCATCAGAATTTTATAGTTTTCTTCATGTAGATCTCATACATATTTTGTTAGATTTATATCTACATATTTAATTTTGGAGGATGCTATGGTAAATGGTAATGTGTTTTTAATTTTGAATTTCACTTGTTCATCACTGTTATACAGGAAAGCAATTGACTTTGTGTATTAATCTTGTATCCTACAAACTTGCTATAATATTACTTCCAGGAGTTTTCTTTGTTGATTCTAGATGGTCATTCATCTGCAAGCAAAGATAGTTTTATTTTTTCCTTCCAAATCTATACCCCTTTTGTTTATTTTTCTTCCTTATTTCATTAGCTAGGCCTTCCAGTATGATGTTGAAAAGGAGTGTTGAGAGGAGACATCCTTGCCTTGTTTTGATTTTAGCAGGGAACAGTTTAGTTTCCTCACTGTTAAATATGATGCTAGCTATAGGGGTTTTGTAAATATTATTTATCAAATTAAGAAAGTTCTTTATTCCTAGTTTGCTGAGAGGTTTTTTTTTTTGTAATGAATGGCTGTTAGATTTTTGTCAAATGGGTTTTCTACATCTATTGATATGATGATGTGATTTTTCTTCTTTAACCTGTTGATGTGATAAATAACATTAATTGATTTTCAAATGTTGAACCAGCCTTGCATATCTGGGATAAATCCAACTTGGTCATTGTGTATAATTCTTTTTATACATTGTTGGATTCAATTTGCTAATATTTTTAGAAGGCTTTGGCATCTATTTTCATGAGCAATATTGGTTAGTAGTTTTCTTGTAATACCTTTGTCTTGTTTTATTATTAGGGTAATGCTGGCCTCATAAAATAAGTTAGGAAGCATTCCCTCTCCTTCTTTCTTCTGGAAGAGATTATAAAGAATTGGTATAATTTCTTCCTTAAATATTCAGTAGAATTCACCAGTGAACCCATCTGGGCCTGGTGCTTTCTGTTTGGGAAGGTAATTAAATCTTGGTTCAATGTCTTTAATGAATAAAGCCTAACTCTTATTGTCTATTTCTTTTTGTGTGACTTTTTGGCAGATTGTGTCTTTTAAGGAATTGCTCTATTTTATCTAGGTTATTGAATTTGTGGACATGGAGTATTCTTTATTATTATTTTAATATCCATGGGATCTGTAGCGATGTCCTATATTTTATTTTTGATATTAATAATTTATTCTTTTTTTTTTTTTAGCCTGGCTAGAGGCTGATCATTTCACTAATCCTTTCAAAGAACCACCTTTTGGTTTCAGTTATTTTCTCTAATGATTTCCTGTTTTCAATTTCATTGATTTCACTTTAATTTTTATTATTTATTTTATTCTTCTTACTTTCAATTTAATTTTTTCTTCTTTTTCAGTTTCATGAGGAGGAAGTTTAGATTACTGATTTGAGATCTTTCTTCTATTCTAACATACACAGTCAATGCCATAAATTTTCCTCCATTGCTTTCACTGCATTTCACAAATATTGAGAGGTTGTGTTTTTATTTTCATCTAATTCAACGTATTTTTTAGTTTTTCTTGAGATTTCTTTTTTTTTTTTGACTAATGTGTTCTTTAAAAGTGTGTTGTTTAATCTGCAATTATTTTAGGATTCTCCAGCTATCTTTTTGTTATTAAGTTTTAGTTTAGTTACACTGTTGTCTAAGAGCATAAGTTGTATGATTTCTATTATTTTAAATTTGATAAGGTGTGTTTTAGAGCCAGAATGTGGTCTATCTTGAATTTCCCTGTGAGCTTGAGAAGAGTGTGTATTCTGCTCTTGTTGGATGAAGTAGTCTATAAATGACAAGTATACACAGTTGATTGATAATGTTGTTGAGTTCAACTATGTCTTTACTGATTTTCTGCCTGCTGGATCTGTTCATTTCTGATACAGGGGTGTTCAAGCCTCCAACTATAATAGTGGATTCATCTATTTCTCCTTGCAGTTCTATCAGTTTTTCTTAATATATTTTGATACTCTGTTGTTTGGAGCACACACATTAGGTATTGTATGTCTCCTAGAAGAATTGACCCCATTATCATTATGTAATGTTTCTCTTTATCCCTAGTAACTTTCCTTGGTCTGAAGTCTGCTTTGTCTAAAGTTAATATAACTACTCCAGCTTTCTTTTTATTATCGTTATCATATTTCTTTCTTCATCCCTTTGCTTTTAATGTATATATGTCTTTATATTTAGAATGGGTTCCCTTATTCAACATATAGTTGGGTCTTATTTTTTGTTTCACTCTGACAATCTCTGTCTTTTAATTGGTATATTTATATCATTGACATTTAAAGTGAATATTGATATAGTTAGATTAATATCCATCATTTTTGCTACTGTTTTCTATTCATTGCCTTTTTTCTTTATTTCTACTTTTGTTTTCTACTCTTTTTCTGCCTTTTGGAGCTTTAGTTGAGTATTTAATTATTCCATTTTCTCCCCTTTACTAGCATATCAACTGGACTTCTTTTTTTTAACCTTTTTTAGTGCTTGCCCTAGAGTTTTCAATATACAACTAATCCAAGTCCATTTTAAAATAACACTATACTGCTTCACAAGTAGTGGGAGTACCTTATAATAACAAAATATTCCTAATTTCGCCCTTCTGTTCCTTATCTCATTGCTGGTATTTACTTCATTTATATATAAACTATAAACATTGTCTATAAACTCTACAACTGCTTATCAGTTATTTCTTTTTCCCCATTGGTGGGACAGGATGGCTGGAGGGAGTTGGTGTGGGGTATTCCCCTTCCCAAAGGTCAATTAGTCTCTGATAAAACCCCAGTAGGTCAGGCTCTGGAAAAACAGTTTCTCTCGAGGGCAGGCCTGATTGTGAAGAACAGAACGCTCTGACATATTTTAAAATAACTCCCCCAGGGGAATTTTTCTCCAATCTTCAATGGGAGGACCTGGTAGAGCTCCAGGAAGTAAAATTTACGAAAGAACTGGATCCCCTAGAGTTTTTCTCTCTCAGCCTTGTCCACACAGAGGCTCCCTCAATTCGTAAGTTACAGTCACATGTCACTACTGGGAGATGTGAGCCTTGAAGCACCCAGCTGTAACTGGAGAGGTCAATTCTTGAGACCCTAAAATGGGGGCCTTGCCTAACATGAATTACGAAGTGAACTAGATAGTGAGTTATTTAGTTCTGATTTGAGAAAAAACTGGGCTTAGACCTTAGATGTTTCATTATATAAAAATCTCACCACTGAGATATGACTAGAGTGGAATTAACCCTTTCCTACATCAATTAGACAAGACAGAAAGCTAAAATTTAGAGCAGTGAGCCTCAGGCTTCAGCATGCGTCTGAATCACCTGCAAAGCTCATCAAAACACGTCCTGCTGAGCCCCACCCCAAGAGTTTCTGATTCTGTAGATCTGGGGTAAAGGGCTACCAGATTTACAAATAAAAATACAGGATTCCCGGTTACATTTGAATTTCAGCTGAACAACAATTTTTTTTTTTTTTTTTTTTTTAGTATTTAGTATTTAGTCTCCAATATTGAATAGAACATACTAATACTGAAAAAGTCATCATTGATTATTGATATGCTTTGGATGTCTGTCACCTTCAAATCTCATGTTGAAATTTGGTCTCCAGTGTTGGAGGTGGGGCCTGGTGGGAGGTGTTTGGGTCATGGGGCCAGATCCCTCATGAATGGCTTGGTGCCCTCCCTGTGGTGATGAGTAAGTTCTATTAGTTTGTGCCAGAGCTCATTGTTTAAAAGAGTCTGGCCCTTGCTCCTCCTTCTCTTGCTCCTGCTCTGGCCATGTGACACGCCTATTCCCCCTTCACCTTCCACCTTGATTGGAAGCTTCCTGAGGTCCTCACCAGAAGCAGATGCTGGTGTGATGCTTCTTGTACAACCTGCAGAACCACAAGCCAAATACTCCTCTCTTCTTTATAAATCACCCACCCTCAGATATTTCTTTATAGCAATGGGAAACTAACACAATTATCTAAGTTCAAATTTAACTATATTTTATCTGGGCATCCTGTATTTTATCTGACAGCCTTACTGAGGTAGATCCTGAACATTTGCATTTTTAACAAGTTCCCACCTAATGCTGATGCTGCTTGTACAGAGAACACATTTTGAGAACCACTGGACAATTCAAACACCCCATAAGTAATTTCAAAGTCAGCCCTTCCAACTAAAGCTTGGAGTTTCCCATCTAGAGGTAAATATATACATACCTTCATGTGTACCCGTGCCTGATGGCCGGGTAAGGTGGGTGCCTTCGGCAGCTCTGGTTGTCTTGACAAATGAGAGGTGGATCTTAAAAACTCACCACTTAACCTGAGTGATTATAATAATTTCGACAACAGAGCTAATCTTCTTGGGACAGTGGAAATTTGATTTTCTCAGCTAAATTTGTGCAGACTACCATGGAAATTGGCACTGCTGGTTTTGTGAGTAGGAGAGACTGATTTCCTGATAACAAGGAGCTGTTGTTTTGTACTTGGCAATCAATCCTCACCTTTCTTTCCTATTGCAGCCATTACTGATTCTGATTACCGCACAACTTTTCCTCTCTCCCTTTGCTCAAGACCACAGGTGAGGATAAATGTGGGTGTGCCTGGTAGGTAATTCTTTCTCTCTGTTTGCCAAGTCATCGTTTGCTCTTTATGATCAAGCCTGATGTCATTTCTCTTCCATGTGAGCTATTGTTTTTCCTCATTGAGTGTATGTTTTTATGTGCATGAACCATTTATAAAGAGAAGAAAGTAAAATGCTAAATAAAAAGAAGCCAAAATGAGCACATTTAAGTAAAATTGACAACTATTTACTGAGTGGCAACCATATACACCGGCTACACTCTGTGTTGTGATCTCCCTGTTTTCTCTGCATATATTTTGATCAGTGATAGTCACATGATCTGTAAGAAGAACCACTTAAACAGCTTAAAAACACTGCCCCTGGGTCTCCCTGCCAGAAATGCTAATTTACTTGGTCTAGGTGTAGCCTGACCAAGGGCAGCTTTAAATTGGTTATACAATCACTTTAGCAAACTGTTAGGCATTATTTATTAAAATTGAACATTCTGTCAATTCTTATTACTTACAATAGTTGTATTCTGTAAAGTCACAGTGAACATTGAATTAGTGAATATGGAACCATTGCTCCTAGAGGAAATACAGGGTTAGGTGCCTGCCAGCCCCCGATTACAAGATTTCAGCCAGCCAATCAATACTTAACCTTGTTTTATGTGTGTTTCTGTTTAGAAACACCTTATTTAATACATATTGTTAATTCATAAACATTAGTTCATGCCTGGACAAAACTTATCTAGAACATGTATTTTCCCCAAAAGGCACATGCCAGCCTTCTTGTGCTTAGGAACACTGGACAGCACTTTAGCACTACACTTGGGGGGCCATTTTAAACAATGAATTCATCCCCCCAAAACACACAAAAGTGCCAAATACAGGCCACTAACTATACAGTGAAAGGACACTTGTTTACAGTATGGGGGCTGAGACAAGGAGGCAGGGCATTGCCTTGTTCAACCTCACTAGAGGCGAGCATCCTGGGTGACTCCAAATTTTTGTCTCTCTGCACATGTTCATGAATGACTGCAAACACACCATATTAATTTTTGAGGCTACAAATATTTTAGCAAATATTTGAATAGGCAAATTCACAAATACAGAATCCATAAATAATGAGGATCAACTGTACATCCACCCTCAGACCCAGAAATTCCACACTTAGAGAATTGAGTGCATGTGTCTACCAAAAGATAAGTATAAGACCGTTCAGAGCAGCCTTACTCATAAAACCTAGAAATAACTCAACATCCATCAACAGGAAAATGGATAAAGTGCGGTAAATTCATACAATGGAATACTAATCAGCAATAGAAAAGAACTAACTACCAGTGCACTCAATAACATAGTTGAATCTTAAAAACATTAGGTTAAGCAAAAGATGCCAGACTCAAAAAAATACACACGTTACTTAAAATTGAAGGTCAGGTGAAATTAATCTGTGGTGATAGAAAATAGAATAGTAATTACCTTGGGGTGTTTATGGGAGGGGACATAAGGTCTCCATCTGGAGTGCTATAAATGTTCTATACCTCGATCAAGGTAGTGGTGACAGAGATGTTTTGCATATAAAAATCCACCAAACTGTACACCTAAGATGAAAATGCATGCACTTTCTTGTATGTGTAATATAGTTCTACCCCAATTTTTGAAAAACATACCAATGTGATTCTAATACACAGCCAAACTTGGGAACAACTGCTTTAAAAAAATTTCTGAGCCCCATCAATTCCCTGGGCATCCCAAGTCATGCTCTTAGTTCCATTTTTGGAATAATTCTCATGTGACAGCTTGCAGGATGCTCTCCATGCAACCCAACATTTAAAACCAGAGAACCATAGAATAGTAGGGCTGGAAAGGAACTTGGATATCATCTAGTGCCAGCATGGATAATCAGTTTCATCTTCCATGCTAATTCCAGTTCATTTGTAATGGCTGCCTGGAATTCTGGATTCAGAAAGATTCTAAGACTGTATCCAAATACAGTGGGAGAGAAGCTGCATGATCAATTAGCAATGTTTGGTGTGTGCATGGGTGAGGAGATATATATACTTGCCTTTTATTTGCCCACTGGTCTAGTCCAGCTCTCTCCTTTTTCATATACAGGTATTGAAACCCGGAGAAATGTCTTACTGAAGTTCACATTGGTAGTTAGTGGCAGAAGCAAGATTAAACCCAAGTGTTTTCTGAGTGGCCACTTAGGAGGTAGTTTTATCATTCCATGAGATGCTACAGGGTGGATGCTAGAAAGGACGGTTGTAAGAGTAAGGAATGATTTTAACTGAACTGGAGATGCAGGCCACCCATGGGCAAGGACCATAAGATTGGCCCCCCCGAACATTCAGGGAGTTTGAAAGGACACTAGTGCAGACACCCAAATTCTGTTTCAAAACTGTATGTGTCCATTCATTTATTTGTAACTCTTTAGCAAGCATTTTAATAGAAAGAGAGTAGATATGTTCTTTGCAAACCATAAGATATTTTATAAAGTCTTGCCATGTTTTATAAAATGCTTTTTAACAATCATAATAAATACACACCATATGCTCAGTCCTATTTTAGAAGTTGTAGAAAATACCACAAAAATGGGAGACACAAGTAGTATAGTAACAAACTAGTAGTAGGACCTAGAGTTGGGCATGATGTCACTCAGCAACAGTGAAGTTTGACTAAACAACATCATTGAATTCTCAGTTTTCCCAGTTGCAAAGTGAATTCTGCATGAGTCCCCACCTTGTAGAACCATGATTGAAACCAAATGAAATATGAAATAACTTTGTGCACCAGGGCCACACTTTTATAGACAGAAGATTTTGAAATGAAAACATAAGGTCAAAATCGTGTTAGGTCAAAATTGGCAAAAGGCTGATAAATGTCAGTTACTATTTTTCAATGCCCTTAAAGGGGTCATCCCCTGGCTAACCGGATAATTAACTTTAAGCTGCCTCCTGACCTGCAGGGAGATCCAAGTCCAGCTGGGGCAGATTACTTCTGAGTTCCCATAGCCTTAAAATTCCGGCTTGGAGAAAAACAGTATAGAGCAGTGATTCTCAATCTTTAATCACTGGGGAAACTTTTAAAATGACTCATTTCAGGTTTCTGGTTTCCAGTTCAGCATGTAAGAAGCTGGAAGTCACCACTCCACCCTAACAAGTGAAAAGCTGAACAAATCTTTATTATTTCCTTTCTTCTTCTAACTTTAGTTTGTTAGGGCTTAGTTTGTTCTTTTTCTAGTTCACTTAGGTATAAAGTTAGGTTGTTTATTTGAGGTCTTTCTTCTTTAATGTAGGCATTTGTTGCTTTATACTTCCCTCTTAGTACTGCTTTTGCAGTACTAAGCTCATAAGCTTTGGTATGTTGTGTTTTCATTTTTGTTTCTCTCAAGATACTTTTAAAATTCCCTTTTGATTTCCTCTTTGACCCAATGGTTGTTCAAGAATGTGTTCTTTAGTTCCAATATGTGTGAATTTTCCCATTTTCTTACTGTTTTTGATTTCTAGTTTTATTCCACTGTTTAGAAAAGGTACTTGGAATAATTTCAATCCTCTTAAATTTGCTATGACTTGTTTGGTAAGTAAACATGTGATCTATCCTAGAGAATGTTCCATGCACATTTGAGAAGAATGTATATTCTTCTGCTGTTGGGTGGAAAGGTCTGTGTATATCTGTCAGGTCCATTTGGTCTAAAGTATTCTTTAGTTCTGTTGTATTCTCATTAATCTTTCTGTCTGGAATAGCCTAAATAATCTTAAGCAAGAAGAACAAAGCTGGAGGCATCACGCTTACACTTCCTGATTTCAAAATATATTACAAAGCTATAGTAATTGAAACAGCATGGTACTGGCATAAAAGCAGGCAGATAGACCCATAGAAACAGAATAAGTCTATTCTGTTTAGAATAGAGAGCCCAGAAATAAAACCATGCATCTATGCTCAAATGATCTTTGACAGGAGTGCCAAGAAAACACCATGGGGAAAAGATGGTCTCTTCAGTAAATGGTGTTGGTAAAACTGGGTATCCACATGCAGAAGAATGAGATTTGACTTTTATCTCACACCATATACAAAAATAAACTCAAAATGGATTAAAGACTTAACTGTAAAACCTGAAGCCATAAAACTACTAGGAGAAAACATAAGGAAAAAGCTTCTTGACATTGGTCTGGGTAATGATTTTTTGGATATGACGCCAAAAGCACAATCAACAAAAGCAAAAATAGGCAAGTAAGATTGCATCAAACTAAAAAGCTTCTGGACAGTGAAGGAAATAATCAACAGAGTAAAAAGGCAATCTACAGAATGGGAGAAAATATTTGCGTACCAGATATCTGATAAAGTGCTAATATCCAAAACACATAAGGAACTCAAACAACTCTATGGAAAAAAAAAACCAAATAACCTGATTAAAAAATGGGCTAAGGACCTAAATAGACATTTCTCAGAAGAGGACACACAAATGGCCAAAAGGTATATGAAAAGATTCTTGACATTACTAATATCAGGGAAATGCAAATTAAAACTATTATGAGATACCACCTCACATCTGTTAGAATGGCTAATTATCAAAAAGACAAAAGATAACAAGTGTTGGTGGAGATATGGAGAAAAGGGAACCTTTGTACACTGTTAGTGGGAATGTAATATGGTACAGCCATTATGGAAAAGAGTATGATTCCTAAAAAAATTAAAATTAGAATTACCATATGATCCAGTAATCTCATTTCTGGGTATATATTCAAAGGAAATGAAATTAGGATCTCAAAGAGATATCTACACCCCAATGTTCATTGCAGTATTATTCACAATAGCCAAGATATAGAAACAACCTAAGTCTCCATCAGTGGATAAATGGATAAAGAAAATGTGAGATACACACACACACAATGAAATATTATTTGGCCTTTAAAAGGGAAGGAAATGCTGCCATTTATGACAACATAGGTGAGCCTAGAGGACATTATACTAAGTGAAATAAGCCAGGCATAGAGAGACAAAAACCACATGATCTTACTTACATGTGGAATCCAAAAATGTCAAACATAAAGGCAGAGAGAAAAAGGTGGTTCACAGGGACTGGGAGTGGAGAAAGTGGGGATCTGTTAGTCAAAGAGTACAAAGGTTAAGAAATATGGGATGAATACATTCTGGAGATCTAATGTACAGTTTGGTGACTATAGTTAATAATACTGTATTGTATACCTGAAATTTGCTAGGAAAGTCTATCTTGGGTGTTCTCACCACAGAAAAAAAATCATTACTATTTGAGGTGATGAATATACTAATTACCTTGATTGTGGTAATCATTTCACAATGTATAGATATATCAAAATATCACATTGTACACCTTAAATATATACAATTTTTACTTGTCAAGTATACTTCAATAAAGCTAGAGGAGGGATGATGATATATTAATTTCATACAAAGCAGACTTCAGACCAAGGAAAGTTGTCATGGATAAAGAGGGACATTACATAATGATAAAGGAGTCAATTCTTCAAGAAGACATGACAATCCTTAACATGTATGCACCTAACAACAAAGCATCAAACTACATGAGGCAAAAACAGACAGGACTTCAAAGAGAAACAGATGAATCCACTACTGTAGTTGGAGACTTCAACATTTCTCTCTCAGAAATGAACATATGCAGCAGGTAGAAAATCAATAAAGACAAAGTTTATGTCAATAGCACCATCAACTGGATATAATGGACATCCATAAACTACTTCATCCAGAAAGAGAATACACATCCTTCTCAAGCTCACATGGAAAATTCAAGATAGACTACATTCTGGGCCATAAAATACATCTTAACAAATTTAAAAGGCTATAAATCATACAATGTCTGCTCTCAGACAACAACGTAATTAAACTAGAAATCAATAATGGAAAGCTGGAAAATCCCAAAATGACTCATATCTGGGTTTCAACCTGATGTTTTTTTAAAGATCCCACATGTGATGGTCAATTTTGTGTGTCAACTTGGCGCCCAGTTATTTGATCAAACACCAATGTAGATGTGGCTTCTATGAAAGTATTTTTTAGGTGTAATTAACCTTTGAGTCAGTAAACCCTGAGTAAAGTAGATTGCTCTCCATAATGTGAGTGGGCCTTATCCAATCAGTTGAAGGCCTTAAAAGGAAAGAGAGGTTTCCCAAGGAAGAAGGAATGTGGCCTCAAGATTGCAACATATAAATCCTGTCTGACTTTTAGCCTGATCTGTGAATTTTGGACCCAAGACTGTAACGTCAACTCTTACCTGAATTTCCATCCTGTTGGCTTGTCCTATAGAGTTTGGACCTGCTAATCCCCATGGTTATATGAACCAATTTTTTTAAATACATCTCTCTCTCTCTCATGTACGTGTGTGTGTGTGTGTGTGTGTGTGAGAGAGAGAGAGAGAGAGAGAGAGATTGGCCAACTAGTACACCAGGTGATAGCCAATGTATAGCCAAGGTTGAGAACAACTGGCACAATGGATCTGTAAGAAATTGTAAAGGAGCCTAACAGTATCAAAACACAAATAAGAGAAGGCCCTTCCCCACCTCATGGTCAGAAGAATGACCAGAGCAGTGTCAATGGTGGAGAGCTGTGGGGCCCCAGACCCCACATGGTCTAGCAGCCACCCACAGGGGAATGAGCCTACAGAGGCACACCACCACAGTGGGCAAGCTATCCAGCCATCCAGGACCAGAGTCCACAAAAAGCATTCCAAGGGTCATTTGGGTGCCAAACTTAAGGACAGTCAGGGCCCCAGGGAGGGGCAAGGTAATATTTTTAGTGGGTTCTCTGGTGGGCCTTAGAATCAATGGTCCTTTCCAACCCTGTTGCTATGATCTAACCCCAGCTCATTTTCATGGATGCACAACCCAGGCTCGTGTGGAGATGGAATGCCAGGGTCCACTCATGTTTATATAGGCCTTCGACTGGGCATTTGCTTTCACATACATTAGCTCACTTCATTCTTCCAACAATCCACTGAGGTAGCCAGGAGTGATATTATTACCCTCAATTTATAGACAAGTCTCAGAGATTAGGTGATTGGCCGAAGTCACAAAGGGAGGGAGAGATTAAGTTGAGGTTTCAGTGAGCTATAACTGTGCCACTGCACTCGAGCCTGGGTGACAGAGTGAGACTCTATCTCAAAGAAAAAAATAAAGGAAGGGAAGTAAGGGAAAAAAGGGAAGGAAGGAAGGGTTAGAGACAGAAATAGAATCTTGAAAGCAGCACAAGAGAAGCAACTCATCATAGAGATCCCCAGTAATATTATGAACAGAGTTTTCATCAGAAACTTTGGAGGACAGAAGGCAATGGGCTGATACATTCAAAGTTCTGAAGGAAAAAACCTGTCAACCAAGAATCCTGTATCTGGCAAAATTGTTCTTCAAAAATGATAGACACCTTGGGAGGCTGAGGTGGGAGGATCACTTGAGCCCAGGAGCTCAAGACTAGCCTGGGCAAGACCCTGCCTCTACAAAAAAAAATTTAAAAATTAACCAACATGCATATGAAAAGACTGATCCAAAATTTTGGAAATTAAAAAAATATAGCACGATAGATGGGGTAACCTCCGCTGCACAGAGTCAAGAGAATATGTGGATTGGAACCAGCTGGGCCCAGGAAGGTCATGCAGGGCAGGACTTGAAGGCTCAGACGTCTGCAGGAGAAGGAGGTCTCATACATGCGTGCAGGGGAATGACCAGGCGGCTGCAGTGAGCCAGAGGGAACACACACCCCTTCCAAGGAGCCATCCACTACTGACCTCCAAGGAAGCTGTCCCAGTGTCACTGGATTTTTCAATTTTTGTGGAAAAAGAATGGATTTTTAATAAGAAATCTTCCCCTTTTTAAATGTGGGCGACTAATTTAAAAATCTAAAACACTGTACAGGTCAAATAAAATACCACTGTGAATCGTATAAAAAAAATTCAAGCCACGAGTTTTGACTCCTTAGCCTAGTCCACGCTCCCTTTCCTCACTTCATCTGACTACGTTCTCATGACCCAGGACTCAGTAAGGCCTTTATCTCCTGCTTGACTCTTCCCTGAGCCCCACACTGGGCTCAGTGCCTTTCTTTGTACTCACAAAGCCCTTCTTCCCCACTGTGTCCTGCTTAGCTCTATCTGAGCATCCTTCCCACTGTATGGAAATGGCTGATTGCCTGAGCATTCTGTACAGCTAACTACAGCCACAGCAATGCTGTGTAACAAACAGGTCAGCCAAGGATGGGCTGGTCCCGGCTGAGTGGCTCTGCTGACCTGGGCCTGGCTTGCTTGTGTGTCTGTGAGTTGACTGGGGTCAGCTGATGTGGCTTAGCCTTGGCTGGTGTGGCTCCACCCGTGTGTCTCTCATCCTCCTCCTGGAACTAGCCAGCTAGCCTGGGCATGTACTTTTCAGACACAAAAAGGAAACGTGAGAAGGTCTCTCAAGGCCTAGGCACACTCTTATTTCCACCTCATTTTAGGATCCCAAGCAAGTCACATAGTCTAACCTGAAGTCAAGGGTTGGGGAAACAGACTCTACCTCTTTACTGAGAGACTCTGCAAAAGCAAATGCAAAGGGAACAGATTAGATCCAAGGTGGGATGAGGAGCTGGAGCATTTGTGCTGTCTTCCTCCTGTGGCAGGAGTCCTATCTTACTCATTGTGTATCCTAGGAGCTTATCATTGTGCCAGGCACAGAGTAAGTATCTTGTTTTCAAGTTCAGGAAAGAAAGAATGAATGAATAAACAACCTTTTCTTTTACAGATGAGGAAACAGTCCCAATGAGGTGGAGTGACTTGCCCAAAGTCACACAACAAGTTCATAGCAGATTCAGGAGCAGAATTCGGATCTCTGTGTCTTTCTGCCATCACGAGATGCTTGGTGATGAAACCATCATAGCACGACACCAGCCCTCTGCACACTGGGTCTGCCGAGGGCTGGTGTCCGGGTAGACACCTGCAGACCAGCTCACAGCCTTTGCCCAGCAGGGCCCTGTGGGTGCAGCTGCCATGTTGAGACTCCGTCTATGGTGTGGATCTGGCTACCCCCTTGCTAACTTCTTGCACAAAAGGGGGAGATGTTTGCTCTGCTAGCAGATAGAACACAGAGAGCCAAATGTCTCCCTGCCTCATTGTCATCTTTCCCCCTTACATGCTGATATCCCCATCGGGGGGCTGGAGGAGGCTGCTATTTCTGGGCAGTTTCCTGCAGTTCAATGCTTGTGTTTCTCATCACTATTGCCACTTGCTGGCATCCCATTTAGCGTATTAACAGTTTAATCCATGTGAATTTCATGTGTGCTTGCATCCCGGGACTGCTTAAAGAGAAAGGTGGAATTTTATTTGCCTGGAAAACTAGAGCTCCCTTCTTCCTTCTGAGGAACTGGTGGGAACTGCTTCATCAGCAGGGGCAAGTGCAAGGTCTAGAACATTCCAAAACTCCCCTTGGCAAAGGAGAAGGCGCACAGCCAAATCCCTCACTGCCCCTTCTTGAGGAACAAGGACGGGATGGGGAGGAGGAGGCTACTTTGTATAATTCATTTTTCTTGGCTGTTGGTTAAGAAAATCAGGGTCTAGGGATTGGCTGTTTTGTTAGATGGCTGTGGACCTTAGAGAAGCCACTTCACTTCTCTGCACCTGAGTGGCAATCTGTGGAACAAAGTGGGTGTCTAGATTCATGCTTCTGAAAAACAGGCTTAAATCCCCCAGGGTATATACCTCAGAGCAGGGGGCTGGGCAGGGGGTAGAACAGGGCTTAAAGCCATGGGCTGAAGTTGTAACATCTTTATGGAGCTTCAGTTCAGCTCCGTGGTTAATTTTTACAAACTGTTTTTTTTAATTACAGATACACCATGGAGTAGAACAAAAGTTTGCAGGAAGCTTTAGGATAAACCATGAGACTCATTGGTGCCTGGTTGGGGGCTTCAAGCTACATTCTCCTTTCCCAAAGTATGATTTTCTCCCCTTATAACATTAGAGGTACTTGGTAGGAAAGTGTGAGAAACTCCAGAATCAGCACCTGTTCATTCTGTTGCTGTCCCACCCGGGAGCCCCTCGGACACCCTCTTGGGTTTACCTGCAGCTGTAGTGGACAGTTCCTGTGTACACGGGCAGCATCTCCGCGGAGGCACCTGCACCTTTCAGCCTCTTTGCCTGAGAGCTTTCTCTAGCACCGGGGACCTTGCTCAGACCATGCACAGGGCAGCCTGGGATGCTGAGGAGTCCGTGTGCCCAAGCAACCTCAACCCATAAGAAAGAAGAATTGGGCCGGGCACGGTGGCTCACGCCTATAATCCTAGCACTCTGGGAGGCCGAGGCGGGAGGATCGCTTGAGGTCAGGAGTTCGAGACCAGCCTGAGCAAGAGTGAGACTCTGTCTCTACCAAAAACAGAAGGAAATTATACGGACAACTAAAAAAATATACAGAAAAAAATAGCCAGGCATGGTGGCAGATGCCTGTAGTCCCAGCTACTCGGGAGGTTGAGGCAGGAGGATTGAGCCCAGGAGTTTGAGGTTTCTGTGAGCTAGGCTGATGACACAGCACTCTAGCCTGGGCAACAGAGTAAGACTCTGTCTCAAAAAAAAAAAAAAAAAAAAGAAAGAAAGAAAGAAGAATTGGTGGATGGTCACCCCAGCTTCCCCATCCCTCGACCTCTCAGTAGGACAATTTTGTGGCATGTTCTGTACTAGTAGTTCTCAAACTTCAGTGTGTATCAGAATCACCCGGAAGGCTTGAATAACAAGGATTGCTGAGCCCCATGGGGTGGAGACTCAAGATTCCGTATTTCTAACAAGCTCCCAGGTTACGCCCAGGCTGCTGGTCCAGGGCTCCCCCTTTGAGAAGCGGTTCTTCAGGATGTCCCCAGTGGAATGGAGGCCCTATTGCCTGCAGAGGCCACCCTGCTCATTAGCAAACACTTTCTTGGCTTCTTTTCTTTCTAATCTCATTTCTATCCGCCCCCCTCCCCACCGCCGCTCCCACCACTCTCATTTGAACTTCCTCAAAATCATCTCCCAAATAAACTCCCAGCACTCAAGTCCTTGTCTTGCAGTCTGATTTTGGCAGAACACAAGTAGGATGCTGTGGTTTCTTGTGTAGTCTCTCAATAACATTGCATATATATAGTCTTTCAATTAAAAAGTGCAACTACTAGTCTGGGAGTCCTCAAGGAGGTCCTGACACCCAACAATATTGAAAATCATTGATTTAGATAAAGTCCTCATTTTACAAATGGTCTATAGAATTTGGGGGCCTTAAAGAGGGAGATTGAGACCAAAATCGAGAGCACCTAGATTTTCACTCCCTCACACTACCTATTTAGAAAGTAACATTTTCCTGATGCCATAAGTTGAATCATAAGTGTGGGTCCCCTGCAAGATTAAAAGGGGCTGTGTTTGGGGGATGGGGCACAGAGTAAGATCAGGGAGACACCCATTCAGTCATCCATTGTCAGTGTTCCTGAGATTTTCTTCTTTTATGCACCAAATGGAGCCTCGACTTTCAAGGTCTTGGGGTGCTACTTCCTATCCAAACCACATTTTCTATTTTTTCTGTCTGGGAAGGGTCTGGGGTTTCTCTGTCCCATTTTGAAATAACAGGTCCTCCGGGTCTTCCCCATTAAGGAAGCATCTGCTCTGTCCTTCCTCCTTGGCCATCCCCTAAGCCTGCAAGCATCGGCAGGACAGTCCCCCGTCCTCCAGTCTGCTGACTGTAGACTAAGCGGAGGCTGCTGTGAAATTCCCTCCAATACAGCTTATACAAAACCTCCTACACGTTTGCAGACAGTGTAGCACGTGGTGAAACGCAAAAAGAAACTCTGGTCCTCTAAAGCTGGGAGAAAAAAAACACCAGTCAGCACCTCTGAAAACCCCACCGTCTGTGTTTTGCAAGAAGCAGAGTCTTCCCACCTCTCCCCCGCAGCTCTGTGGGCCTCCATCTGGCTGCTTCCCTTGGGCTTCCTTCCACGACACTGTGCCCCCGTCATGCTGCCCGTGGTGCCATCTGCTTGTGTGCATGGACTCCACCTCCGTGAGTATGTCCACTGGCTTTTGGAAGTGCTTGGCTTTTTAGAAGCTGGCAAGGAGCATTGTTTGGGGGACTTGCTGCCCCCAGTTTTCCATACCTAATTGGGAGATGCATTGTCACAATTAAAGGCATTACCATTTTCTGAGAGAAATGTTCTATTTGGATTCATTGGCCTTGACTGAATGTAGAATTCATTTTCCAAAAGGTTGATCAGGTGACCCTGAGGTAAGCTGAATAGTGAACTTGAATAGTCGGAATATGTTCATGCCCTAATCCCTGGAACCTGCAAATGTTCCCTTACCTGGCAAAGGGATTTTGCAGATGTGATTAAATTAAGAGCCTTTAGATGGGGAGATTACCCTGGAGTATCTGGCTGGACACAGGTGTGATCATATGGTCCATAAGGAGGTCTATAAAGAGGGAAGCAGGAGGGTCAGGGTCAGCGGAGGTGACGTGATGATGGAAGCAGTGCTTGCAGTGATGCACTGTGAAGACGGACGAAGGGGCCACAAGCCAAGGAATGCAGGTGCCCCCTAGATGTGGAAAAGGCAAGGAAGCAGATTCTCCAGAAGGAGCCAGGACTGCTGACACCTTGCTTTTAGCCTAGTGAGACTGATTTCAGACTTCTGACCTCCATAATTGTAAAAGAATAAATTTGTGTTATTTTTAGCCACTAAGGCTGTGATGATTTGTCACAGCAGCCATAGGAAACCAATAAATAAGACCCTTTGTTCTTCATGGAGCCTTCACCTCTCTATATGGTGCTCACTCTCCAATTATGCTATTCGGAGCAATGAGTAGACCCTGAACAGTGTGTCTTGGCGCAGCAAAGTTAACCTCTATGTTCATTTCCCCCACCTGGTCAATTGAAATAAAAAAAAACTTGTGCTACTTACTCTGATTCCATCAGAAATGTGTTTTTTAACTGTCCCATGATCAAGCAGTTAACTTTCAAAGCAGGGTCCTGTCCCCAGGGCATGATTCTGTTTTCATCTATGCCCCAATGATGGTGATAAGTCATTGCCACCCCTTCTTCTTCCTATAAAGCAAAGCAGCAGGGACAGAGTGACATACCCAAGTGATTGGCAGCAACCTTTCTGCAGAAAAACTCAAATGGGCATGCTGCTCCCCAAGTTTGCCGGCCAGCAGCAGACTACAATATCACTTGAATTTCCTGCAACAGCCAGTCCAGTCTCCGAGCTTGTGGCTGCTGCACTCTGGAAAGTGGAGAAATGAGAGGCAGGGAAATCTTCATGGCTGTCACTTCTCCTTAAAAAATAAACCAGACCATCTTTTCTCTGAAAAATGAAGTCATTCTTGTCCAAGGAAATTAATCACTGTGCTGAGAACTAGCAGAGATCCACGGATATGCAAGTTGGTTCATCAAAACACCCGTGGATCTCCTATGTAGCTAACCCCTGACCAGCATCCCTCCCAAAGGCAATATGTTTTGAGCCTCTTTTCTCTCAGGAGTAAGGCACATCCTAATGGCCATATGGTGATTCTTCTTCAGTTCTCTCCTGTTTCTGCTTCCTCTATGGAAAGAGACATATCATTTGTCAAAGGGTCTGGCCAGTCAGCTTTTGCTCACCTAGAAGTTGGTCTCCAGTAACATCAGCTGCTGAGATGCAACTCTCACTGCACAGAGGAGACATCAAGCCTCGATCCTGAGGGGAGAGAGTTAGTCCTCTGTTGTTAGGATAACAAACCATGCCAGGTGGCCTAGGAAAATCCTAGTTTATGTTTGTAGTCCTTGTATAGCTAATGGTGCCCCTTTTACTCTCAAAAATCTCCTGGATGGATGATAAATTTATGGTCATCCTGCCTAAAGCTGTACTTACTCTGAGGTCTTGGTCTGGTGGAATGGTCTGGAAAGGCAACATGTTGTCAATCGCTGGATATCCACCTAGCTGTCACCCTGGAGGATGCTCTTGGCTCAGTGCAACACAGTGTTTAATTTTTATTCATGATACCAGTGGTGCATGGGGGCAACTTTTTCCTGAAGCCTACCTAGGAGATTTGGAACTGCAGCCCCTTCGAAGCATCTAAATGCTATTCCCTAAAAGGTCCTTACCTTATAGTAAACCACAAAATACATTTCGGCTGCCTTAAGGAGTTAGATGTAAGAGATTAAACTACAATAGAATTAGTAGAGATCTCCATAATCTCAGGTGGAGAAGTTTTTTCTATACAATAAAGGAGGAAACTGTGAAAGAAAAGATCAATTTCATTATATCAAATTTAAATTTTCTGAATGGCAAAAGCACACCCATACCTGCAAACTTAGAAGTCAAATTCAATCTAGGGGGAAAAAAAGTGCACATATAGGAAAGACAATTGGTTGATAATTTTACTGTTTAGAGGTAATTCAACTAACCAGAGTATCCAGTTAACTGGCCATGCCAATTAGGTATAGCCTGCAGTATAAAAATAATAGCTAACACATATTGAACTTTTAAAAATCAACTTTCAAAACCCCAAAAGAGATTTCTCAAAGAACCAAAAATAGAAGCACCATACAATCCAGCAATCCCACTACTGGGTATCTACCCAAAGGAAAAGAAATCAAGACATAAAAAAGACACCTGCCCTCATGTTTGTTGTAGCACTATTCACAGTAGCAAAGATATCAAAGCAACCTAAATATCCATCAGTAGAAGATTGGATAAAGAAAATGTGGTCTATATACACAATGGAATACTATTCAGTCATGAAAAAGAATGAAATCATGTTTTTTGCAGCAACATGTGTGGAACTGGAGGTCATTATCTTAAGTGAAACAACGCAGACACAGAAAGACAAATACTGCATGTTTGCACTTATAAGTGGGAGCTAAATTATGTGTACACATGAATATAGAGAGTGGAATGATGGACAGTGGAGACTTGGAGTGGTGAAGGGGCAGGGGACAGATGATGAGAGGTTGCTTGGTGGGTACAATGTACCTTGTTCCAATGATAGATGCACTTAAGGCTCTGACTTAACCACAATGCAATATATCAATGTTGCAAAACTGCACTTGTACCCCATGAATATATACAAATAAAAATAAATGGAAAAAGTTTAAAAAATAAAACTCTAAAAGATAAAAAAGACAATTTAAGCAAGTTACAAAAGAAGAAATACAAATATCAAATTAAGCATATTCTCTCTCTCATCTCTCTCATAATCAAAGAATGCAAATCAATATGACATATCATTTTTCACCTACCATTTCCATGATAACTCCTGGTGCTGACAGTGAGATGAGTAAGTGAGTACTCTCACACACTCCTGGAAGTAATAGACCTTGAGTCAACCTTTCCGGGGAACAGTTTGCTTATATCTCAAAAGCCTTATGTCTTTGCATACCCACTGATTACTCGCTTGACTCACTGGAACATAGTTGATGGTCATCCCAAAGCTAGTCAAACCAATCTCCAGGTTTCCAGACCCACTTCAAAAGTACTATTAGCATTTTAGTAATTGCCTCTTAGAAATGTAAGTCTGACTTGGGAAAGTCATCCAGTTCAGGACTCCCCAAATAAAGAAACTCACCAGATAGATAACTCCTCGCTGCCTGGCCTCCAATCCCACTTCTTTCTGTGGTAGCCATGGCTGCAGATTCCCTTCTCCTTCTCTTGGGTTGAGGTTAAAAAAACAAGTTTGCCAGTTCACCAGTCTAGTAGTCAATACGCACTGGGAAACACCAACCTAAGTCAGTGCCCTGCCCTTGTATTCACTCGGAGAACACTCTGTAGACACGGGACATGGATGCCAAGAGCTGTCAAGTCCTTAGGAGAGGAAGTGTGGGCTGATTGGAAGTCAGCTACATTTTCACTGTCTTTTTATTGAGAAACACGTGGGCCTGTGCAGCCCAGAGCACAGGGGGCAGATGCTTCTGCGAATTCACCCCACCCTGTGGCCACAAGGAAGCCAGTGGCGAGAGTTTGATAAACAAGATCAGCTTGTAGCCTGGAGGAGAAGAAGGTGGGGGAGGGAACAGACAGACAGGCCTCTGGGTGCTGCCAGGGGGTTCTCATTTCCCACCATTCATTGCCTGTCATTGTTCCTGATTGCGGGTTTTTGCTCCTGTCCATCTCACATCCTTACATTGATCCTTCCAATTTGGGGCAATTTTACCATATTGTGTTTGCTAATTTCCCATTTAGAGCAACACAGAAGCAGGTTCCCACTGCTTCCTGAATGGCTCAGAAGGCAGCTGAACAGTCAAGACACGAAAATTCTTTGCTTCTGGAATCTGCCTTTGTGAAAGGGTATTAGCTTTGAAATGCAGACACGACTGCTAGAAGCAGGGGCACAGCTGCTTCCACAGAAAAACAGGGGAGTCAGGACCGAGGAAGCAGTGTTGAGAGGAGCAGTACCAGACAAGCCACTTAATTCTGGCTCTCAGCTCAGAGATGGACACTGAAGGCAGAAGTAACTGATTTGCTTCTCTCCTCTTTCCCTTATCAAGCTCAGTAACAAAGGAGTTTTTCTATGTTTCCTCCCCTGAAAAATGAAATTAGTGACAGGGGCCTGCAAGCAGCCTGGCATGACCAAAATGCCCACCCACCCACCATGCCCCTGGGAGATATTGCTGGACCACCACCAAGTGGGGGACAGAGCCTGGGCCACCCAACAAGCAGAATTTCAATTATCTATAGCTCTGTAACAAATTTCTCTAAAACTGTAACAATTTATTTAGCTCGCAATTCTGTGGATCAGAAGTTTAGGCTGGGCTCAGCTGGCGATTCTATGGTCTTATCAGATGCCCCCATGTCTGCAGTCAGCTGCAAATTGCCTTTGCTGATCTTGTCTGGGCTCTCTCACATACAAGGGCCTCAACTGGGACAACTTGGCTCTGGTGTCTTAGATCCCTCATCCCCCAACAGGCTAGCCCTGGTTTGTTTACACAGTAGGGGCAGGGGTTCAAAGAAAACAAGCAGAACATGCAAGCCCTCCTGAGGCACAGTCCCAGAACTGGCCCAACCTCTCCTCTGTTACATGCTACTGGGTAAAGCAAGTCAAAAGGCCAGATTCAAGGAGTATAGAAATAGACTCCCCTCCCAATGGAAGGAGCTGCAAAGTCCCATTGCAAGAGAAATGGATACAGCAAAGAATGAACACGTGTGGTCATTTTTGCAATTTTTGCAATCTTCCACAGCCAGCCACAGGGATGTTTTGCCCAGTCATCATATCACACAGTAGCCAGGAAAACAGACTCAAGATATCTTTTATAAAGCAGTTTTGGTCAAAGAACACCCCAGGACTATTCTATCTACATCAGCTTAAATTCAAGGAACTCTTTCATCATGATATGTCAATCTTAACACCATTACCTGGGGAAGCAGCAATTTTATAAGACCCAAGTTTTGGCAGAGGAAGCTCCTAAGGGTTCAGCAAAACACAGAGAAAAGAAGCCAACTGCGGATAGTTTAAGAAAGGAATTTATTAAAGTGAGAAGCATTAAAGAACAAAAAGAAGGGCCGTTGAAGCCCCCAGAGGCCAGCAATGGTCGGAAGTCATTACCATCCCTAGGTCTAGGTCTAAGCTGGAGCCCACTGAGCACTGAAGGCTTGGAGGAGGCACCACCAGACAGGAGCTTCCATCATGGGAAGACACAGCCACCTCTAGAAACTTGGCCCCAGGCAGGCAGGAAAGAAAGAAGACCCCTCTCTTCTCCTTTCCTTCTGGTGCCACCCAATGGCCAAAACCAACTTGAAGTTTGAAGGCAAGAGAGACCTGTGATGTGGTCTGCAGAGACCAGCCTCTCAAGACACAGATCGGGACAGAGAAAGGTAAGGAATGGATTTGGAGAGAGTAGGGTGTAGATAGTACGGTGCCACTGCTGCTGACCCACTGGAATGTGGCAGCAGTCATGGTGGACTCTGCTGTCAGAACCAGCAGGGAATGGGGCCTCTCCCACCACTGCTGCCTCCCATCCTTCCAGGATGCACTCCTGGAAGGATGGGAGGCAGGGAAGGATGGGAGTGGTGACTCTGGGCTGGCCAAGTCTAAGGTACACACCTACACCCTGGATGCACAGGACAGTGGGAATACTTGGCATCCTATGTTTTTAGCCAGTATTTGGGGAGTAGGTCCTATTTTCCACCAAGATTTATTATAAGGTGGAGTATTCTCCAAACCTAGACAGAAGGTGGTGCTGGTTCTGGAGGGCCAAAGAGAATGGCCTCTGCGCAGACCCAGGGGCAGCTGTGTGTCGGCTGTGTGCAGCAGGCCAGTCCCACCTGCCCCTTTACCTCAACCCTGGAATCTCACATGGACAGGGAATCTATGAGGGTGGCTCCCGAGTCAACCCAGCTGGTGCCCACAGACACCCAGGTCCGTCCAGTTGCAGGAGGAGTCTCTTTCCCACTTCCTCACAACCTGGAGGTGACTCAGGATGCACAGGTGGGAATGGGGCTGTAGAGACACCAGACGGCAGCAGCCACCCTTTGAAGGAGCCAAATGGGCCATTGGCAGGAGAGCTAAGGAAATAAAAGTAATTATGCACTTCTCTGCTAGGGCAACACGGCCCTTGGAAAACCAGAACATACTCATCTTTGGCTGATGTAATATTCTGCTGCCTTCTGCTGACCAAATTCTGGCACAGGCTCCTGCCTCCCACTGCCTGCCAACTGCATGCAGTGCTCATTACAACTTCCCCAAGATGAGCCACATGTCCCCTGTCTCATCCTGACACATGGCATGAACAATGTGGGCTGACTTTGCAGGGCAGGCAGGATTACTCTAGAGTCTGTGTTCCATCCCCTTTGGTCTTACCTGGAATAAATGGTTCAGCATTCGCTTAACTAGGGTTCCCTATGAATTTGACCCTGACCTGCCCCTCCAGTGTAAGTATAGTAGTTGGTAAGTATAGTAGTCTACCCTTATCTTCAGTGAATATACTGTAAAACCCCCAGCAGATGCCTGAAACCAAGGATAGTACCAAACTCTATATAGACTATGTTTTTTTCCTATACATACATACCTATGATAAGGTTTAATTTATAAATTAGACACAGTAAGAGATTAACAACAATAACTAATAATAAAATAGAACAATTATAACACTATATTGTAGTACAAGTTATGTGAATGTGGTCTCTCTTTCTCAAAATATCTTATTGTGCTGTACTCACCTGTTTTTGAACCATGGTTGACCACAGTTAAATGAGACCACAGTTAAATGAAACCACAGAAAGCAGAACTGCAGATAAGAGGGGACTACTGAGTGCTGTGTGCCCAGATTTATTTTTTACCTAT